>JAOQGH010000002.1:36012172-36035941 GCA_025769975.1 Gallinago jamesoni
AATTTAAAATCATTTTAAATACATCTCCAAAATAGGAAATGGGATTGATTTACACATAGAATTGTCTGACAGCTGTGAATGTGTTTGTTTCATCTCCGAGGCTGAAACGCTGGATGCGAGGAGAGCTGAGTCAGCACTGCACTGGTGACACAGAGAGAAGAAGGGGCTCCTTTTCTGCATCCAAAATACAGGAGTTGGTGATTTCCGAAGAAACAACAGGCAGAAGAGTTGGAGAAAATAGCTGCCCGTGTGTGGCCAAGGGCTCTGCCTTGCTCTTGCTTCCCATTGGGGATTTCCAAGCCAAGCCAAGCCAAGCCAAGCCATGCAAGCTATCTCCCCAGACTGCCCAGTTGCTGTGCAGTCAAGCCCCCAGCTTTATTTCACATGTATGCAGCAATAAGAGACACTAGAAGGCTGGATAGATAGAGGCATAAAAATACATGCAATCAATTAAATTCAAATTGTTAGATTTGGAACACAATCCCAGAGGCTCTCCATGCTACCCATGAGGGCTGCAGCTAGTGTTACCTTCTGCTCTGTCTCCTGATGTGCAACGCTTCTCCTTTTCCATATTCCATTCCTGAGCTCTACTACAGATACAATTTCCTTTGTATCTATATTCTCTTGACTTCATTCTTCACCTTCCAAAAGATGGCCAAAGTAACTGGAAATAGCCAATTTCATCACTTCCTATTACATGTTTTGTTCTGCACCATTACGTCCTCTGTCCCTTATAAAGCCTGCACTGATGGTCTTTAATAATCAGGAAAGGTTTATATAAAGGAGGCAAAGGCATATTTTTAGCTGTTTGTGACACAGTCCTGTGCAGGACCCTAATTAATGGCAACACACCATCAAGTCAGGATACAACACTTAGCAAGGGGCTGTGTGTACTTTGCAGGGAGCTGAGGAAAGATTATGCAAGTTCCAAACAGGCAGTGGTCATCACCATACACCCGACAGTAGTTTAGGGTGAATTTTCCCAGTTGCTGTTGATGGACTGTCTGGTGCCAGAGAGTGCCACAGGAGGGGGTCACAAGCGTAATTCCACAGGGACATCAAAGCTCTTCAGAAAAGTATTGCCAGGAAATGAGAAAACAGCAAAAAATGACAACGTGGATGCTACAGAAAAACACTGCAGTGTTATTCAGAGTAATTCACTCAAATGGCTTGACTTTGACAGCGACAGAAAAGGTTTTTTAAGATTCACCCACAGCTGAAGGGAGTATCTTGCCAGTAACAGATTAACTCCTTTACCAACTGAGCAAACAATTAAAGACTTGGTTGAAAGATAACATATTTCTCTCTGGGGCCACTGATGCCTCAAAGCATGGAAATACCAAACAGTTTCAACAGTTGTTCATTACCATAACAGTTAGAGGGAGACTCCAGTGTCTAATAATATTTCTACCGTAACTCCTCTGAACGTAAGCAAATTATACTTTAAAAAAAAATAAAAATGTTTAACCTTTGAAAGCATGCCATCATTTACCTCTCATAACGCTGGCAATCATTTTGAGAGACACCACTGTCAACTAATGAAAGAAAACGAACACACTCTTCCAACTAATTGCTTGACTCACAGCACACTACAGCAACACGCACTGCAGACAAGTCAGTCCTTGAAGGCTGTGAAATATCTGAAGTTTTCACTCAATGGCTTTTACTCACCCACTGTAGCAATTTCAGGTCTGGAGGAGATGCTTTGTTTATCAGTTGTGGCTACATGACAAGGCTGTGGCATGGGCCCTCAAAAGGCTTTACAGCTTAGACTTCAAACACAGGTTATAAAAACAGCTGCTTTCTGCCTGTTAGTAATTATTGTCAGCCATTAGGTGACAGTTCAGTAGTTGTCATTTAAATATATTAAGGCTGACGTTCAGCTTCAGAACTTCCCTTTCTGTAGCTCTGAATGATTTCATCACCTGCATCTCAACCAGGAAAGAGTCTGGGTCTCTCTCCTCTCGCTCCCAACCCACTCTTCTGCTCAAGAAATCAAATCTGCCTTGGACATCGCTAGGTGTCACTACTGGGTGCACACACACACACAAATCCTGCTCAGGAGCTCAGCTAATTCCTGAACTAATTACACCACCGGGAGGAAGAAATGCACTTTCCCAAAGAACTACGTGATTCAAAGCTTGAGGATGAATCTTTCACGCATGAGTTTTACAAACCACGGTTACACGACTGATGTGTTACACCATCACACAACTGTGATTAATGACCGTGGCACAGCACTGATGGAAATCTGGGGAAGGTTTGGGCCCGGGACCACACACATGGGTTTGAGCGTGCCTGTCCTCTGCTCACTCCTCCCTCTCTGCAGGGATACACAGACAGAAATGTCACCTGAAAAACAGAAGCAGTGTTGTATGAGAGAAGAACACTCTTGAAACATGCCCTGGGGAGGTATCAGCTTGGGGTTGGGCTAGACCGCAAAGAGGGTGAGGACTGCTGCTCCCAGACACAGAAAGGGGTTTAGAGCAAAAGAACACATGGAGAACAAGTGAAAAGCCTTTATTTTAAGAATTTCATATGCATTGCAGTTTTATCTGTGCCATTGTCATATCAGCCCAGCTTTTCTCCTTAGAAACCACTAGGCAGCTACTAATAAGCTTACTACTAATTAAGGTGGTTATGTTGGTTTAGTCTCTTGTCAAGGTTAAAGACCAAACCAAGTCATCCACAACATCACGCGGTTCTCTTCGTGCTGGAGGCTCTTTCCCGCTCACGCACGTGGCGCTGCTGTCCCCGAGGTCCTACACACAACGAATGTGGCAAGTGTCCCACCACAAGGGACATAATGGACCATGGAACGCGTCTCCTGCTCCAGGCTCTGCTCCATAGCCTGTGACCACATGGTGCTACGTGGCTGTGACCTGGGGGAACAGTAAAGTAAGTGGCTGATGTTCAGCCACCGCTTGGCTTTCCCGGGGCCACGCTCCCAGCCCTTGCTCAATGCCCACGCTGTGGGGGCTGCACGCCAGCTTTTCCAGTCTGTCCGCTTTCTCTGCCACCTGCTCCCAGACAACTGTCAAACTACAGCCCAAAAATTTCCTCTACCTGTTCCTTGAAACTCTCCTCTTACTTTGTGCATTACTTGGGCTTAGAAACTGCAGGTTGGTGGTGTTTTAAATATCTTAGCCCATTTTTACAAGCTTTGCCATGGAAGACCAAGTAGGGAACCTCAGGATGCTTCCACGTCAATGCAGCAAAGTCCATCAACCTTAGCACTCCCCACAGCCAGGCAGAACAGCCACAATGAGCTGCCTTTGTGTCACCAGCCCCAAAGAGCAGCAAAATACACCTTACGCAAAGGAGGGAGCACTGCCAAACCACGAGGAACCTGCTCCTACCACCACTCTCACCACACACCCCCATAGCTTTGCTCACACGGAGCTTCTAACCTGGGGAAACAGTGAAGACCATGCACCCCCCCTGCCCTCTGCCTTGGGTGGGAAGCAAGGAGATAACTGGCATCCTCTGATGAAGGGAATCATGAGGATGACATATCAGTGATTACAGGAAACACCCCTTACTCTACATAGTTTGTATGCACAAAGAAAAAACAAACAGGCTGCTCCAAATCACCACATGCATGATTTTTGACGCAAAAAGAGCTGAGTGACTCTAGAGCACTTTTTTTTTTTTGGCCAAGTTTTAAAGACTTTTCAATAAATTTGCATGAGCAGCCAGCTCTGAAATTCCCAATGGGTAGTAAAAATTAGAATGGGCACCTGACTTCTGCCCATTTCCAGGAGATGCTTAAACAAAAATAGCTTCATGTGGAGTTTCTTTTATGTAAATCAACAAAGGAAAACAGATGTAGGAAAAAAGTACCCTCAAAACTATGGTTTTAAAGTTCAAGTTAGTGTGCAACCAACACTTGTGGGTTTCTCCGAGGATTAGGAATTAGAACAAGGCAATATGATCTTTAAGGTCCCTTCCAACCCAAATCATTATATGATTCTATAATTGACCTCACAGGCAGGGACAGAAAGGGACTTACTGGAGAGACTTCATGCTCCTGCAAATACAAAACACCAGAGTCTTTGCCACGTAATGAAGCTGATTAGAGAACAATCAACTCATTCTCAAGGTCTCAATGCAATGAACAAAAAACCAATGGGTACTTACTACCAACTTCACTTAAGTGTAAGTTTTGTCTGCCATCTGGAACCACCACCCATTGCATTTTTACCTCATTTCTATTTCGATCCCTTCAGGGGGCACAGAAGAGAATATTTCCACAGAAGAACCATCTTAACCCAGCAATGACTGCAACAGTTGCAGGGTGACGTTCCTATCCACACCACCACTGCTAGCATCCAACACAAACACCGGCCAATGGCTTGCAGAGCACCAGCTCATGACTATTTATACCTCTCAACCCCCATTGTTCCAAAAGCTTTTAAGTAATTAGTTTCCCTCATTAGCAGACAGGCTGCCTGGGGAAGGGCACACAGGTGGTTACAGGGCAGCACTGTGTGCTCTTGGGGGCAGAAAGCTCAGAAGCACCAGGTGGGGCCGATGAGGAGGGTAACGCAACCACAACATTTCTACAAATGCGCTGCTCCCAAGGCAGAAATGCAGGTTTTATTTTAGCAGGATCAGAGACCACAACGGCAATAAAAATATTCACAGGACGTTACCACAAATTCTGTGTATTGAAATGCAGAAGATGAATAATATTTATCAACATCACTCTTGCGGAGACCCAAATGTACCTGGTGAGACATCAGGTGTCATAGTGATTTTTTGCTAAATTCGCGTCCTATCCTAAAAGAAGCAAAGTTTATACACCTCATGTACCACAAAGTAACCTACAGACACAGTGCCCAGGGTGAGCAGTGCTATTCCACCACAAGCACATCTCTCATAAAATATGTGGCGCTTCTACCTTCTTACTGACACATCTTATCCATTATTCCATTTTTCTCTTTTATACTTTTAGAAGCAAAACAGACATTTGGTAAAGCCTAATTTAATATTACCACTAATGCGTTCAAACACATCACTAAAAACTGTGTTGCTAAAATTACATTACAGAAAAACAGGTAAAACAGACACTGTTATCTCCTTGAAAAACATGGGCCTTCTGCTACGGCAGCTCTGATGCCAGTCTACTGAAACCAACAGGATTACTTACGTGAATAAGGATTACTCCCATGATTAAGGAGTGCAGGATTACATCCATTGTTTGCATATCTCCTGTTATTTACATATCCCTATTTTCACCTCTTGGTTGTTTGTTTGTTTTTGTTTGGTTTTTTTTATCTAAAACACAGAGCATTTAATTACTGTTAGCACTAGATATCATTATGCTGTACTTTTATCCTTTCAAAACTTGGCTGTCTCTTGGATGTCAAGGAAAATGCTTTTATGATCAAAACAAAGAAAATAAAGTAGAAGCAGCAGAATCTGGACTATGTAATTAAAAAACAAACAAATAAAAAGAGGGAGAGCTTGTTAGCCACAACCAAAACTTATTCAGGATTCATTTCATATTCACGCTGCTACCCATGGCCCTGCTCTTGGGAGCTGATTATTTATATCAGTTTTTTTAACTGTGCCAGGTAGCGAGTTACCTGAGAGTTCTCAGGCAATGCTGATGGTATCACTGCTGGAAAATAACAAAAATCAGACAAACAATCGGAACAAATATTATAGGTAGGTATTCTGATAAGGAATAATAAAGCAAAAACAAGCTTGTCACCTTATAAAGTGGTAATTCTAGCCTTAGTCCGTGACTGCCATATGCTTTACATACAAAGTATCTTTTCTCCCTATCCTTAGTAAAATTGGGTAAGTTACCGGTGCTTTTCGACCGTTTTATGATACAACAGAATATTTACTGCACAGTAAGAAAGTTCTGTAGGTCTCAGTTCCTGTTCCCAACCCAATCAGGAAGGTATTGAGCTGAATAAAGAGCAACACCACAAGTTACAAGTCACAACGGGGAACTAACATTTCTTATGAAAAAAAGCCCCACATGTTCTTTCAGATTCTCCAGTTTGACACTGAATTACATTAGTCTCAGTTTGGGTTGCAAGAAATCAAACGTGGATCATAAATATGTTTTGGTTTAGCAGTGTGCTAGGAGGCTTTAAAAATTTAAATAATACAAGTTAATTTAAGAAGGCTTGATTTTAACTTCAGTGCCAGTTCTGTAGATACTGTTTATGTGTTTTCTAGAGCTGAAAATAAATAGATTGTGTGCCTTTTTAGGGTTCTTTTGGTCTTTTTAAAAGCGAAACCGACGCAGGCTATTTTTAGAAGGACTGGTAAAACGAGGCACGTTAAAGTTATTGTAAAGTGAAAAGAGCTTACAGCGGATTCAGAAAAAGCCAAAAGTTGCGAAAAACTCACCGAAGCCACCCGTTTTCTTCCAAGAGGAGCAGTTTATGGTCAGGTAGAGCTGAGTTACGAAAGAGTGTGTTTCCCGGGTCCATTTTGCGTGAGGTTGAACCTGGAAACCCAGCCGGCTGTGTCGGGCGCAGCGGGGACACGGAGCCTTTCCCTCTCCCCAAGGCATTTCCCTGCTCTCCCGGGACTCGGCTGGGACAACCGCCACTTGTTGCAATGGTGACAGGGAAAACCAGGATCTGCCCGTTCTCGGGCTGCAAGGGCATGAATAATTCATGCCTTCCACCTCCCCGCATTAGCATGCCGCTCAGGCAGCGCCAGTGAAGCGATTCATTTTGTCCTTTGTCTTGGGGAAGAGCTCGCTGGATTAATGAGGGTTATCTGTGATGATAAAACCTGGGCCCGCTGATTTATTTGGTGGGATTGGTTAGGCTTTGTGGCCCTAAATGCAGGTTTTTACGGCCGGAATATGAATTCGGTTGTGCATCCTCAACCTTAGGCAGGCGTGGGTTGTTCGGCTACAGCAGCAATATCTACCTCCAGCACCAATATCTACCTCCAGCAACAATATCTACCTCCAGCACATGAATGTTTCATTTTCTGGACTTAAATATCGAAACTGGGCACTCTGAGTGCTTCTTGAGGGAAGTTAGGAGGAAGCGTCCAAGTCCGCTGCTCGCCCGTGGCTGTGCGCGTGTTTCTGTGATGACCTCTTGGACTGCTCACCAGCTAACACCTGGCTTCCAAAATCCTGCTCTGAGCACAAGATAGGGGAAAAAAAGCCCCACAATAAATCCCAGCAAATTTATAATTTACTTTTAAAAAAATCATCATATATTGCAGCGCTATTTTTAAGAGAAAGTTTTGAAGGTGATATTTTTTCAATGAGGTATTTTAATTTTTGTTTACTGTTTTTTTAAATAATCAACGGCATGATTATTTCCCTCCATGCTTACCATCTAGAAACGTACAGTAACTGAAAAGAATAACAATGATCACAATTCTGATTAATTGATCCCAAAACTTATCACTGAACAAAGATTGAACAAAAAAAAAATTTAATATATAGGTATATATATATAGGTATAAATACCTATGTAGTTATATAATGCATTATTAGGACTTATACACATAGATTTTACCATCTTGTCTGATACCGCTAAGCAGAGCACTGAAACACTGTATTATTTTTGGTATCTGTATTCTAAATAGGACACTGGCAAATAAGAGAGCGTAGAAAATCACTGCAGAAATTATTTGAACCCACTAAAGGTAAAGGGCTTAAAAACATGTGACTCAAGCTGGTTTGCTGTCAAAAAGGATATTAAGAGTTAACTTGACTACAGCGTGCAAAGGGCTTTACAAGGACAACATACCTGGGACAGAAGTACTTCTGAGGTACATATTTCTAATGGAGGTGGTGATTACCTTCTACAAAAATCTACTGAGTACATTAGTGACCTCTGCATTTCCTAGATACCCTTCCAGAAGATATGCTTTTGCCAGACAAACAGCAAAAAGCTACTGGACTCAGGACAGCTCTAAAAACTAAAAATGTTGAGAACATAAATTTCTTAAAATCCTGTTAGTGTTCCTTTGTGTTCCTGTAGTTCCTTGAAGTCTACAGTACAAATCTTCCCACCAGTTGTGTATAGTGATTTTGCTAATCTTGAAATAAAAAAAACCTTGCACTTATCTCAAGATTTCATCCAGAGAACCATTACATTGTAATGCAAATTAGGCTTATGAACATTTCATGGCAGACTTCATAATGTTTGCTGCTGAGCCTTTCTAGAACAACCCAGGTGGATGCACTTTTCCTCCCACCATTTTCTAATCATTCCAGTTAAGACAAGAAAGAAAAACAACTTGGACACAAAGATATGAAGTAATTTCATTTTGTCAGAGAATTTTTAAGTAAAGCTTATTTCTGTCTCTAATATTCTTATTCTAGACTGGTTTAGGCTGAAAAAAATATCACTTTATTCAGCGTTTGATGTAGATGGGATTGAATGATTTTTAAGGTTGATCACCAGCTTAAAACTGCAGCAGGAACAGAAGAGTTTGTGTTAAAATCTAGCGGATTATTGCAAACTAGAATTTGCTGTTTCTTCCACATTGCAGGTGCCATAGGGTTTCAAGGTGGCGATTACTGGCATCACTGCTGAGGTCAGCCCCTCCTATGGTGGATTTACAGTGGCCAAAAAAAAAATGTTTTCATCTGAAATAACATTATTTCCTCACCTGAACTATATGTTGAAACGGTCCTTCAGGATACATGCAACACTAAAGGAAAGGTTAGGAGAAAGGGAGAAGACAGACTGACAGATACTGGCCAACTCAGTCAACCATTTCCCCACAGGATGCACCAAGACTGAATTTGCTCTTCGTTCTGTATAATATATATATATATATATATAAAATGATATCTCTGGCTGCAGCTGTGGAAGGGGATTATACAGGTCAATATCAGCAGAACAGCTTCAGCAATGAAGTTGGTATGTCCTGCAAGTTCTCTAGAGGTCTCCAGGTAGCTGGTGAACAGGAATGGGCACAAGAGCTACAGAGGAGGAACAGGAACAGCTGCCTCTTGATGCTACGTGAGTTTCGCCTGAAAAATTGATTGACACAGTTGTAGCTCAGACTACCTATTCAGCTGTTGTCACGTATGCAAGTCAGTGACAAATTATGGTTGACTGTGCTTGAAAGCTACAGAAACGTTGAGTAGCATGAGCAGGAAGATGGGGTTCCTATCCATTGCCATCAAAATATCATCTTTTAGTGCTGTTGACAGTTTAATAGCTACTTCTGTACGGTGGAGAGCATTGTGAAGTACTGCCACTATATTATTAACCTAGGCTGGAACTTTCCTGCAAATGCAGAGCAAAAAACCACACAAATGGAGCTTCTGAAATAGTTTAAGATTAAAGGTGTGCTGTTCACAACATGAATAGTATCTCTCTAATTACATTTCAGAAGGACCCAATAACACTTTAACCCCCAATTACCTTATCGTATATTTTTTCAGATCAAATTGATTCCATTCCATTTTAAAAATCCAGATGGTGGCATTCAGTTCAAATCAAGCTTTGTAATTCCATTTGTTTCCTCTAGGCAGCTGAGCTGGGATGTGGATACAGGGGAGCTACGCAGCCTCCTGCTGACCTGTGAGATACGGTACGTAGGGCTCCAGCGGGGACTGTCAGAGCTACATCCCTCCAGTAAATCTCCACTACTCATAAAAAAAAATTTAAAAAAAAAGTGCCTTTGTGCAAAGCTGCATCCATGTATGTAATTACTTGAAACCATTCCTAGAATATACTAAGGTGCATCACACCTTTGAAATGGTTTGCAAGGCCCCAATCTGTCACAGTTCAAAGATGTATATAATATCTCACAGATTAAGCATATTGTATAGCTGGGGAGTGACAGAGGGGTCTTGTGACTACGGAATAGATTTGGGATTCAGGAGATTGGAGTGTGACTGTCTATTGATACCTTTAAATTACCTATCACTGTAGTATCTGGTTTCTGTCAAGGTACTGCAGAAAATCAGTGAGATGCATCTAGGAGGTTAGAGAATCAATTCTCTGCTCTGCCCATGGGCTGACCCTTCCCTGTTGGCTGTCTTTCAGCGTGTCACCTCGGTTATTCAGCTTTTTTTTTTTGTTGTTGCTGTTCCTTGGCCCATTGGCAGGCCAGGTGTTCCCTGCTGAGAGGCCTGTCTACAGCTGTCTACAGGCCTACCCAAGGTGGCCCCTACCCAAAGTGACATCTACCCAAGGTAATCCCAAAGCCAAGCCAGCTTCGAGATGAGACACAAAATGGTGGCTCTTGTGGCACATGACACCAGGAGGGGCAGTGCTGCTGGGTGACTGAGGACAATGCCATTAACCAGCCCTGGAGCGCTGCAGTAATAGGGTGGCAGACTTGCCAAAGCCAGGGCTGTGCATTCTGCTTTTTATTCCCCATCTGTTTTTTTGTTGTTGTTTGTGGGGTTTTTAGGGTTGGTTTTTTTTGAAGTACCAGAAAAACAAAGCATTACAAAAACGTCAAGCTGTGAAAAGAAAAGTCAAAAGCCAGAAAATTCAGTTAATGCTGATTCTTTAACTCAAGTCATTAACTCGGAGGCATGCCTGAAGGCTGGGCAGAAGCCTCAACTGAACTCTTGCTGGTTTGTGCAACTGGCTGAGGATTCACACATCTGAGAGGGTACAAACTCATATATAAATATAGGAGGGGAGCAGGGAATAGCTGAGTTAAGAGGCTGGATGCCACTGGTATGGGGGAAAGAAAGGGGAGCAATCAAGAGACAGATTTCCTGAGAAATTAGGTAGGGGAAGGGAGGTGAGAGAAGAGATAAACTCATTCCCGGAGACTGGCAGAAAAAGAAAGATTAAGGACGCTGACAAATGAGAAACCCAAGAGAGAAGACACAGGTTAAAAGGTGGCAAGGGAAAGAAAGAAGTTCGGACAGGAAAGATAGGGAATAATTGTGAAAAAAACCTCAGAGGGTGAGAGGAGAGAGACTTGGATAGGGATCTGGTATTGATCTGGCACAAAGATGGGGAATGGAGTGAAAATGTAAGGAGGACAATGCTCTCTCAAAGGGGAAGAAATGTAATTAGGACTGTGAGAGTGAAGAAGAAAAATCAAGAAATAAAAAAACCTCACATTTGGTGGCAGTGGACAGAAGAGTCAGGCCATATTAGAATTGTCCCTCTTTGGTAGCCAGGCTGGAACACAAAGTCTCCTTTCCTCTCTCTGCCCAGGATGCTTTGCATATTGAACCTGCTCACTGAGTCCTATCTCTAATTTCTGCTTATTATTTCAAAAATTCAAATTGGACACAAGAAATAGCAACTAAAACAATCATTAAGGCTGCAAATGAAACACCCCAAAGTAAGAGATTCTAATAAAACCGAGTAGGGAAGGTTTTTGCAAACCCTGCGATACATCTATATATTGCTCTTCTGTTCAAGATCTTAGAGCATTTTGACTCTTTGAAAATACACACAGCTGGATACTTACATTTAATTAAATAGTTTTTAACAAAATGACTACAGCAGCTTCAGCATAATTCACAATTAAAAGCAATCAAACCCCAAATTCGAAATTGCTCTTATTCAAATTTCTAGCATCAGTAATAGCCTATATAGTTTTCAATGAAACGGGAGTCATAAAACTGCATTCCAGAGTTTACAGTTGTAATAAGTAGAGATTTATAGGCAACATGGAAGTATCTATGCGTACCTTCCTGTGCCTCTCATTTATTAGGCTAAAGCTGAGACATCCCAAAAAATGTCTTTAATTAGTTTAAGCACTTAATTTAACAAAACAAGCAGTTTAAGAAGACACAAACTACTGTTCTCCAGCCACCGTGTACATGAAACAACTATTATTTTTGCAAGATTAATAAAGTCACAGGTGATTTTATAACAACATAATTAAAACATAATTTAAACCTAAGAGCAAGGATGTTTTTTACATCAGGACTGAGTCAAGGGAAAGAAAATATTATCTGTTAATAAATACCATAGTACTGTTTTATATAATTCTTCTATGTTTGTAATATGTATGAAGACATTTTAGAAAGCAAGTTGCTTTGTTTATAAAGACATGCAATAAAAGTACTCGTGGAATTTTTCCCTTGACTAAACAAGAACATATTTTCTGTTCCATCATGTAATCCATGCATTAAAGTAGAACAGTGCAACGATGAGAAAATAATCGAAGTTAGAAAGTCAGGAAAAAATACTGATAAGTGGACTGAGGGGATAGTTTGCTGGCTCACATTTCAGATGCATTACATAAAGTGGCTAAATATTTGTATGGAGTGTAATTAACTTTTTTCCCCCCCTACAGTAGAACATGGCATTACAAAATACTGAGCACAATCAGCTACACTAAAATCGGTGGGAAACAAAGAGACCCAGCATTTTTCTCAATACAGGTCAGAGCCTTTTTGGCTGCAACCCAGTACCGGATCTCTCGCAAGCCCCCTTCGTCACAGGCAGACTCAGGCGGTGGTTTTCTAGAGATGAACATGGGCTCAGAATTCCCATTAGTGGGACTAATTGATGGTAAACGAAGACGGGAACAGCAGTGCAATTTTGCAAAATCACCAAGAAAACGTGGGTAGCAAACGTCTCCCTGCTAAACATTCATAGCACAGCAGCAAGCCAAGCTGCATATTATTTGTCCCCTTCAATTCTGTAGCAATTGTTCCCACAATGGTTTCTTCCCATCCTTATTCATCAAGATACTTCTCTAAACTTCATTTAGATATCATTCTGTGAATATCATTATTCTACTAACATAAGAAGTAATTGGTAACTTCAAATACCTTTTGCTTGAACTTTAAAATTCTAAATATTGTTCAAGTATTTTACTGTAGTTAAGAGTTACTTTCCCAAGGGTCTGCTACAACCCAGGTGAAACCTTGGTTCTTTCAGAGACAATAGCAGATCTGCACACACCTTTACAGGTGACCAGACTTTACCAGAAACCTGAAGTGCCCCATCCTTTTAATGCCATCTGCTCATTACTTAGATATGAGGGATATCTTTCTAATACAGACCTCCACAATGTCTGTGGGCCATCATTCCTTGTTTAATACCAATTTAATAAGTCATTAATCACCACCGCTTCAGCTAAAGAGCAAGACTTCTGAGCTGGTGGACAAGAGGCAAGAGAAGTTGCAGCTGCCTTCAGCTGCAGAAGCAGGACAAAGATGGGCAGCATGGGAGAGATGCGTGCCCAGTGCCTCATCTGATGTCCACCACCAGAAAACCTGATGGCCAAGGAAGACCCAGTGGAGCTGCTGTTCCACTATAGGCTGCCCAGGGAGATGGTGGTGTTTCCTTCTCTGGAGACATTCAAAACCTGCCTGGACAAGTTCCTGTGCAACCTGCTCTGGGTGGACCTGCTTTGGCAGGGGGTCGGACCGGATGATCTCCAGAGGTTCCTTCCAACCCCACGTGATTCTGTGCTGGAGCAGGACACTTAAATTTACTGCAAATTGTGCTATAGGACATCATATTCACAGACACAAGAGAGAAACAAGAGGCTTTGTTTACAAGTGTCTCTAAAACTTGGAGCAAAACATCCCTTCCTTTCTGTTATTAAAAAATAATGCCACCTAAATTCTTCATTAGAATCCTTAGTTATTGCAGCAGAGGCTATTACGAAGGACAGTTTGTGTTGCACCGTCTGGGCCGTGGTGATCCGCTGCCCAGAGCAACTGCTCTGTACAAGAGACAGAGCCTACCGCTTAATGATTCGCTTCGTGGGCAATTTGTACAGAGAGGAAGCATTTGCTTTCCTGAGTCATTTTAGTTTCTCGCAATAAATATAATAATAAATCGACGTGCCAAGTATCTAAACCGAGAAAGCATCTGTAATAGCCTCTGTTTCCTCAAATATTTATCTCCCAAACATTTTTAAAATTTAAACATAAAGCATTTAATTGCTAATAAACCATTTTATATTAATCAAGTTCAAGTAGTAAAAGAGAAATAAGTTTGGTAACTGGCTATGCTGCTCATGGGTCCCGAGTAGCAATACTGGACTTGGATTATATCTTCATCACTGCATCACCAGCACAAGACTATGACTGCTTTAAAGAATCCTAAACACATTGGATGAGAATAAGGAGTGGGAGAAGTTACGATCTCTTACATAGGTGCAACCCTTTCATATTGCCTTTGCTTCCCAGAAGCAGCATTATCCAAGTTTATGAAGAGACAAGTCCTACCATTAGTTTGCGTTCATCATTTGAAGTTAGGTAGAGTTAGAGTGAAATTCTGTGCTTGTCCTGCACAACATTCCTCAGGTCTTTCTTAGACAACAAATGAAAGAGTTTTGCTTTTTAACCACACATTGCAGAGTGCTCATATTGGTCTTGATTAACCTCTGTCTTGGACTATTAGAAATATCTCCCTGACCCTGACAAAGCCCAAACTGGCTCTTTTATGGCCATCCTTCTTCACGGATAATTTTTCTGGCTCATTGCTTCAGCCAAACGACTCCTCTGCTCGCAGCCCTCCACTGCCCGCTCTTCCCTCTCGCTGCAGACACAACCTGCTACGGAGCTGCTGGTCCCTGCCTCTGCTCTGACAGGGACACAGCCCTGGCAGCTGCTCCGGGCTACTTCTCAGCTCTGCATTGCATGGGCTGAAAGAATTCCCCTCTCAAAATCAAAAAGGAGACCTGATTTTCCTCTTTCCAACCCTCTCTTAAAGCTCACCTCTGCTGTGACTCCCGCAGAGAAAACCCACCAAAAAAACCCACAAACCTGAAGTCCCTGAACAGTGCTTGGGATCCTCATGATCAGCTTGTATTTCTCACAGTTTGGGGTTTGTTTTTTTTTTTGTGGGAGCCACCTCCCAGCTTTTGCCTCAACAGTAAATTCTCCGGCAGCGTCACCCCATTTCAGTTTCTGTTAAGTGCCTGTCCCGATGAGCTGGGACGGCTGGCCGGCGCTGCGGTACAGATGGGACCCTGATTCTCCATTTGGCAGCCACACCAAAATAAATAGATCATTTCATGCCGGATCAATTTAATGCTTTCCCTTTCATATTTCCATGGGTCACAGGAGAGGTAAGCTGAAAAGAAGTGTTACATGTGAACCAGGAGAAAGCCTTTACAATATCTACAAAATATCTCAGTTGATGTTTAGAAAATTGTTTTCTCTGCCCAGTTCACAGGATAGCTCTTGTGGGAAGGGATTTGGGAGGGCTCAGGTCCAACGCTGTCCCCAGGAGGGCCAACTCAGACCCAGCTGCTCAGGACTTTCCCCCTGTGAAACCTCCAAAGATGGGGATGGCGCAGCCTCCACAAGAACCCATCCCTTGGCTCCTCTGCCCTTCTTCATAGTAGATCCACACATCTAGCTGGTTTCCTTAAAAACATATGGATTCACAGCCTGAGAGGCTGCACTGATTTCTACCAGAAATCTACATTATGAAAAAAAAAAGACAGAAGAGAAAATAAAAAAAAATCCTGTTTGTCCACTACAACTTTGGAATTGCTTAGAAAAAGGAATGGCATTAGATCACAATTTTAGTATTACCTGTGTCGTTCAGTTCTTTCATTATAGAATGGTTTGGGTTGGAAGGGACCCTGAAGACGATCTAGTTCCCTGCCATGGGCAGGGACACCTCCCACCAGACCAGGTTGCTCCAAGACCCCTCCAACCTGGTCTTGAACCCCTCCAGGGATGGGGCAGCCACAGCTTCTCTGGGCAGCCTGGGCCAGGTTCTCACCACCCTCACAGCAATTAATTTCTTCCCCACATCTCATCTCCATCTTCCCTCTTTCAGTATGAAACCCTTCCCCCTCATCCTGTGGCTCCCCTCCCTGATCCAGAGTCCCTCCCCATCTCTCCTGGAGCCCCTTTAGGGACTTGTAGGGGCTCAAAGGTCTCCCTGGAGCCTTCTCTTCTCCAGGCTGAACCCCCCCAACTCTCTCAGGTTGTCCTCACAGTAGAGGGGCTCCAGCCCTCACAGCATCTCCAATAGGTCCATGTCCTTATGTTGGTAGCCCCACATGTTTAAAACCAGAAATGATTAATTTTTTGGAATAAAATTATGACAACATACATGCTTCCACGAAGTGTCAGAACAAGTCCAGAAACTTATCCTACACTCTCATCTACAGATCACCATTTCCTACTGCTGTACCTTTTCTTTGGGTCTATTTCAGTCAGAAGCTTTTCAAAGCCATCCTGGATGAAATCTTGGCTCCTCTGCAGCAGATGGAAAATCTCGCATCGGCTGCTACAAGGCACAAATCCCGTCTCGTCTTTGCTTTGCCATGTAAATTGCTAAGGCTCCCCAAGGTGTATAGGTTTTGATTACTTTGTCGTCTGCAGCAACTGGGTCTCATATAAAAGAAATTTACAGGCACAGTAACCTGCTCGACCTGAAACAATGAGCAACAAGAAGTAATTTCATTGTGTGGTGTATGTGGTTTCACATTTTCCCTTTGGCTGTAGTACCATCTCCAAATTCAAGTAAATAAATTAATTCCCAGATACAAACTTACAAAGGGCTTTCGTCGCTTCTTGGTGTCTCGTTGCCTGATTTTCTAGGAAATTTATGACCTTTGTAAATAATTCAAAAGGGAAGAGGCAAACCAGGAGATGACAAAAGTTCATCTGACTGCAACTGTTGCTAGGAAGGGTATCATTTCTGAAGGGGTCGTGGTAATGGCAGGTGTCCAGTAAATTAGAACTTAAGCAGGTCAATGAGGTTGATGGCTACAATTATGCACTGGGACTTGGGAAAACACAACAGTGATTAGGGATAACACAAATGCTATTCCCATCTCTAAGTTATAGGTGACCGCATTTTAATTTTTTTCTCATGATAAAAATAAAGCCAATGAAAATATCTTCTGCAGAAATTAACAACAGAGAGATGTGTTAGATTAAGAAACTATGCATTTATTCCATCTTAAAATTTTGTTGAACTTGGAAAAAAACCACAACAAACAATTAAAAGGTAGGCAAGGAAGGAATTCATACATCACAGAAGATGGCCCACAAGCTGTGTGCACTGAGACCAATATGGAAAGCCACTTTGGTCTAGAGGTCTTCCAGCTCATCCTCACAGATGTGTACATTTTTATTGCACATTTTCTTTAGGACAGAGTTCATGCCAGATTGTCACATGAAAGTCTGATGGAACTTTCAAGAGTGAAATTTATATTAGAGATAAAAGTGTGAGTGAAATATACATATATTTAACATAAAGCTCGTGAGAACTTCAGGTTAACTACATAATTTAATCACATACCAACAAAATGTCTTCCAAAAATGTCTTGGAAAAAGACAGCTGCAAACTTCTGCCTGTGGGATGCAAGTGTGCTGTGTATACCCACGGAGAGCTGAAAAGCTACAGGGTGATCGGGTCTGTGAACAGTGGAGCTTCCTCCACTGAATCATGAAGGTAAATATATGGATGTTGAAAAAAAAAAAATAATCCTTAACTCTCTCTAAAATTTCATATCAATTTCTTATAAGAACTGTACACATTTTACCATTGTCTGCTCTTGTAGCAGTTATTTAATTAGGTGGTTCTCCTTAATGCACTGTTTCAGTTGCTGCTGGTATTGAGCAGGTCCTTCCAAAAGAAGCAATCATAAACTGCTAGATGGGTTTACTCAGCTGTGGCACCTCTAAGCTGATTTAAGCAGTCTGTCAAAATTGAGTGAAATTAATTAATTCACTGGAGAGGTTTGCCTTCTCCAAACTTAAGTAAAAAATGGTGCAAACCAGTGGCAATCAGATCCACATTTTTCCAGGCAAAGTCATTAAATTATTTTAATAAGGCCGAAACATGTACTGTTTCTAATACAGACGGGCAGATCTCTGAAGACAGGATACCTCTCTACTGCAAAAATCCAGGAGGACAACCTTATTCCTATCACTCTGGAATAAATTTCCTCTTTGATGGTGGTTTCTGCATTTTGGGTGTTTGGCTACACCCCGCGGACTCCATTTAACAGCCCAAACCGTGGCAGGACAGTGAAGAGCATTTCAAGAGCAGAAAAAAAGACAATAGTAGCTGGATTACATCCACGTCCAACTGCCGAAGATGCTGAAGCGGACAATTGCCTTCTGGTTCTTACTCGGGCTTTTTCAGGTTTTAAGTGCTTCCCTGGTATCTTGGTACACAATTATAGGTGGATTAGAGAAAGTGGTAATAGGGTATTTTTGGTCTAATCTTCTCTCAATTGTTAATATTAATTAAAGGACTTTCCCCCCTGGATCGTACAATAAACATGAACCACTTCTTAAAAATGAGCATTCTAGCTTACTAGCTACTTAACACTGCTTTTTCTTCAGTAATTTCTTATTCTATTTTTATGTGAATGAACCATGCCAAATAGCAGGAGGCCTGTGAGAACAAGAGACAACCCCAGTAGAAACCACGGTAGGAGCGTGGCACACATTACAACCAGGTGAGGATGCCCTCATCATTGACCTCATCACATTCAGAACTGGCTGCGATGCCTTTCTCCTCAAGTTCATTTCCCCTTAATACAACTATCAAAGCCTCAGACAAAAAGAACAAAACCTACAAAATAATCAAGCCATTTCAGGCAGAAGTTGGGAAGAACAGAAAGTCATTGGTCCACCTGAATACCCGAGGAGGGTTTCAATCTCTCTGGTAAAGCAGAGATTCCCCTCAAGCGAGCTCCTGGAGCGGACTTGGCTGTGAGATACGAGCAGCTGGCCCTTCTCTTTGCAACCTTGCAGCATCTCACCACCATCACAAATCTTCCGCTTCTCCTGGAATTTTAAACACACCCTGGACTTGAATTACAGGCGTTTGCCATAGTGTGGATGGCTCTGGTAGATGGTTTCATGGGCGAGCTTGCAACTTTTTACTGCAAAGCAAACACTGAGCTGACATTTATTACATACTCAGCCATGATTTGCAAGAGGGATTTTTCCACCTTGCTTAAGGAAGATCCCACAATACGAGCTAGCTTTCAGAAGACATTTCTTTTTGGCTAGTCAGACTGATAGCACAGAAATTTGAAATAAATATTAAAGAAAGAGGCAGTAAACCCTCCCTACTATTATTAGAAGCATAGCTGTAACAAGGTGTGATGATAGCCAGCACTAGTTAGGTATTCTTGCAGGTTCGATTAGCTCTGATTTAACTCACTAGCAGAATAAACCCACCCTATCTTTTAGAAAAATAATAATTCACATAGTAAGCTCTCTCAGTAATGTGGACAGCGTTAATTAATGGATGAAGAGCAGCAGCCTCCATGCAAACTGCCCCTGAGTGCCAAGTGCGCACGGGTGCAAAGATTTCTGAGACTGCTTTGGGATGTTTTGTGCATTGGTGAAAAAAAAAAAATAAAAGAAGAAAAAAAAGAAGAAACAGCAAGAAAAGGCAGCACAGAGGCATTATCCAGGGCCCCAGAAGAGCTGTGGAGTTGCCCAGAGGTAAAGCTAAGCAAACATTGCTGGTAATGAACATTGAGTAGAGGGGGATCGGTGAGGTGAGTGAGGAAAAGAGCTCCAACAGCTCCAGCCCTGCTGCACAGAGGGAAACAGGAGCCTGAACGTGCCCTAGAAACAAAGAAGGGCTCATCAGAGGGACCACACACAACTCTATCATCACTTTCTCATCCTAATAGAAACAACCTGCAGGACATCAAATATTGGCTCAGTGCTCAGAGCAGAAGGGATAACAGGGTTATTAGACAGAGCCATACCTTTAACTCATAGAGTGCATTTTCTGACATTGCTTCTCAGGCAATAAATTTTTTGGTTTCCAATGCCTTAGGTAGGGGAGGAGAAATGCTATTACGGATTAGAAAATAGCTGGGGTTGCCATATACATGAGAAAAGAAAGGGAAAATAAATGATAAATGCACAAGAGCCAGCAAAGGCTAAAATGGTAGGGCAGGAGCACCAAAGTATAGCTTGTAGTAGTATAATTTATTTTATAAATGTATATCTATATTATATACCTAAGCTACCTGTCTATGCACATAAATTAAATATGTAAAACGAGGAAAACAGCCTTGGAAAGGGCTTTGCAAACAGTTTGAATTTTGGTTCCCAAATTGGGAAAAAAAGAAACATAAGCACTTCATAGCAAATCGGAACAAAACCACTCCACTTCTGTCCTCGATTCAGCTCTAGGCTACCTGCCCCAACTTCTATTTTTCAGAGAAAACCTGCTAATCCAGAAAATTGCCTTGCCTTAGACATAAAACCCAATGAAAATCATACGCTGAGCATCAACCCGTGCTGACTTCTGGAGCTCTGGATCTCACCCAGCACGGTGCAGCAGCAGATCAAAATCTGAACTTCCTCAGCATCGCCTTACAGAGGTGGGATGCTATTACAGAAGTTGTGTCAGAGCTCCGATTTGCTTTTATCTAGTGCTGTATTTCAAGCTCCTTCTCCTGATAACAGTATCTCAAGGATTCTGGCTATCAAAGTTATCTGGAAGTGATAATCATTTTCTCTACAGGGAGTACGTGATACACTTCCTCTCCTTCTCTTCTGTCCTACCACTCTCCTCTTTGTTCATACCTCTTCATCCATCTCTCCATTTTTATACCAGCTCTACCTCCAATAACCTCTTTCTGTACATCTTAATTTTTAAAGGCACCCATCTTTGTCCGTTAATTTGCCTCCGTCTGCAGCGTGACCTCATTTCACCGTGGGGTTGCCATAAAATCATCCACTACTGCCTGTTTGCTGTCCAAACACCTGCTGTGCCTTCCCATCCCACTGAACCTGCGTTTTGCTTTGCTTCTCTAATTCTGTCCCTCCCCTGCTTCGTATGCTGACATTTTTTGCCTAATTATTTTATTTACACGTATACCTTTTCCACCCAGCGCTCCCATCTTTACGATATCTCCATCTCAGATTCCCCACTTCAAACTTCATTTTAAATGTACACAGGAAGATTTTGAGTTTTTGCCCATTTGTGGATGTAAATAAGGTGGGAGGATGCATTACCCAATTTGGGTAGACAGAAACCTTTTTAATCTAATATGACTAATACAAGAGTCAACCGTTGCAATTGCAGCTAAATGCAAAATTAAAAGAGAACAACATGTCGGTTTTGAAGGACAATTTGAGGAATCAAATTAGCCAGAATTACCTCATGCTTTGTCGTGTGAGGATGCTGCAGGGGTCAGCTGAGAAGTCTCCGGGTCCGATACTGGACACACAGTCTTGTTTCTGGTTGGCATCCCTCTGCTCCCACAGCACAGCGTGAAACTACACTGGACTGGCCAAAAGGCAACAGTATCCCCAGTTCTCAAAGTAAACAAGATCTGACAAAACAGACATAAAAAAATAAAATAATAACAAACCCAACCCCTCTAGCCCTGTCTCCCAAGGCCTGTTATCACCCATTTCTCCTTGTTCCATATCTATGGATATTTCTCCCTTATGGACCAGGGAAATCTGAAATCTGGCATGAATCTGAGGGCAGTGGTGCAACATCTCCCCCAGGGTGCAGGGATGCTAAGAGAGGCCAGCAGCTGCCTGGGCTTCCCCTTCTCTAAAAGGCCCTTGTTAAATAAATTTCTCATGAATAAGCAAAGAATCAGCAGGTCCTTGCTAATTCTGGGGTCCCAAGCCCACTGCTTCCAGGTGTGTGTCAGGGCCAGGTGAAGGGCACCTCAGCAGGAACCAGGGGAACATGCTCTTGCCATGAGAGAGTGCTGCTGGAGCCCAGAACAAAAGCCACCAGATAACTACGTGCCTCAAATGTAATTTCAAAGCTAAGGCAAGCTGTGTGTTTTCAGCCTTGATTTATCTGCAGGCCACTCTAAATTAATTAGAGCAGGAAGCCCTTGTGCTGCAGGACAGAGATGCCCCATGTTGCAGCCACTTGCAGTTTTCCCCCACGTGGTGACAACCAGCATCTGTCCTCCTGACTCAGGCAGGACCTCGGGGGCAAATTCTGCACTTCTCCAGCAAAACCCTTTAATTGCAGCTCTTGCCTTAGCACAGTTGGGCTCTGGATCAAAACTTCCAGCCACCCCACCTGGCTTCTGTCCTCCTTACACCTGGTTTCTTCTCTCCTCCATACACCTCTTGAGTGGCAACCGAATGACTTAAAAATTCCTAGGGTCTTTCCCAGACAAAAATCCTCTCTCAATTCTCCTGGTCCACTTCCAAAATTCTTCTGCTCTTGTGGAGAAGGAGGCTGTCTGCAAGGGACAGTAGTAGCCTAGAGGCAGCTTGCCTTCTCCTAGGCAAGGAAACCTACAGCAGATCTTGTGAACTTACCAACTCTAACTTCCTTGGAAGGGTTCTTAGGACTAGAGGATGGAGAAAAACCCAAACAAGGTGAGAGAAGATCAGGAGATTATGTGTCACTCCAAACAGCCTCGAGCACATTGTCTTCATGGTGCACCAGTACAGAAGCCCTGAAGAAGCCTCCTTTCTCCCCCCACCTCTCTTCATGGCTCCTGACAGGCTCCCTTTGTAGGGCAGCTGCCAGAAAAACCTCATAAGCTGTAGCTGAAGCTTCCACATAGAGTACAGAAGCCTTAATATCCTATATAGCCAAAGGCAGAGGGGACAAACCTCTAAGCAAAGGAACAAAAGCCCCAACCTCACCACAAACAGCAATTTTTTATTTTTTTTTTTTGCCAAGCTGCTATCCCAGCCCTTTAATTACACCTCTTCATTAAGTACAACAACCAGCAGCTGTTCTGCAAAGCTTTTTTTTTTTTTTTTTTTTTTTTTTAAAAAATCTCATTAGTTAAACACTCTGTGGATGGAAAGGAAGATAAATTTAAAAAAAAAAAAAAAAAGGTAAAAAAAGAAGACAGAGCTAAAGTTCAAATGAGCTCGGCCCTCACATGCCTGATAACATGTCTGCGCTCTGGGTTATTCCTGAATGTCAAAATAAAGACTCTGAGTCTGAGCTTAATAATTTCCCTGGAGCGCCATTGTCCTGCAGAGACGGTTTGCCTTTCAGTGCTCGGCTGCTGCCAAGGGAGAGGTGAGGGAAGTGAACCACTTTATTTATTGAGTTGGTTGTTGTAACAATTTAAACTAAGCTCAGCATCACTGGCTGCTCCTTTCAGGTCGGTTCCTGGAATTAGTAGGTTTTCCTTTAGATCTGCATAACGGAGTCTCCCTGCTCCTATAACCCACTTTTGTCCCGGCTTCAAACATCCGTCTTCTAACCTGAGAAAGGATTACTCCGTCTTTGATATCACAATTAAAATGGATCAGGAAGGGGAAGTAACGATTGATCCGTCAGCCGTTGTGCTGATCTGCTGAAAGTGCTGACTTATGCCCGTGAGCAAAAACCAGTGAATCACGGGGATCGATAAACAGAGCTGTAGTGGTGCAACTGCTGCGGGCTGCGTGGTTAGACTTGTACTGGCAATTACAGAAACTGGGTTGGCTTTAAAACTGCTCCAACAAATGCCCTATTACCCTGCTTTGTCCTATGCAAAAAAAAAACCCCAAACCCTCAAACCTTTAAATATCATTCAAATTACCAAAATGGTATACTTGTGTGCTGCTTTCTGCCTTCCTAGAGCAAAAAATAGTACTAGTTTTAGTAGGACTGGGACCAGTACTATTTAATAGCACTGGGACCAGTACTATTTAACATCTTTGTCGGTGACATGGACAGTGAGATAGAGTGCACCCTCAGCAAGTTTGCTGATGACACCAAGCTTAGTGGTGCAGTTGACATGCTTGAGGGAAAGGATGCCATCCAGAGGGACCTGGACAGGATGGAGAGGTGGGCTCATGCAAATTGCACGAAGTTCAACCAAGCCAAGTGCAGGGTCCTGCACCTGGGAGGTGGCAATCCCAGGCACAAATACAGGTTGGGCGGAGAATGGCTGGAGAGCAGCCCTGAGGAGAAGGACTTGGGGGTG
>JAOQGH010000002.1:36036041-36103518 GCA_025769975.1 Gallinago jamesoni
AGGAGGCTCCGGGGAGACCTAATAGCGGCCTCCCAGTACCTGAGGGGGCTACAGGAAGGCTGGGGAGAGCCTGTTTATAAAGGCCTGTGGTGACAGGACGAGGGGCAATGGGTTTAAACTGAAGAAAAGCAATTGAGATTGACTATTAGGAATAAGTTCTTTACTGTGAAGGTGGTGGAGCACTGGAAGAGGTTGCCCAGGGAGGTGGTTGAGGCCTCTTCCCTGGAGACATTCAAGGTGAGGCTCAAGGAGGCCCTGGGCAACCTGGTCTGGTTGGGGGTGTCCCTGCTGACTGTGGGGACATCAGAGTAGATGGCCTTTGGAGGTCCCTTCCGGCCCAGATGATTCTATACATTTATGTACTTCTTCCTTGCATGTTCTGGCACAGCTCTGGGAGGATCAAGTCCATTTTGCATAGAACCAATGGGATTTGCAACAAGTTCGAGGAGCAGGAGGAGGGGGGTGCTCAGTGGAAAATCCCTGGGGAAGGAGGGAAGAGGAGGTGAGGAAGGCAGAGACAGGCCCCTGTGCCAGCTGCTCCCCAGGGGCAGTACGCGGGGAGGATGAGTTCAAATCTTTGGATTTTAGGTTTGGACTGAGGAAGGGGATAATGCAGAAGGTTCCTGGCAGCCTGAGGCCAGAGTGGACATCTGCCTGCGGGAGCTGCAGTCAAGGTGATCTTCTGGGAAGCTGCTGCCGTATTCGCCTCGCTTCCAAACCTTGCATTCCTGCTCCGTCAATAAAAATCCCTGCTTGAATAGATAAGCCGAAGCCCAGCGTCTCATTAAGCCTGAGAATTCAACCCTCTGCTTCAAGCTCTGTCCTCCCACGCTTCTTTATATCATTAAGAAATATTGCCCGAGCTGATCCACTAAATCCTTGTGTTAGCCAGTACAATTAAAGCTAATATGGGGGGAAAAAATGGGAGCTAGTGGGACTTCTCAGTGACGTGAGTCCCAGCTGGGGAGCTGAGCGTTGTCCATGTGAAATGCCAGGTCTGTCACCTTCCCAGCATCATAAACCGTGACATTTGATGGATGAGGAATGCTAGAAATGCCTGCAATACAGCTATGCAGCACCATCCCGTATCAATAGTGGTTTTGTTAAATGTTGCTGAATGAGGTGAGTGAGAGAGGGGCTGTTGCAGCGTTGGCAAACCCGGCAGCGTGATAATTGGAGCATCCCCAGGCACTTAATTGGAAAGAGTGACATGTTAGAAATTGATATACTTACCAACCCTAAATAATTCTATTTCAAATTGCTTAAGAAAATGCTCAGAGTCTCTCGAGATGAATAGTGGAATACCTGGAAGTGAGCACATAAATCCCAATGCTTTCATTCTTTTTCTCCGAGGAGTTATGAAATGAAGCACCCAAAACACAGTCAGGATGTTCTGCTTCTAGGATTTTACTCCTTTGTCAGGTGGGAAACTTTGTGACTTCTGAGTTTCAAAACAATGTCCTAAACACGTCAGCCATTAGCAGTGATACTTCATGAGATTTGCAGATAACCCCTCAACAGAATATGCAGTGATTAAGTTAATTTAAGTGATTCATCTCCACTGCAGCCTGTTAGACTTGTGCATAACAGTCATTTGCACAGCAATAAAAATCTCCATTTATCCACACAGGACAGTTTTATAAAGGTATTCCCAACCTTAATAACGTCTGCTCTCATTTGTTTCTTTTGACTACTACTTTGTGCCTGTTTAGTTTATCCCGAGAAACGAAACAGGGGATCTCACAGAGCGGTGTCCATTTGGGCAACGCCACCACCGAGTCACTTACCAAGGACATCACCGGCCTGGCTGGGAAGAGCTCTCCTGGCTGAGGCTTCAGGGTGAATTTTACTGACGTGGCATTACTGAGATTGGTGGGTGGCCAAGGTATTAACATCAGCACTCCACTTTCACACATGCGTGCACACACACACACACACACTCGGAGGAAGCCCGGGAACTCTTAACGAGCCCGTCTCCAGCGCCTGTGTCGGTCTGCATTAACCTGGGATTTAAGCTCCCGTCTCGCCTCCGCGGAAGCAAATTGCTCAACTCGCTCCGACTTCAAAAGGTGCAAGATCAGATCCTCGCGTTCTAAATAAATCAACGGGTAAAAAAAAAAAAAAAAAAAAAAAAAGCTCTGCCAAGTGAATCGTTGGCAAGTTTGTGTTTTCTGGAAGATCTTATTCCCTGCCGCATGGAGCCGCTCGGCCAAGGCGGCCACAGCAGGAGGTGATGCCGCAGGATTGTGTAACACACAAACCCCCCCTGCCCCCCCCCCCCAAAACCCAAACAATTAATGACTAATTGAAATTACTTCTCCTGAACTGATCGAGAGCCATATGGATTAAAACAGATTTCTGAATGCTAATTACACTACATCATTTTCCCAATTATTTTTAAAATTGGATTATGTACCGGGAGATGGGATGTTTGAAGCAGCCACTAATGAGCAAATCATGCATAAAAACTTGTTTGTTATGTTGGTGATTGAATGAAATAAGGTTGCAGGCATGATGTCGTGTCCAAATAAACAGGAGAAACCAAAGAGATTCTGAGAGTAGCACCAAGCTGCAAGCTATAATTTAGGTAGTTTTAAAAGCAATGTTAAAGCCAGAGGATGTTTTAGAGCGTTTTGACTGATATTTCCCTCTCTGGAATGGCTCTAGGAGGGCAACCACCAGTTCCACCCATCAGACTGGGAGCTGAAGCAAAGACAGGCAAGGGAAAAGGTAAGTTTGACATTCAGGTGAAGGTTGGAAGGATGCTCTCTAAGTGCTGCAAAGAAAGGTTGTGATCATTAGAAAGTGCAAGTGAAGTACAAGTAGCTCAGGAATCACAGTTTTACCAAACAACACAGGTCCAAGAAAAAGCCACGTTGCATTACTGGCTCCCTTCTGCTCGGCTCCGAGGCAGCCGGGACAAGAGGGACAGGTTGCTATAGCACAGAGTGTATGTGTTCCTGGGACTGGCCTTTTCTTCCTCTTTCTCTCATTTTCCAGCAATGGCTTAACGTTATTGCTGGGTTATTGGGGGTTTCAGGGTATTTTCCTAAGAAATGCCTGTGTTGCCTAAGTGACCAAGGGGCTTATAATCCATTTTCAAAAGTTGCTGAGGAGCCGAAGAATGTAAATCTGATTATCAGACAGACTCCAGGATTGCATTTTTCTAAGCGTTTACCCCAGCTCTCTGACCTCATCAAGAATAACCCAGCAATTTAATCGCTACAAACAGCCTTTATAGTGCAGGAGCTAAAACTCTTTAGATTCCCTGCTCAAATATTATAAAATCTAGTTTTAGTCTCTTTATACATTTCTGGCTGAACAGTTTTGCTGTGATTCCAGGGCAGTTTGGGACAATATTCCAAACAAGTTTAGAATTCCTGTAGAGATGTGTAGATCTATCTATCAGCCCATCTGCCTGCCTGCCCACCTCCCCACCTATCTTCAAGTGGCCCCATACTGCATGAAGAGATTCATAGCTAATTTTTTCTGGAGATTCTCATAATACAATTTCACAGCAAAGTTCAGTGCTGTATTTTTGTCCTGTGTATTTTTGGTATTAAGTCATTTACTCCTTGGAAAATAAAACAACCAAAAAAATCAACAAAATCCAAACCATAAATGCAGTATGTAAAGAATGAAGTTTCTAGAGCGCTTGCTCCAAAGCTTCAGATTTAAGTCTACAAGTAGGAAATAATACTCATTTCTCAACAATACGGAATGCGTAAGTCAAGTTGTGCTTGGCTTTAAACCTATTTTTTTCTGAGTATCATTCCTAAAAGAGAAATTCTGAGCTCTTTGCATCATTTGAAATAAGCTTTTTTTTTTTTTCTCTCTTTAAAGGACATAAAGAAAAAAACCCTTTCAAAAACTGCAGATATTTTTACTACCTGGACTGATAAAGTCGGTGAGTTGTGCACCATTCTTTTTTCATTCACAGTTCTCCTTACCATTTTCATGGTCTAAATTGCCCTCATTTTTTAAAAAATCTCCTATAATTACTGAGATAATTCTTTTCTGATGTAAGAATTCTGTTATAACTTTGAAATTTAAGTTCAATATCTACTCTGATACCAAAAAGGGTATATAGCAAGAAGAGAATGAAATTATAATGCACTCTGTAGAAACAATCAATGTCTTTGAGTCAGTCTCCCGTTTACATTTTTTAAACTATTTTCTCTGGTAAGCCTTAAGACAAGACTTCCATAGCAACAGAAACAAGAACTAGCTCTACATTACAATGAATGCTAAGAAAATAGCAACTGGAGAAAAGAATAACAATGGCACATTATTTATTTTTAAGTTATTTGAATGAGGCACAGTTAACCTCAATGACAAAAAAAAACCTCCAAAAAAAACCCAGTGGTTTTTTTTTCAGCCCAACCATAAATCAAAACATAAATAGCATATTCTGTTAATTGCTCTGTTCAAAGTGTTCTCACTGTTTTCAACAGAGTGCAAAGGAAGAGACCAATTCTTGGCTGATTTTTTTTATTTTAAATCTGAGATTGAAAGTTCAGTTTCCTCCTGATGAAATCCTGACCCCACTGAAGCAGCAAAAGGAAAGTCAAAGAGGTTTCTGCCATTAACTTCAGTGGCCAAGATTTGACCTAGAAGATGCATTTGTTTCACCACCTTTTCTTCTCTGCTCTGGTTACCCAGAGAACCAGGTGAGTGCCCAGGAATACATCCTGAGCAGCATCACTCACCACATTTCATCCTTAATGTATTAAGGGAAATTATTTACCCAGTACCGACAGCAGAACGGACTGCAGTGACCCACAAAGAAAACTCACTCTAGGATTCCTCTTAGTTTCTTCTTTACATTTTAAATTATATGCTAAATAATTGCATATTAAACCCCTATGAATGAATGTTTTGGTAGGTTTTACCTTGTAGCTAACATAACATCACTTTTCTTGCCTTTCTGGTAGTACTAAATAACTCCACTGTTGGAAGCATTCACAGCTCCTGAGACTCGGAAAAACACAGAGAAAAGCCATTGCTACCTGGTTCCTTCCCTGCACGGAACCTCTCTGCCCTTCATCCCCTCCCTCTTGTGCCTGTGGAGTCAGAACCCGGCAAAACCAGAGTGAGGAGACCCGATGGCGTGGGAGCAGGGACCTTACAACAGCCCAGTCTCCCCAGTCAGCAGCAGGGAAGATATTGTTGTTGGAATGAGAAGTTGCACAACTCTCATCTGTTGAGTGTATTTTTCCACCTTCCACGGAGGCTTTGTCAGGGCACGGAGAAAGGGATATCCAGCAGAGAGATTTGTTTCAAAGAGTAACAAGGATTGCCTGGAACAACCAGGGAAGTCATTGTCTGTCATAAAACCATAGAATAGTTTGGGTTGGAAGGCACCTTAAGAATCATCTAGTTCCAACCCCCTGCCATGGTCAGGGACACCTCCCACCAGACCAGGTTGCTCCAAGCCCCGTCCAACCTGGTCTTGAACCCGTCACTTGGTCCTGCTGAAAAGCTCTCAAACCTTCAGCAGTTTGAGATGACTACCTCAGTGGAAAGAAGACCAACCCTAGCTACGTATCTTATCATGCACCATCTGCCTCTGAAATGAAACTTTCCATTAACCTGATGGCAAAGTCTGACCACGCATTGGAGGGGTTGGCCCAGTAAAGGGTGACATTAAAGGAATGGGGCTGGATTTGCAGATGATTTACGCTGACGCGCAGAATGGATATTGCTGGTTGTATAACTCTCACTTGTGCCACTGTATTTCAGTGATGCTAGAGTTATTTTTTTAAGTGGCCTGCAAGAAAAGATTATCATCAATATTTAAAATTAATTCTTTCATGAAAAATTAATTGTGCGCTATGGTGATTTTGATCTAATTTACTCAGCAACCTTCCGATAATCCCCAAAGCCAGCAACAGTACCCCAAGTCACCAAAATTCTTCTGGTGTTGTTTTGCTTGTAACTACTTTATCATTTCAAAATGTTTTGTTTATAAATCCAGATTTACCTTACGCCTTGTCATTGCCGTTACATTATGCTCTTTATGTGTAAACAGAGCGTGCTTCAAAGAGCATATATCATTATTAATAGTTAATAAGCGAAATGGAAATAAAAGCTCCACAAGCTGGTCTTGTAGCTGGGAAGCAATTCACCGCACTTTATGGGAAAGGCTTTCGTTTCTCTTAGCTATCTTTCTGAGATGAGATGACTCTCTTGCAGGGACATAAAAACAACCCCCTCTTTTTGCACTTACTGGATATGTAATCTTCAAATAATGAGTATCAGGATGAAAACAAGTCAAAGAAGTATCCTGGAGCATTTTCACCCTCTCTCACTGAAGACAGCAGTTTTTGCTTGATTAAGGGTTACGGGAGCAGCCTCCCAATAAGCAGTTAGCTGTGGAATTGAATGCATGATATGTTCCCTCTTTTCTCCCCTGAGCTAACTCTGTCACAAAATGAAGCCAGGATATTGATGACTTCAAAGGAACTGTAAAAACTAAGTAACAAGACATGATCAACCAACATCCTGAAACACTCTGTGACAGAGAAAAACTGTTAGAGGGGGAAGAATTATTCCGAGTCCACCGTATTTTCCTACAAGGTGTAATGAAGCCTTGTATACCCACAGGACACAATGCAGCAGCACGGGAGAGGTGAAATACTATTTATTCACATTTTTGTTAATACAGCTATTAGCTCAGCAGGAGATGCTGTGTTTAATTTAAAATCGAGTTCACTGTGGGTGGTGGCTACAGGCAAGTGATCAGAGTGAACTTTTAACTCAAGCAGCCCCCGTGAGTCACAGGACTTCTGTGGTTTCCCTGAATTACAGCAGCTCCTTGAGGTCCCACTGGGAATGGGTCCCCCCGGAGCTGGGCAGTAGGCAAACATTTGGATAAATCCCATTTCTGAGGCTGAATTTGCCAGTGTGCTGCACGCACACAGTCGTTGCTATTCAGTGAGTACAGCAAACGAGGACGCTGTCTGATATCTGGTTGGGACTCAAGCAGAAGTCCATGATCAAAGGACAAATACCTTAATATTTAGTGACTCCCTAATCATTCTCTTATAAAGGTTTAACACCAGCAAGTGTCTTCAGTGATAGGAAATTTATTTAGCTGCCTATATTGCTCTCTTCACATTAATGACACGCTATTTTTCCTTCTCCTTAATTAAGACAATCTTCAAAGAGACCCCTTTATAAACAAATTAGGGTTATCTGAATCAGAATTTTAAATGGAGCACGGTTTGATCAATACAATTGATTGAAGAGAGCTAAACCCATCTCTGGGACATTTTATTTCTGCTTTGAAACCTTTTTGAATGCCTTGCTTAAGCAGAGGTTGAAGGGCATGCCAGCCTCACAGCCTCCTACACCTGTAGCTGGGCACTTTTAGAATGGGGGCAAATAACACTAAAAAAAAACTTCAAATGGAGTTGTTGCCTTTAAATAAAAATGTGTGAAAAGGAGTTGGTGAACCTGTCATGCTTTTAGAATGATTAGGGATCATGGAGAAGATGATGTCGATGACAAGACACCCGCTCATGTATTTTTAGCTTCCACAAGATGCAGTTTAGCAGATAAGAGAAGGAAAACACAGAATCCTTCATCCACACACCCATTCACTGATTTATCCATCCATCCAACCGTCCGTCCATCCATCCATCCATGCGTCCATCCATCCATCCATGCTTCCATCCACCCACTCATTCACCCATCCATCCACTCACCCACCTACTTATTCATCCATCTTTCCAACTATTCATCCATCCATCCCTCTCCACATTCACCCACATATCCAAGCCACCCATCCATCCATCCATCCATCCATCCATCCATCCATCCATCCATCCATCCATTGCTACCTGAAAACTAAGTTGTGCACTGATTGAACTGGAGTAAACACAACAGGAAATCCAGATTCAGCATGTGACCGTGTGAAGAACTGTGTAGATTCAGATGCAATTAATTAGATGCACTATTAACTTACATTTCTTATATAGAATGCAGTCTTGGAGTCATGAATCTTATTTGGGATACTTTGATACAGGTCTTTTCAGGCATGCCTTCATTACAAATAGTGTTGAGATTGCAGTAAATTAATGAATTTGGAGAAATTTTAAATATGTCCTCCAGGATGACTTTTCACTTTGGTGTACACCTAAACATTTTATCTGTATTTCTGAACCTCCTGACCAGGGACTCTGCATTTCTACATACATCTCTTATGCTCATTTCACGATGCAGACAACATTGCACTGTACAGACTTCTAATAAAAAAGCCTAATTACAATGCAGACCTAAAGGCAGGAAAAGTTGTCCCAGAGAAAGAGCAGGAAAAAAAAGTTGCAAAAAGAAAGTACCAGAAGAGTTACCAGACTCATGGAAAGGAAATTGTATCGTTGTCTCACTGATTCGATACTGCCACAAAATTCATGACAGTAACTAACAATTTCGTGATAGCTGTCCACCAGCTCAACAGTGAATTCTCTTATTCTGGAAAAAAAAACCAACTTAGTCATGTCTGCTCCTGAGCAGGCTTAGAAAAATACTTATGTTTGTTCTTTGCTAGTCTCTTGCTTCTCATTTATTTCAGTAGAAATGCACATTTTGCAAAGGGGAAGTTAGAATTTACAGATAAACTTCCTGCCTCTCCAACATCTGGGTATAAAGGAGGAGCCTGTGTTCAGGCTGCACCGGGATCCATCTCTACCCCGTGACAGTAAGCATTTCAGTATGATATTGATAACATACACTTTTGGATGGTTAATTTAGTTCAAATTTATCCGTGCCAAGATATCAAGCTGATAATTGATCTCCAGCTTTGTTCTGCAGCATTAATTAAGTTTTAGAAAAGCTTACAGATCAATTTATTTTAGTTAATGCAAATCTGCACCTATAACAACATGATTCAGATTTATCACTCTGCTGTGATTCCCTTTTCATGCTTCAGCGATTCGTGTTTACATCGGGTTTAACTTTTTCTAATCTAAAATAAATCAGCATGAAAAAGCATTTGATTTCTCATCTAGATTCTCAATTGCCTTTTATTACAAAGATAATATCCCTTGTCTGATTTTAAGTGGTAGAATTTTTAGATTAAAAATAATGAATAAAAATGTCAGCACTCCATATTTTTTGCAACTAACCTGAGTTTTGTAGCCTTTAAAAAAGTAAATCGGGGGTCTTTTCTGTGGACTAGATAATATAACTTTATTTAAATAAAGCATAACGCTTACACAGAATTTCACCTCTATGCCATCACTTTCAATGGGAATATTTCGCTGGTCTGTATTTTATTTTAACCTGGGGGGGGGGGAGAGGCTGAAAACCTGAATTTAGAAAGATGCTGTTGCTGCTGCACTGAGATGAGATGCTTTCCTGGCTTTTCCAGTGGGTGTACCCAGACCGTGCCTGTTATTCACCTCAGATTGAGACGACACACTCCTTTCACAGGGGGAAGCCCCTTTGAGGTCACAAAGTGACAACCTCCTGACATTTCTTACGGACAAACCCCCCCTGTCCCATCGACACCCCGTGCCCCGGCTTCGCCTCTGGGTTTGAGCAGCGCAGGGATTTGTGCAAAATCTCAGTCCCCGCCTGTGTTCCAGCCAACCTGGCTACAGCCACGATTAATTTCTTTGCTCTAACAGCACTGACCTCAAAGGCATTTAAAAGTTGATGGGAAAAGCTCCTCCGTGTCAGGACCTGACGTGACTTCGCTCCCGCGCAGCCATTCAGGTGTGGATGGAGAAAAAACGTATAACTGGGGACAAATCAAACCGGTTACAGCAGCAGGAGGTTTATAATCTCTTCTTAAAAAGTGAAAAAACAGCTGTTTTCAGGTGGGTGTAGGTCCCACAGGTGGGTCTCTGCCTTACAGAGGGCTTTTGTCCTGTTTTGGGGTTTAAAGGTAGCGTCCACTGGCTTCAAGCAGTGCCCAGGTCTGGAGGTGAGTCCCAGCAGCTCCAGCTCCACCTGGGTTTTGTCTGCATGTATGTGGGTTTGTGGTTGGGGGGTGTTTGTGGTATATAAGGTGGCATATCTCTTCCTGCAAAGTATTTTATGGTGCTAAAGAGTCACAGCTACAAATTGTCCCTTGAGTTTCCCACAACCTCCTTTGCAGAGCCTCCTCTCTCTCAGTTTAGTTTCAGAGCTTTCAAACGCATCCCAGTCTCAGCTGCACACAACGAACGCCCGTTCAGCACAGCAGAAAACCTCAGAATCCACTCTTTTCTCTGTAACCCCCTTTTTTACTTAACATTTCACATTTCACTAGTGCTCTTTTAAATACTTTGCGGTATTTCTATAATAACAGATCTGCAGAGTAGGGAAGAAAATATCTGCCCGTCTCAAAATTTCTGCTGTAGGCAACTTAGATTATCATCAACCTGCACCCGTTCCAATTTGATATCTAGCACTACACGAGGGGAAAAAAAAAAATTAGTTTGTAAAAACATGAGCTCTTTTTATTTTTCATTAGAGAATTTTATGTACGTTGTATTATGCCAACGAGGTGCGATTTGTCACATAGTTAATGGGGCAGGATACTACTAATTAACCAGTTGAGATACAAGCCAGTAGATCCACCTTTATCAGGAGCAGAGCAAATGGCTGTAAAATATTCTTCCAAACTATATAGATTCTGGGGTTTGCATAACGTGGTTGACTCCGCCAAGCACTTGCTGTGAAAGTGTTGCCACAGCCAGCACTGCAGTCACCGAGGCAGTGCAAAGAGTTGAGGGACACTTTCTGAAGGAATTGGTGATATTTTATTTTCTTGCCTTTTTATTTTTTACGTGACCTTTTCTGAACATTTCAGTGGGTTTTTTTTTTTACAGCCCACTCATCCAAAACCCCATGTAGATTCTGCGCTGTATTGATTTTGTTCATTGTAGAAAACGCTGACTGAAGAAATAGAATAAAACCCAACTCTTAGCTTTTTACAACTTCCATTGGTTCATGAAGGTCAGAGGAAAATGCCATACCCCACCCTCCAAATGAGTGGTTGCTTGGGAACCAGAGAATAATTTTCAGATTGTTATATACATCATGAGCTACTGTTCAAACAGCCTCCCGGTTCTAAAGAAAGGCTGGCAAGACCAGAAAATTCAGGGTTTGGTCATCAATTTTTTTTTCCCTACTACTTGTGATAATTTTAGTCTGGATGCCAGAAGTATATCTTACGTGTCCGTCTTCACTTCTACCATCTGCTTATCTATGCAGATCAATTAGCAAAGGGAAGTCCTAATTCCAGAATGCACTGCTGCTGGAAAAGAGCCATAATTAATGAGTCCTTTTTTTGCCTTCAACTTGTGGAATGGGTGTCAAAACCAGGTACGTTATGCTTGGTTTAATCTCCACGAGTCAAGCTGCAATTTTTATATCCTACCTGGAATTTGGGTTTGGATATATTCTCCCTAAATTAGCTCAGCTATAGTGATAGAACGGAATCCTATTTCTGTATTTGAAGGTGTTTTTTTTTTTAGTATGCAGCTTTAAAACCGGGAATAAGACAGCAGAAAAGCAAAAATTTCACTCTAGCTTCCTCTGGCTATAATATCTAAGGCAGAGGACCCTCTTTGAAGCAGGAAAGCGTTTCAGCGCAGCGTGAAAGGCGCGATGTGCCGAGGGAGACGATGCGATGCACCCTCCGCGGCTCCTCGGCGACTCCCAGAAGGCAGGGCAGAAGGAAGAGCCCAAACCACTCTCTCCTGAGCAAGTTTGGCATGAAAGGACACGTTACACCAAAAGAATCAGCAAAGAGATAATCCTTGCCCTTTCCTCCCCCTAAATGATACTTTCCCTTCTTAATTTATAACACAAAATATTCTGGGGTGCTTTTTGCGTGGAACGCTATAAAATGTTCTCTTCTTCAGCTTTTATTGACAGCTTTATCCCTCTGGAACAAATAATTAATTTATTTTTTTCCTATTAATAAGCACATTTTTACAGTGCTTGCACAACTACAGAAAAACGGGCATCACAGCACTATTTTTTTTTTGTCTGCTTACTCAATCATTGCCGTACAAAATAAGCTATTTTAGAAATATCTTTCAAAGTAGGTCAGGACAGAACTATATAAAATAAGTAGTCCGTGAGTACCTCTCCAAAAGTAAGTGATATACCCTGATTTTAGGGAGGTTCTGGATTTTCGAAGACCTCATTGGCCATGTCTTTGTTTTTAGAGGAATCTTAATTAGGAGTGAAAAATAATTAGGTGGATCAGCTGGTTGCTCTGGAGCTGTAGGTGCTGCCAACAACAGGAGGTGGTATAGAAGCAGCCAGGATGGTCAAGGTGATAAAAGTTCTGACTGTTTTTTGACTTTTAGGGGAGATTCATCTCCTTCCTTGTCCACGACAGCCTGGTGGTGAAGCTACCAGGGGCTGCTGGAAGATTTTGATGAGGTATTGAATGAGGTTGGGTTTTTGGGGGTTGGTATTTTTCCTTTTAAACTTCAGAGTGTTGTTGGGCATTTTAAGATTTCCACAGATCTAAGCTTTGGTTTTTCTCTGCTTCAGTTCCCTGCCTGGAAAATAGATTAATCACATTTACTCATCCCACAGGAGCATTGTGAAAATGCATACATAAAAAAATTGTCAGATGTTCGTATATCATTTAACAGGGAAATATTGGTACCTAAAATAAACATCTGAAAGCCTTCCTGTCCAGGGCAGAGAAATACAAAGAACATTTTTCCATGCCAGCAGCCAGCAAGTAATTTTGAGAGTGAGTAATTCTTCCCTTCAGAGACAAGCACCAAACACATCCACTGAGCTGCAGATTTAACTGGAAATGTGTAGTTATCAAACGTTCTACCAAGTCGGGGGGCCCGGAGGCTGGTCTTGCTCATTAGTCCAGAATTTGGTGTAAGAGGGATCAGAAAATAGCATGCTTGTTTAATTGTTTTTTAACTCTGATCCCTTCCAAGCCCATCCTTTCCCATTAACAACAGACTTTAAAGGGTTTCTTGCCAGGCAGCCACCGGGAATTAATCCCTCTGATAATGCTGTTTTCTGGCACGGCCGTGGTGTTGCCAAGTCTCACCGTCACAGCATGTTCCCAACACGGCTCCTAAAGGCACATGACTGCACTCTGCTCTTTGCTTTCCTGGTCCTGCTTTTACCTTTTTTTTTTCTTTTTTTTTTCCTTTTTTTTTTTTTTTTTTGTTTTAGGATGAAAGTCTGTTCCAAGCTCTGACAGTCGTAAATGCGCTTCCAGTTTTTTCGAGCAAATGCATCTTACACACTCAAACCCATAAAATAATCAATATACTCTCATTTACTCTATATCTGTATACATATAATTACCTTAATCCCATTATTTTTGACCCAGTAACTATCTTGTTGACCTGATGGCAGTTTTCATGTAATGACTGCTCTTACCCTGCATCTTGGCTACATCTTTACTGCAAACAGAGGAAAGATGAGGAATTTACTGTCCTCTGTAGAACAGCACCACAGAGCCAGGTACATCAGCTATCATCTCTAAATATATTTCTGAAAACTTAAAATGAGAATTTTGTGTGGCTAACAATTCATAGAGCTTTTTTGGGAACTGTGTTAGAAGTTTTTTAGTGTTACAGCAACTCAAAGGAATTCTCAGTCCTGGAAGTCTGAGTAAGACTTAATTTAGGTTGAAAAGGTCTTTGGTGGAGCTGCTCTTACCATGTTTGCAGGAGGACTAAGCCAATGTCACCCTGATGGTCCTGTGGCTTTTAAGAATGTTCCTTTACTGTAAAGCAGAGCTACTTGTTGGGAGGTTTCACCAAGTTCTAGCTTATTTTGAACATTTCTGTTCAGTTATCTGCAATAGCTCGATTTTTTCCATACTCTAAAGATTTGTAGAAAAATAGTCATTTACTCTTTTCCTCTTTCTCCAACTCCTCAATTCCTTTCTGATTCCTCCTGGTCAGAATGAAACTGGGAATCAAGAGAAGAGGCCTAGGCTTGGGGATCTTTTGTAACAAAGTCCTTCCCTACCTTGTCCAGTGGAATCACTGCGTTGTCAAGCAAATTACATCTTCTGTTTCAGTCCTCCAGGTGTTTTATTTAGCTGGAGACTTGTGTAATCCGCCAAACCCCCGCTCCCCTTACATCCACCAGCCCACACGTGCCAGGCTCATCCCCCAGGAGAGGCTGAACCAGGAGGAAATGTCTCAGTAGAGGTCAATTTACCGATTTTATTCTATTTTACTGCTGGTATTATCGCATCAGCACCCCCTCTGCTGCCCGTACGTAGCAGAGGACCGCTGAAACAAATGACCCCAGCCATGGGTGAGGACAAGCACCCACCACCCAGTCGAGCCCCCCGGCCACAGACCCCGGGAGCAGGTTGTGCTGTGACCCCCCCAGCCTCCCCTTTGTGGGCAGCTCTTCCAGCCAAGGTCACTCCAACCCGCCGTGGGAGGCTCAGACAGACGGACCTTTCAGCGCGAGCAGGGCATTGACCGCCGTGCGCTGCGCTGCCCTTCAGGACAGCAGGTGGGCCCGTGTTTGAAAAGTGCTCTGACCCGATAATTAACCCAAGCAAGGAACAGAATGTGTCTCGACATGCTGCTTTTTCTTTTTTTTTTTTCTTTTTTTTTCTTTTTCTTTTTTTTTTTCCCTTTGCCAAAAGATCTTCTCCTAGCTTTGACTTTAAAATAGAATAGAAATGTAACCCTTCCGATTTTCCTTAGGATTGTCTTCTTTCCAAATAAAAATCTAAAAATCCTTACCTTCAGAGATTTCAATTCTCGCCTTTAGAGTCTCTTTTTGCTGCCAAATAAGGAAAAGGATATATTTTTGCACAAAAAAAAAAAAAAAGAGCATACCCATAATTTCAATCCCATTTATCAGCAAATGTTCTGTAGCAAGACATGCCTATATTGCTTTGTAGCCCTATCAGACAGGGTATTAGCAAAAACTCCTGTTACACGGGTACTTGTGAAAAGCTTCCAGCAGTTCCCTGTGCCAGCGTTTCGCAAGTGGGGATTGTCACTTCAGGTATGGAGTGCCAAATTGAGATACTTAAGGAGTTCTTCTCTTCCCGAAAAATAGCCTCGCTGGGCGTCTGAAACTGAGATAAGGATCCCAAATCATTTATCTTCAAAGAGTTTAGCCAATTAATGTGAATTTCTATCATCCAGGACAAGTAAAATAACTTTCTGCTAATTCCCACGGCGGTTGAATTAGGACTGACTTCCTTCCAAACAATGTTTGGATTGTGCACTAACTGCAGGGCTTCTCTCCTGACTGCTTTATACCACCATTAAAATGACTTGAAACCTCTAATTCTTTGACATTGAGAAGAAAATTTATGATGAGACTGAAGTCTAAAGAAAGTTCATTAGTACATCACTGAGCAGCCCCCTCCCTGGTAAGGGGGCTCGCTGGCTTTCAGAGAGACACGGAGTGCCTGTCATCTTTCAGCACAACAGCATCAATATGCACGAAGGTTAATGTCTCACAAAGGACTAGGAATCTGCATATTACATTCATCAAAAGATGTGTAAATGAGCCATATAGGAGTCTACTACAATGCCTTGCATAATTTATTCCATGTACAATAAAAAGCTGATCAGATTTCATGCATGTTTACTTTTTGAGAGATAACTGCCTGAGTGTTTGAACCAGCCATGGAATACAAATAGGGTTCAAAGTAATGTGTTTATCTCCCTGACATTTCAATCTTGAAAACTTTCTTATTCTCATTGTTTTGACAAAGCAATTTTCTTTTGTGAGAATAATCTCTCCCAAACATGTGGGGACTTGCTTTGTCTGAGACATACAATATCCCCGAAAGTTTATGAGATACGCAGAAGTGAAACAAAAGACCCATAGTAAAAAGCATTTATATTTCTGATACTGTTTATTTTCTTTCTAGAACTTTGAAGGATAGGACAATTAATTAAATCTGAAGTGACACGTTGAAGTTTTGGAAGTAGAGAAAGCCTTGTTTCATAAATAAGTGACAACGTGCAGAGCCTCTTACTGCAATCCCTTGCTCTTGGAGCGAGGTCCCTGACAAGTAATGGGCTGCAAAGTTGGGCCCTTGTGCATCTATTTCCTTCTCCACAGTGGTAAATAGTTACTGATGCAAACTATCTCACATTCATCATCTCAGTCTAAGTATTATCTAAAAGAAAAATGCAATTTAAACTTCTATAATTCAGGATTTCACAGCGCGGTGGCGTCAGTTACAGTCTCTGCAGCTTCTACTTCTACCTAAACATTTCTGACCTCAGCAGATTGACACTTTTCCCCTCAATTATGAATTTACCCTCATCTTTACCTTCCACAGGCTAGTTGTCTTTGTCCTCCAGTGCCTAGCAGCTGCAGACAAAACTCTCTTCTTTTTTTTAGCTTTCCTTTTTCAGTTACTTTCCACAAAATTGGTTCTCACCGTACGAGGGTCTTCAGATCGTGTCCGAGAGGATCGTAGCCGGAGTTTCTTGAGCACACATTCAGCATCACTTGAACACTCTTCCCTGCAAGAGTAGCAGCAGAATTTCCTGAATCCTTCATGCCGGAGGGAAGGCTGGTGCTGTCGGGATGCCCGGCAGAGGAACAGACCCCTCTTTGTTCTTGGTTCAGGTGCTGAGAGCTTTTTGGAGCTGCCGTCAAACCCGCTCACTTAACCTCCCCGCCCGATTGCTTTCAAACCGTGAGATAAAGTTTTCAAGCCTGCTGTATCTAAATCTCCGGAGAGATATTTTGGCATGCAGGTCCTCATCCCTGGCGTTACACTGCCCTACCAGGTCCCTGCAAGCATCGGCTGGCCCGTGTTTCACCCCGTGTTCGTGGTGCTGCTCCATCGTCCCACGGTTATCGGGTATCTATCATCTCCCACCGCTCCGGTTTCAAAGGCACAACCTTATTTCACGCTGAGCAAGATGCCCTGAAATGAAGTATCTAATTGCCAGGCAAGTAGCTGTATTTTTCTGCCTCAAAACTCCGGTTTTAAATAATTATTAAATGTCTTTTAGGGAGTCTCCAGCGCACTAGAGTTTTGCAGAAACAGCTGCAAAAGCTTTTTTTCCTTAAGTGAGGGTGCGTAAAACAGAAGCAGCATCCTAACAGTTAGGAAAGATAGGATATACACTTGAGGAAGAAATAACTTCCTACACAGGGTACATTTTGTCAAATTATTCTTTAACAAAAGAGCCTCATGTGTAACAAAGGTGCAACAACGAGTTCTGTGTACTCTTGGATGCTTTTGTGACAGCTGAATCTGTATTCATACTAGTACAGTAATATTAACTCTATTAGCAGATATTTTTCATAAAGTATTTTGATTTACAACAACAAAACCTCTTCTCCTAATTTACATCATTACCACGGATACCTCTTCAGCGTCAAGAGGCCATGTCTATATGGCAGTGTTGTACCAAATCACAGCAAGGAAAGATTCAGCGGGTCTAGAGCACCAAAAAACTGTCCCCCACCATCCAGTGGTGGCCACTGTGGCTACTGTGGCTGAGCTCCAGGGAGGATGGTTGGAGGTGCTCAGCCATGGGGCCTACAAGGAAGGATTCAGTGCCAAATCCAGGCAGATTCGCTTAAACTGGTGAAATGAAAATAAATAGACATCGTTTAAAGTGCCTTGCAAAAAACCCCCAAATTAAGAAGCCAACAGAAAGCAAGTCCTTCCACTGCAGGAACTCTAGGGAAAGTCAGGGTTTGCCTGTCTCTGCCTTTATTAGGCAGAACTGGCTTTCTTCAAAGACAGCCAGCACCTCCTTTGTATGGAGCACCTCATTCTCCTCCTGCAAATATTAATACTTTGTTTTTCTCTTTGTTTTTCTCAGGAGACACAGGCATTAGGGGACAGGTGGCATTTCCTCAGCAGTTCACAAGTGCTCACAATTCAAACGTGTCCAGTTAATACAGGCTTGAAAAATGTCAGTCGCTCATGTCAAATACATCCACGCTACAAAACAGATGTGTCAGCAATACTTCATTTTTTAAAAAATTAGATTTTTTTTTTCAGAGAGAGAGACTTCATCGGGAGGAGTTGAATGACCCTAGCTAGCAACCATAGAAACCATCCAGGGATAATGCTGTCTCAGGAGACAAATTTATTTCTCATCCAAATTTAGTTGGCCTATTAAGGCTTGTGGCTTCCTCCGCCAGGCTGCTTCGGTGGGAGATCATCCTTGGTAGTTTATGTACAAATCTTAGAGCTTCCACATAATGCACGAGAGATTACACTGAACATGTATTATCTACATTAAAAAATAAAATCCTGTTGAAGCAGGATCCCCGAAACACTTGCCTTTTATATGAGAAAACTGCTACAACAGTGTTTTATTCTGGGAGACCAATTGCCTCTGTGTGAGTCATCAGAGGAGTTGAAGTCAGCGAAAACATTTGTGATAATACAATGAAGCAGCAGAACAAGTTTTTCCACAATGAGTGTATTCAAAAAAGGCCTGTGTACTTACACAGTTCTCTCTGGCTGTGTGTTCACAGTTTGCTGCAAGATTTGACGCAGGTGTGTGTCTTGCTTCGAGATAGATGTTGGGCTATTTCAGGCTATTTTCCATGCTAAAATTGAAAGTGTACTAGGAAAACCAAACATACAGATGAAAAAATGCAACCTGACAGCGACAAGTCATGTGAGCGGAGAAATAAACTGATACTGTTCTGTAAAACCAGTAAGTTGAAGGTGTGAAAACCTTGGGGTTTCTGTGCTGGAGCCATTCACGGGGGGGAGAGACAAAACAGCCCGGGGCACAGTGGAGGAGAGAGGGTCATCTGGTGTGCCAGCAGTTGTGGGATTGCAGCTTTTGTATACCTGAGGAAATCTGCTCTTTCCGTCAAAATTTTTTACTTTATAAATGTGATTTCTCTAACGGCATTGTACTCGGGTCTGTGAGGACCCCCCCAGCCTGCTCCTGAGCTGCCTGTGGGCTGACGTGGGTACAGTGATTGGATTCGGAAGGGTGTCCAGGGAAAGGAAAGAGTTTTTCTGCCCCTTGAGAGCTGACCATGCTCTTACCCCTCTGCTTTTTGCTCACTAAATTGCCAGGGCTGGCACCACGTGTGAAACTTCCCCCCCCACACACCCCCCCGTGCTGACGGAAAGGCTTTCCCCACGAGCTGTGAAATGCAGCGTTTTGTTCTGCTCTAATTATGTCCTGGATCTCGGGCGGTGTTTCCGGGCTGCCTCCTCGTGTTCCGGCTGTCTGAGGAACCCAGCCAAGCCCCAACGTTGGCCAACCAGCAGGGGAAAGAACAGCAAAGGGATGATTCGTTGGACTTCTTCATCGAGGAGATGCATTGCCCTGCTAAAGCCCAGCCACGTCCGAGGGGGCAACGACATGGCAACAGCAGCTTCAGGGGGAAGAGAGGTTCTCTTGGTAGCAATCATCATGTATCTCTCACCGAGAGAAATAAGCTCTGAGTAGGGGGCAGAGGGACAGGACCACTTCTTCCTCTGTGTCTATGGCATGTCCTTGGTGTGTCCATTGAGTGGGTGGCCAGGGATGGCCAAGGGACACTGCTTTATTTTCTAGTCCTCCCCACACACCTGCACTGGACCCCAAAAAATGTGTGTCTTCCAAACTATCACCTACTTCGCCCCGTGAAAGAAGAGCATTTTCACAAATTTATCTTCCAGTGTATATCAGCTCCAGGGACTGAGGATTAATTTAGTCTTTTTCTCTTGCAATGCAACAGAACTTGCAATATTTAATATGCATTTAAGCATTTAAATAATAAATTATTTAAAAAAGCAAAATAACTACAGGTGCTGCGTGCCAGATATTTATGCCTCCGAATTCTTAATCTGCTTTATAATGAGATTAACATTCGCTGCTATAAAAGATCTTCCACTGCAGGTTATGCAGCATTTCTGTGCTTATCTGCAGGGGCCCGTGCAGATCCAATAAAGCATTAATAGTGGCAGGAAAATGGATTACTCTGAATTCACAAAGTGATAACTAAGTTTCTTTTGAAACGCTGATGACATGCAGTTCTTTCACTTCCAGGTACTTCATGGGCATCATTAGGTACGTGGCTTCATACAGTTTGTCACCTTCTCGGAAACAGAGTCCCTGAGGCAGAAAATGCAACTAGTAGAGAGAGCTTTTTTTATGATGCCAAGGTCTCCTTCAACTGCTGGTATTTTAGTTGCTGCATCAGCCAAAAGTCTCTTCAAGCCTCCCCAAACCCACTGGAAAGCAAAGGGCTCTTGTTTTTTGAAAGACTCATGATGTGAACTGACACCTCCCGACACCGTGGTGCTCGAGGTGAGCTTTGTTACCAAGAGCCGAGACGGAAGGAGAGAAGGGATGGATAATAGTTTCCGTGAGAGGGCATGAACTAACTCCTCCTTGGCTTGTTCAGTTCTGCTCACGATTGAAATCCTGAGGCATCGGCTGAGGGAAAGTAATGGCTTCTTGTCAGATAAATAAATTGTGAACAGTTTCAGTGTATATGACTATCATAAAATGAGAGTCATTGCCATGTTTTCCTGCATGTCTTTGCTTTTTAAAGAACAGAAATCTTTTAAAACGTCTAACGCTTTTAGCATTTTGAATGGGAAATGTGGAGATTTTATCCCCTGGATCAGCCATAAACACTAGAACTACGGGGTACTCTCAAACAAAGAGATGAGAAAAGCTTTGCTCTTGATACTCTCGTATTAAGCTTCAAGTGAATTCAGCAACAATCATTATTGTATTTAGGAGTTTTTCTGTCCAACCTTTTTGCCTGAAAATACTTTCCTTTTGTATCTCTGAGAAGCATTTTCCTAGAAAGACTCTGCAAACTGCTTAGAATCTCTGGCAAAAAAAATATAAAATCTTCTGTTTAGAATCTCTGAAAAAGTTTACTTTTTCCCAAACAATTTACAGCATACCATGAATCCCAGTACAAAAAAAAAAAAAAAACCCTCTGTGTTTTCTCTCGACCAACAAAGGCACGTCTGTGGCTGGGGAAAGGCAGAGCTGTGCAGATGGGGAGGGAGAGGACGACTGTTCCTTCACGGGAAGGAGGGTTGGTGTCACAGCTCCTGTTGTTCTGCTTCTGGTCCCCGGGAAAACAACGACAGCAGAGACTCAGATCCAGCTGCTCTCATTTGCTTTTGTTTGCTCTGAATTAGTTTTAAACATATAGTTTCTAGGTTTGGGGGGATGTGGATGGGAGGAGTAAAGTTAGGCGTTTGGGCTGAACAGCTTCGCAGAACAACCTTGCTGAACCATCTGAGTTGTCCCATCAAAATCGAATCCCAGAACTGGCCACAGCCCTTCGTGTGGTGAAAGCAATGAAGTTGCTTTCAGAACCAAAATCGGTTCTAAATCTGGTCTCAAAATTATTTAGTTTCTGCTAATGAATCAAAAATACTCTTTGATTGACAAAACAACTATATTTTCTTTGCCTTTAATCAAACTTTCGGTTCAAAAAGAGAGGAACTCTTTACTGCCGTGCATGGATTTAGTTTTGTAAACTGCTTTACCCACTGCTGGTCGGAATGGATTTACAACGTGCCCACCCACACCTGCCAAAACCACCAGGCAGCCTCAGGTTTACAAACTCTTTCTCGCTAAGAATCAGACTTGCTGCGGTGAGCTGCACTACAGTAGGTGGGACATTCCGACACAGCAAGTCAGGGCAGAAGGCAGAATCCCACCACCCCCAAATCCTCACATATTCCACCTCAAAAGGAAGGATTCATTATTAAAATTGTTCACTTTCTGTAATCCTCCAATTAAACCTAGAAAAGTGATGGACCTGCCAGTGCAGAAACTACAAGCAGAATGAGGCCAAAGAGGTAAAGCAAGAATTGCAGCTGTGATCCGTTAATCGAATTAGAAATTCACGCACTCTTAATCCATCTCCTTTCATTAAGAAATGTATCCTTTCAAAATTTTCCATTTCCCATAAATGGAATCACTCCTGAGCTCACTTAAGCTTTCTCTCCAGGCTCATCCTGCCCTTGTATCACACTTTGCCCGGTATCAGGAATTTCAGTGACCTTTTAGTTGGCGTGTCATTTCGGGAAGGGCTGCTGGCTTTGGTTGTAGATACTTAACTTACTGCAAGAGTGATTTAATTTTAAATTAATTAGGTATTGTGTGTAGAAACATTAATCACCATGACTTTATTTATTATAAAGCAGTATAGGGTGATTAAATTCCCTTTCATTTCACTGTAATTTAAAAATGAAATGAAGCACCAACATCCAGCATTGCTTTTACTTACGGTGTTGGGTGTTGTACTATGCTGTAAAATTATACGCCACATAATTGGGTAAGAAGAGAAGGAATCCTAATATGTAGGGGTGTTAGGAAATGTATCTCGCCATTTCCATGCCATTTTCAGTATATCTTAACCATCACAAGGCCTTGTTTTATGCATGCTTTAGTCATTGTCATCACAGGAGCTTATGCCTTTCACTGTCAACTTTACAGCAGAAGACAAAGCAATTAATTCCAAAAAAACTCCTTTCTGCTTTTCATTGACAATATATAAATTGCCTGCCCTCCCTCCACGTTTGCATATGCAATAGCCTTGTACATGGGCTACAGCAGAAATGAACTGACACATGGGATCGAGGCATCGAGGCAGGGAGAACTGGCTCTCCGCTGCTGTTATTAAAGTCTAGATAAAATATTGCACAGCTGGCATCCTGTTTAAGTAGTTCTTAAAACACTACTTCTTAAAGCAGGCCGTCCACGTAACCTTTAAAGTGAAATAAGTTGTAAAGAGCAGCAAGGATGAAAAATGCTAGAAGTAAATAACGCTGAGAAGAATAAGCTCCTCTGCGCTGGGCTACCTTAAGTGACTTGATTGATATGACTAAAGCAAGTGTTAGACAAGATAATACAAATCTAGAGCTTAAACCTATTAATCAGATATAAAAAACCAACATGAAAAGCAGCACAGATTCATAGGCTGAAAGAATAAGATATAAAATGCAGCTATAGTTGGTCATTCCAGCAGGAAATCGGAGAACAATAATGGGCAGTTACTGAAGACTGAATTATTGGAGAACATAGAGCAGGGTTCAATGCTGATCACACAAGGTCTTGTAAGCACAGTGGTAGGGACCTGAGTGGAACATACCTTTGGCAGTTAGGGAAAGTGCTGGCCCTTGGGCTAAATCACTTATTCACTTATATCAGTGCTATTAAGAAGAAGGGACTTGTCTCCCTACATGTTAAGATCTCAAGCCAGAGAACATTTAAGCACCGAAGAAATCAATGAAGTCTATTTACATGCTGAAAATTTACCACATTCTACAGCAGAAAATAAAGAAATGAAAACCCTACATTTTAATATATCTGAAGGATCCATATCTGGTTTACTTTTTTTCATTATGCATGAAGCATGCAAAACCTAAGAATAATGTGTGACTGTAATTGTGGAATGACAGCATACAGGCAGGTTAAACAGATTGTCCTCAGCTCCACTCTTATTTATACAGAAATAAAATGGTAACATAAACCTATGCATCACATTGAACTTAGTTTTCGTTTGGATAATGGATCGTAAAAACATAGATTTATCAATATATAGTAAGATATACTTCACTGAAGCAGGTATGGATTTAGATATTAGGATCGATGGGCAATTAAAAGGAAGATCAGTATTTAAAAAGCATTAAAATGTCTGTATTATAGTAACAATGGTGGGTAAAAAAGCAGATAAAAGCGGAGGAAACTGGTGGAGCTTTGTTCCCATTATAACTACAGCACCAACATTTGCTTGAAGAGAATGAGGATACCTCGAAGCATGAATATAAAATCATTTATTTGGACCAGCAAGCTATAGGATCAAAAACTAGAAGTTCTTTTTAATCTGTATCAAGTTACTCGTTTTATTCTATTGTCCAGAGGACAACTTTTACATTGCTTTGAAAGCATTTACAGCCAGTATAGCATAGGGTCAAGAGTGCAGGTTTATGGTAATTACGTATGTGATTTTTCACATATGGATTCAGCTTTGCCTGATGCGGCTGAGTTGATTTTGGCTGGTGGAGTAGCAGGTCTGATTCTCACTCACCCCAAGGCATTTAATATGACTTTGTGTAAACTGCACAAAACTTCCACTTTTTCCTATTAAGATTCCCCATAATTTTCTTAAAATACTTCCTCACAGATCTCAATCACTTTGAAATTTGATCGTGATTTGAATCTTCTCACTATTTAAGACCTGAATCAAGAGGATAATAATAACTAAAGGAGTAAAAAGACAGAGGACCAACCTTACCTACTGATCTGCTGGAGATGAACAAGGTAAGAGTATTGTACCAGAAAGAGGAAAGTCTGCATATACATCTCTATCCTATCTTATACAGTTTTTTAAAGCATAATGTCCTTTCTCAGAAAATGATTTTTTGAGGTAGCTATGGTAATACAGAACCCATCTTTCTCTACAAGCGTATTCATAGAACCATAGAATGGTCAGAGTTGGAAGGGACCTTAACGATCATCTAGTTCCAAGCCCCTGCCCTGGGCAGGGACACCTCCCACCAGACCAGGATGATCAAAGCCCCCTCCAGGGATGGGGCAGCCACAGCTTCTCTGTGTGACCAGGGCCAGTGCCTCATCACCCTCAGACTAAAGAATTTCTTCCTATTCAATTGCTGTAACGTCCTTTGAAAATATTCCTTGTATAAAAACAAGTACTTAAAATACTTAAATAACACTGAGCCTCCCAATAATGACTTTGGAGTAAGCTCATTTTTTATTGGCAATGAACTTTGCTGATTTTGACAGGGCTTTGTGCAGGCAGGAGAGTTATTTGATTGTGATTCCTCCTAAAAATAATAGGAATAGTCATTATGCTGTAATCATTATAGTCTGTAGCTCTGACTATAGGCCAGCTGTCATCTCACCTAGGACTGGGGTTCACTTTATTACCTACTTCACAGGCTCCAGTTACTAAAGTAATAATAATTCCTATTCTGGAGGAATAATCAGAGAGTTTAGCCTTTCTTAAGTGTCCGAAATGGATTTATTTATGATCTGGCTATTCCATTTCTTCTATCATTAGAGATTTCACTTCTTAGCCGTGCCCATCACCTTGCAGCTGTAGATAAGGGGGTCCCTCTGACCGAGCTCCTGTAATGGAGTAGGACCGAGGTCTGAGATAGCGCCGCTAAGTAATTCCGCGGTGAAGGGACGCTGCTCATCTGCCAGCAGCTCGGTGGGAGCAGCAATCAATCCACAGGAAGGCCCGTGATGTAAATCACTTCTATTTTGGAAATGTTTTTTTTTCCATGCTCTGCACAGAATTATAAAAGCTCATTATGGAAATGAAAAATTAACACACACTTAATTACATGCTTTTTCGAATTAAGCTATACAGCATCAGGGACGGCGCGCAACACACAAAGTACCATCAGCAGCGTTGTGGTATCCTTGCCCAGAAATGGGACAAATATCTCCTCTGTGTGACAAATATCTCCTCTGCCCTGGTGCCTCTCCTCATAAGTGCGATAAAAAACAGTATGGGAACCGACCAGAGGCGGAAAGCAGAAAAAACAGACCTCAACAGACTTCTTCAAACTGGGCTTAGAAAGTCAGAAAATGTTTACACACAAGTGCAATGTGGGCTTTTGAAACCTGTTAGTAAGAATGTGGTTTGGTTGTAAGGACCATCAGATCATACACCTGGTTTTCCTCAATATGTCAGCCAACACGTTTACTTTGCCTCCAGCATTTTCTTAATAACCTCTAATAATAATTGAATCTGACCTTTATGTAGTGCCAAGAATGGACTTATCTGCAACCCTCTTATTCTGCTTTTAACATTTCTGGAGCAATCATTTCTCTGTCACGCTTCATAAAAGTACACCTTACTCAAAATGAACACATGTTCTCATCTATCCGTAAAGATATATTCTCAAGAAAAGAGAAGAAATTCAAGTAATCTATATAAACTAAAGAGAGAAGTTCAGTCCATCAGATAAGCTCATAAAAGCCAGTCATGCATTCAAAATCTTCATGGGTCGTTTAATAATTAACTGGATTCTGAAAAGCTGGTTGATGTTGTTTTCTAGATCAAGAGCTTGTGCTTATTATAGGCACAGTTTAGCCTATGTGTTTGTTTAGCAGTGTTTCAGCAGAGGAGTTTCATACTAGAACACAGTATCTGCATGCTTTTAGTCTTCCCTGGGCAAAGGAAAATGTTCACGTGCACGAAATCCTTCACAAACAAACTGTTTCCAAGGCAGAACTGAGGCTCAGGTGCCTGGTTGCACATTGCCACGTGCTCGACATTAACGCTGTGTATGGCAGTGACGTAGGGCTGGAGGAACTTTGGGTTGGATACGTCACACGCTCAGGTGATGTGATTCGATAGGAATAACAGAAGAATAATGAAAAACGAGCTAAGCCTGTGCACTTCAGGCCACAGTACTTAGGAGTTAAGAAGGTGTGATTGTGCTTTATCCCACCCATCGCTTGACAAAAATGAGAGTATGCAGTTATTTACTGTGCCTCGGGGGAGCTGGTGGAGACACAGAACAAACCCCATCCAGGCAATTATACTAAATTGGAGTGAAACAAACAGAATTTGGATGATGTCTTTCACCGATGTCCCCAGTTATACCTTAAAAGCCAGGGACCCGTGGGGCGGGCAGGACCCCCACGCTCCTGCAACCCCAGCTCCCACCCTGGGGACCTGGGGAACGAACCAACCCTCATTTCACACTGCCACCAGCTGGAAGACACAATGTTGAAATATTTTTTCCCCAAAAGCTTTGTTTTCTTCTGCTAGCACTTTCCTGCCACTGGCCCTGTAGAACAGATAAATTTTAACCTCAGAGATCTGGTCTGAGAAACCTCACTTCTCTCTAAATATCTCTCCCGTTGCCCAGATGATGGCTTTCTCCGTTATCTATATTTCCTAACTGTCCCCACATTTGAATAACAGGATTTTAGGAAAAAATATTTTCCAGTTTATCAGTCAAAAAAAAAAAAAAGGCACAATAGGGAAAATTGTAATGAATATTGGAGAGAACTTAACAAAAAAGAGCATTTAATGCTTTGTCTCCATTTCTGTTCTCCCTGGGTCCCTGAGAGAGCCACCTCCTCTAGTGCACGTGGGAATTATCTGAGGTTCTCTGGTGAAGCATCTCCCACTGACCATGGCTGTGGATCAGCCTCAAGCGATTGCTTCTTCTATTATCATTTCTCCTGAGTTTTCTCCTCTCAAGACAACCAATATTAGTCCCTTGCTTAAGGAGATTTCCTTAATTTATAAATATCTAGAAGTATTTGTAAAAAAAATCAGTAATGACAGTAAAAATAGATTTGAAATGCAAGCATATTACTTCAATTTATTCTTTAAGTATGAATGTTCCTATTTGTTAAAAAAAAATCCCCCACAAACATTAAATATCTTCAAAGAAAAAGAAGAACTCAGACAATATGTTAAGGTAACTGATTAAAAAAATTACATCATAAACTATATTTATGAGCAGCGTGTGCTTCATCTGTGCTCCACATATGAGTAAAGGTTTCCATTCACCGTGATGAGTGCTATTGTTGAAGACCAAAAGTACTAATCAGAAGTAGCTGAGGAGAAGATTTTCCATTGTAAAAGTGCATTAAAGTGAGAGGTTAAATGCTGTCCCCCCTGGGAGAAAGGGACTCCTCCTCTCGCATGGCCAGGGGTGCAGCACCCAGAGGGGGCAGAGGAAAGCACTGTGCACTGAATGAAATACCTGTTCCTGGCTTTTTCCCCAAGTCACTGTTTCCTGATCAAGTGCCCTTCATCTTGAAGGAATCACATCACTCCTCTGTTTCCCAATTTCCTATTTGTAGAAGAATTTCACTCCATTAAGTGCACGGGAGTAGAAGGCAATATGCAAAACACTGTAACCATGAACAGGTCAGCAATCCATCCACAGGTCCTGGAAATGCCTCCCTGTTTCAAACACAGCGATACAGAACAAGGAGACAGGTTGAAATTATTTCTGTCATATCAGCTTAGGTCTTTATCTTGGCTTCTGTCATCAGTGGGCTTTATTAGTGTGGTGGACTATCTGCTCCTCTCGGTTTGTCTATCTGTGTATATAGACGGTGATAAGCCTTGGAGGTCAAACAATTTGCATTTGTAAGCATGTTCCTGTGATTTTTCAAAAGGCGAGAAAATTTACAATTCGAACACACGTAAGAAGTACATTCACCTCCATTAGATCAAAACCTAATGGTTTCAATTTTCTTTTTTGCTTATCTTTTATAAATTCTCCTTTGAGAGGGGCTCCCAGCCAGGATGCAATGGGACCCTGTGCTGTTCCTCTGCTCCTCAGTGTGACAGTCCCATCGTCACTGGGTGACCACAAGCCCTGCTTCCTATGGACTGCACCCCTTGGTAATGACCACCTCATGAAAAGGGGTCAGAAATATATTACTGTCAAAATAAATTGTGGAGTGGATGCTAGGGCAAAATGCGTGACGGTGAAATGTGGTTTGAAAGTGTCAGGCCTGATGTGAAATTATAGAACGAGTGTGTGTTTTCTCACGGTTAAGGAGATGATGAACTGTATTTTGAAGAATTCTCATCCCTTCTTTTGAATCAACGTGGAGAGATAAGTAACCACCTTCCGGAGATTATTCCCTTCCCAGAAGCTGTTTACATAAGAAAAATGCATCAGGAATCAAATTCCAGGGGAACTTTCTATTCTGATGGGGATTTTTCTTCTAGTTTAGTAAGCAGTAAGAAATATATATATCATGCAGAAGTTATATAGTGAAGGAGGCATGCCTTCAAAAGCCCATAACTGAATCTCACGCATAATTGCATGCTCACTGAACCTCAGGCTCACGTCTTAAATCTGCAAAAGAGCTCAGCCTCCCCAACCCTGGTGTGGGAGGTCCCCAGCAGCACGGCATCCCATGCTCGCCCATCCCAACACAAGAGCCTCCAGGGCTGCCTCCACAAGGTGGCAAAACCAACCTTTGCCAGACCACCCATCGTGTGGCTCTGGCTCCCCACCTTTTCTCTGAAGTCCCCTGCCTGATGCTCATACCAGCTGTGAAATCCACCCCAGCTGCCCTGCTCGGATTTTTGTGCTACAGCAGGTTTTTTATCATTTTCAGGCATTCCTGAGATGTACAATGTGAGGAAAAACTGTCGCATGGGCAATGGGAGCTAATTTAGTGGGTTTGGGGTTTTCTTCCATGTAGCAGGTTTTTTAGCTGGAATGTTCACCCACATTGCAATGATTTAAATGAATTATTTGGAGGGGGAAGAACATTCAGGTCTATTGACATTTTAGTTGGTTCTTATGGACAGTTGCATATTTGCCAGCTCATACATGTGTTCATGTTTTACTCTAACACAGCTGTTTTTGATGGATTTCCCTGGCACTCCCCCACTTCCAGCTGTCACCTCTCAGTTCTGCAACTATTATTTCACAGAATCACAGAATCACAGAATCTTAGTGGTTGGAAGGGACCTTTGAGATTATTTGCACTAAGGTATTTTCAGGTCTGTAGTTTATTTATTTTTCCAGTACCGTTTGCTTAAACAACTTCCCCACATCCCTTCACATCACCCTCCAGTAGACCAGTGTGTAAAGGCCTCGTGCTGGATCCAGAGCAGAAAGGAACTCCAACTCCATCCCTTCCCCTCTGGCCAAGCCCACCACAGCCCCTTCTGCCTGCTACAAGCTGGGCACCTCCTGGAGCATCCCAGGAGCAAACCTTTACCCCATGCGCCCAGGAAGGGAACTCAAGATCACACATCAAGTCATTTATAAGCAAAAATATCATTAAAAGTTTCTTCTAAAATATGGTTATCTAAAACTCCAGATTTATAACTTTGTTCCACTTCTCCAAGGAATAAAACAAAAAGGAGTATTTTAAAGTTATATTATTCGACACCAGGGGAATAGACAGGATACAGAGCAAAAGTTATGATCTTTTTTTCTTTTGTGTCCCAGATAATGTGCTTTCATATTGCTGACAATTTTTACAAGACTTTTCTTCCTTGTTTCTTGGGAATGGGCAAAGGAACTTCACACACTGAGGAAGGACTCCATCATCATCTTATCCTCCTTCCAGCTCTTTGTTTCAAGTTCTCATTGTATAAGACACCTATTGCAAAATTAGTCTAGGGCTTCAGGCTGCCTCTCTCTATTGTAACTGTTAGGAGACTCAGATAGAGCCTAATGTATCTCATTTGATGAGAAATACTAAAAGGATTTTTTTGCCACATCCATAAGCATTTTATTTTTGTGAGCATCATGTGAAAGCGGTAAGACAGAGTAAAATTGTGAAGGGACATTAAAATTAATATTTTTTTCTTCTGTGCAGCCAATATTACAAGATCTAGTTTGGGGGACTCTTCCCATTAGGGTAAGGAAATATAATCTTCATCACTCTGTAAAATATTTCTGGTTACTTTGAGTGAAATATATAAAAGTTATTTTAGCTTTTGTTCTTTAGAATATTTTTTTAAACCCTCTAGTCTCAGCCAAACACAAGAATAGTCAGAGTCCTTACTCACACTTAAAAAGAGCTGAAGCCTGATGACTTGAACATGTACATTAGAGATTCTCTGGAAATTTTATGGTTCATATATCTTTCATTCAGTAGAATGTTTGCTGTCTGGTCCCCTCCCTGGAAATAGGAGGAAAAAAAATAGAGCCACCTTAAACACCAAAGTAGGGGGAAATTAATACTTCATGAATTGGCCTCCATATTTGCTAAGAAGTAAATTATTTCTTACATTTTAAGCTAAAATAAAAGTTGAGTAAGGGAGTAGAGCTGGTAGGACTTTAACGTTTCTTCTGGTGCTCCTTCGCTGTATTTATATCTACTGCCTTTAAGGGTTGACTCACCCTCACTGAATACCCACACTCCAAGAGAATTCACAGAGGTTTCCAGCTTTGCCCACTGGCAGCAACGCAGCAACTGAGCACCAACAGCCCTCAAACAGCCAAAATTTGCAATATGAGTCTCCATCCCCTTTTCAAGGAGCGTTTCCAAAATACTCCTGGAGTAGACCATGGAGAAGATGAAACCTCCAACACCCTTATGCATCACAGATGCACACCCGGTCTTTTGAACTTACCTTTCTTCAGTTGAATCATCCAGCGGTTGAAAGTTATGTTGCAGAGGTCTTGCCTTCAGGCTGGAAGGGTCCAGTATCTTCTGGCCAAAGCCACAGTCTGGGTAGAGAAGGAAAGATTTAGGGAGAAATCCATGGTGCAAAGGACTTGGCGCTAAGTGCTGGTCAGCCATTGACAGTCACAGCCATTGATGTGGCCATACAGGGTAGATATTTCTGTATTTAGGAAACTACCAGGTACAATGAATTACACTGTAATTTTTATGTTTTTCAGGAAAAACATGTACTCTGTCCTATCACCCTTATATTTGTATGCAGAAGAGGAAGAAAATTATTGTTAAAGGAAATCAAGAAACCAACAAAATGGAATTGAAGGCACAATTATAGATAACTTCAATAGATGTGTGTGCAATGCTGAGTTAGAGTAATGCTATAGTGAGGGGAAAATAGAGATTTTATGTCCCCTCACTTTTCTTCTGAGATCATGCCCATTGTTACAGTGGTTTATTGCTAATGTCAGATTTTGCCAAAAGAAATTGAATGTGGCTTTTGTGATGGTTTTATTTGTAATACCTTTCTTTTGTCACAGACTGCAAGATTAGACCTAATTTTTCAAATATTATGTATAGATTTGATATAACAAGGTGTTTTGCTCTGAATTTGGTTTAGAAGGAGACGATAATGTCTGTGGAACAAATGTACAATCTGAGAATAGCACAAACATTTTGCAGTTTCACTGATCCTGATATTTTTATTGCATCTGAGCTGTACCCCTGAAGCAGATAAGGGATCCAAGCTTTCTGGGCAGCCAGCTTTAATGAACACATTCATACCTTCGAAAGGGCAAATGCTCTATGAGGCAGTATGACTGCAAACTTTTCAGAAATGCTGATTGCATTTGGGGAAGAAGATCTGAGTTAGGCATTTGACAAAAAAAAAAAAAAAAAAGAAAAAGATTTTCCTCTCTTAATCCTTTCAAGTGAGGAGGAATCTTCACAATAAAAAGAAAGGAAAGACACATTGCTCTCCACGTGATACTCGAAAACATCTGCCATCTCCTGGGGGCTCAAGGAGAAAGAGAAAAGAAGCTCATGAAATATAAAATTACCCTGGAATCCATATTAATGACTACAGCTTTTTTTCCAGTGGGCTCCACTGTACTCTTCACCCTGCGCTTTCCGCCTCTGCTCAGGCTCCCCGGTGCTCAGAGACAGCCAAGGAGATGTTGAAAGCTCCGTGGCAGAGCAGTTGCCTTCTCTTTTGCGGGAGTAAATCAGCAGCCAGGGTACGTCTGGAGAAATGGCAGGGTTTGCTGCGGTGGGCGAGGATTTATGCCAGGGCTGGTGCTGCGGGTACACGCTGCCATGGAGCTCCTGTGATAGAGACCCTCCCTGCGCAGGGGCCAAGACAGTAACGTCCTTTTTGGGTTTGGATTCTTGTGTCGGGTTCATCCTTCAGCAACTTCCAGTTTCCCACGAAGGAACTTTGTGGATGTGCTGTCTCACTTTCCCAATTGGGAGGCTGATTATTTTTTTTTCCCAGTCATCTGGTACCTATAGGGAAGATTTTTGTCTCTGGAGGTTTAACCGAACCCAAGGGAAATTAAAAAGAATATAGTTTCTCTTCATTTAATCTTATTTTACTAAAATATCTGCAGATGTGGAGCTGCCTGGCCTAGATAGCACATCCATCATTCTGCTTTTGCTTGGGTAAAGTTTGCCCTTAGGGATTCCCAGGAAATCTGTCTTAAAATTACCAAACCTACCGCCATTTGAAATGATGTAGTTTGTGAGTTCCAAATCAGTAAGAAACTTCAGCTTCCTTCTTGTTTTGCTCTAATTTAACTAAGGATAAGAAAGGTGCTTTGAAACTACTCAGATTAACTTCAAAGTTCCACTGAAGCTCTGCTTTTTTCCCATTTGGGGCAGGAGAAGCAGTGTCTTTCCACCTTGGCGTGTGTGGATCTGGATCCCACGGTGCTCTCTCTCCTGTACAGGATGGCTCAACCAGACCTCCCTGGGAAAACTTTACCCTTTCCCGCTGGACCTGTGCACCAAAGAAGATCTCATCCTGTGGGAAAAGCAGAATATAATTACTATATCCCGAGAATCAAGAAATTAAAAATCCTCATCTTCCACATCTCATTAATAGTTGACAAGCTTCTTTAAGGTGTAATCCTGTGAGTGGGAAGCCCAAATTTTGCCAGGGGTTTGGGTGTGAGGTCAGGGGAAAATGGGGTTGTACTGTACAAGGAAAAAGCCATAATAAAATTGGAGAGATGTTGGCCAGAGTCTTTTTCCTGGGTTCAGATAACCAGCAAACTGGGGAAGAGGTGGGTTTTTTTCATGTTTTAGAATAGCACTCTCAACAGCCTCCAAAATAATTGAAACAAGATGTTCAACTAATGGATTCTTTGCAGATGCAGTGGGTGCCTGAAGAGAACCTGTTGTCAAGGGATGAAAAAAACACTAGTTATTCATCACAAAAAACCCCATACCTCACTTACTTCTGGCAAGTCCAACCATGGCAGAACTAAGTACATACTCTGAAGCACTCTTTCCTCTGCTCCGTCACAGTTTGCAGTTACCTTTCCTTTTGCTTTTCTTAACCGAAGGTCAAATAAAGCATCAGGTAAGTTTTATTTTGTGATTCAAGTAAAAAATGCAAAGGATTAGACTGTATGATCACAGATTTTCTTTTTTATGTCTGCTTTAATTGCTCAGATAACCTCCAGGGACTCTCTGTCCTGGGGCAGGTGTTCAGATCTGTGGGTACAACAATAGCCCCTTTCTGCCCTGGTGAGGCACTGGGTCCAGTTCTGGGCTCCCCAGTTCAAGAAGGACAGGGAACTGCTGGAGAGAGTCCAGTGGAGGGTTACAAAGATGATCAAGGAACAGGAGCATCCCTCTGATGAGGAAAGGCTGAGAGATCTGGGGCTCTTCATACTGGAGAAGACTGAGAGGAGGAGAAATGACAGAGAATTACAAGTGTCAGGTGTAGGAAGAGAAGTTTCAGGAAATAGCACAATTTCACCTTGCTGAAATGTGATGGATTTATGACTTAATTACAACTGACCAGGACACAGATGTTTGTGTCAAAGGTCTGAGTGAGGCAGTGCCACGGTGTAGGAAAAGTACAACCAACAGTCACAGCTTGACTTTAAGAAAGAAAAAGCCAAAATAAGTTATACCAGAGAAATGCTCTCCTTACATGCCCAAAAGTCACAATGAAAATAGTAGCTTGGCCATGTCAGAGAGCATAATACATTTTAAAATATGTTAATTATGGAAATGTGGCTAAACCCACGCTTTGAGAAGCAAACTACTGAGGGACCAATCCTCAAATTTCTTTTCTGGGCATATTTGTTTTTTGGATACTTTGTGATTGATTTGTTCAGTGTTCAAAATTTATTTTTAATTTACTCAAAAGTCAGAGAAACCACAGAAAATCCATCCACTGAACCAGATTTATCTATTCTCCAAACTGAAATTATGATTTCCCTCATTAAAGATAAAAAGCAATTTATTGTTTCTTGAACTTAGCCATATATAATAGATTATTAATTATTTTAAAATGCATTAAGTTTAAGCACCTTTTCATTTGCCCTCTAAGGTCAGGAAGATGGTCTGTTACATTGGTGATAGGATACAGAACAAGATATGCAAGAATTTCTCTGGCAAAATCACCCCAAGGTTCTTTTCTTTCCAGCTGAAGTAGCTTTTTTTTCCTAAAATGAAAAAAATAACAATTGTTTCCCATTCATTCGCTCATGCTATTTTGGGATTTTTAATTTTTTTAAAGATTTAAAATGCATTGAAATAAATTCATATGGATCTCTGCTGAAATATCAACAAGAGCAAACACAGATCTTTAGACTTTTCAAAAGGATAATAAGCCAATTTATATGGAATAATAGTATTACAGGATTGGTTCTATTGCTGAACTGGAAGTATCATATAGCTCAAGGGTATGGATAAAACTGCCCTTTAATTCTCTGGAGAGATCCAGGGTCATCAGCTGGAATAAGGACAGACTTTAACATCTGTGTCTGGTACCCCTCAAACCATGGAACATAGGGATGATTCCAGAAATAAACTGCTGATTTTGGAGTTTCCGAGGCAATCCTATCCAATGCCTCTCCTGGAGCATTCCCACTGAATGTCCCATCCCTGGAGGGGTTCAAGACCAGGTTGGATGGGGCTTTGAGCAACCTGGTTTAGTGGGAGGTGTCCCTGCCCAGGGCAGGGGGGTGGAACGAGATGGTCTTTAAGGTCCCTTCCAACCCAAACCATTCTATGATTCTATGAATTTTTATTCTGCAGTTTCAGCAAACAATTTCATGACATCAAAAATACATGGGAATCAGAGGACTTTGTTACCAAGGGCTGTCCAACATGAAGACTGTGCCTCCTCACTGCAGGGGGTGATGGTGCTGGACTTGGGGCTGTGGAACCAGGGAAGATGCCAACGAGCGCTGTGGTTGGGCTGACCAGGTACTGCCACTTCTTGCAGATCTACTGCCATATTGGACAGGACACTTCCCATCTGAAGAGGGTCTTGCATTACTGACATGGGTGAATTCTCTCCGGCTCCATCGGCTGCACACTGTCCATCCTCTGAGCTTACTGTGGGATCCATGTAACCAAACTGTAGGAAAATGAAGGTCAAGATTTTTTGCTCTTTTTGTTACGGGCAAGGGAGTAGAGGAGCTGCAAATGGATGTAATAGGTGGAATCTCCTTTAAAACACCGAAAGGAAACCGAGCCGGGCAAGCACGCAAAATAGGTTCTTAAAACATCTGTGCATCAAATAAATTTATAAAAACAGCTATAGTCAATCTTTCCAGCTGAGTGTTCAGCAGTTAAAATATATATTGTATTACAGTTACTGTTAGAGGAAACAAGAGAAACTGTGTGGTGTTGTTTAATAAAAGGAAACATCAAGCCTTAAACGGAGAAACCACTATCACATACTGGTCAGTCTCAAGAGAGTAAAAATTCACCAAAACAGTATATGGTGTAACGGCCTGAGTTGAACTTGCATTACTGCTCTCTTTCAAACCATTAAAGGGGTTAATACAAACCCAAGTATTTCTTACAACTAGTGATGGTTTTATACATCTGTGGTTTTATATCCACATGCCCTTCGGTGATCTATCTTGCTAATTATTAGCCTAAACAGGACTTACTGCATTGGGGGATGGTGTGACACAATTCAATGATATCAGAATAATGAAAAGCTGATAAGACTATCTCCACAGTTCTGCCCAGCAACTTCAGCTAAATATAGAGCAGAAGTGGGAAGGAGATGAAAGCCTGGAAGGGACCAGGTGAGTGAATCTCCTCATCCATGTTCATCAGTTCCTGGGACTCCACAAATTCAGCCAGGTCTTGTGGACATTTCCTGTAGCATTGTAGCCACGCTGACGAACGTTAATTGATGCATCTATAATTGTACCTAATTACTGACACTGAATTATTTAGTCTAGCAAGAGGGAGCATAAGCAGAAGTAATGGGATTAAATTAAGACAGGGAAAAATTAGGTTGAATATAAGGGAAAATTCTCTGGCAATGAGATTCATTAGGATGGGTCCCAAGAGAAATGTTGGGCACCGCTTTGCTTCAGACATAGAAAATTAAGTTAAACCCATGTCCAGGATATTACCTAGATAATTTAGTACATCTCTTCCATTTTTAAATTATTGAACTCTTCAGCAACTCAACTGCTGAACGAGTTTTTTGCAGGCAGCTCAGGTGCCAGCCAATCTTACCAACTGATGTCTCTGAAGAGATGATTGCCCTCAAAGCACTTCCATGAGAGCAGACCCTGTACTTATTCAAAGCAAGTCATACTTAAACTTTACTGTAAAGCCAGCAACGCTTAACCTGTGGTTAAACAGTGCTTAAATGCTCCCCAGGGTAGCAGTTAGGACGTAGATGGTTGTTTTCCCATTCTGGGATTATAATTATCTCCTGTTCTCCCAGGTAGAAATATGCGACGGCAGGACATGAGGAGATAGGAGAACCCTTTCAGAAGAAGCATCCTTAATGCCTGCTCCTTTTATCGTTTGACCTATGAGGAGCTAACTGTTACAAGCTAACCGAAGCAACTGCGAGCATAATAAGACATATGCAGAGTGAACTTTTATCATGACATGATTAATGATGTTTGAAAGTGCTGTGAGTGGCAGGAAAGGTGAAGGAATCTGAACCAGGGAATGAAGATGACATATCCTGCTTATTGCGTTTGTAATGCCACCTCAAGGCAGGCAAAGGAGTGTGAACCTTCACAGACTTACTTGCTATAAATCCTAAATATGATTCCTATTAGGATTGTCTTAAAACTTCAATGCGATGACAGGATCTCAGAAGACAGATAAAATAACTCATGTGGCCACTGATGCTTGCTGCTTCTATTTATCTTCTTCTGCTTATATTTAACAGCTGATGAGTTTTATTTTAGCTTTTCCAGCATTCAAATTGCACGTAACCAGCCTCAGCAGAAATCGGATGTGCCTTTTTGGGAGGGAGCTCAGCCAGTCCTTGCTGCCAGCAGAATATGGGCTGGTTTTTCAGCTGGTCCACGGCTGCAGATGAGGCAGCGTCACTGCCTCACACCCCACGGCACAGGGGACCGGGATGGTTCCAGAGTTAAACCATAATATCCTGCACAGCTGAAAGAAAGGGAAAAATACCCAAATTTAGGAATGAAGTGGCATCTAAATAGGAAAGAAGACAGACTCAAAAACAACCCAGAAAAAACCTCATTGATTCGGTGTTTTGCAGTTCTGTCAGAGGCTCAGCTAAAAATAAGGAAATATTTCCACATCTTAAACATTCACATAGCTATTTCTGCTAATAAATCCCTGTTATTCTTTGCTCCTCTAAATGTATGGGCAAGTCAGAAAGCAAAGTAACGCTAAAGCTTCTGCATTATTCATATTTCATAATATTTAGGAAAAAAAAGGAAAACATCTTAATTCTCAGCAGCCATTGAATCAGCTAATGTTTCCTTCTCCTGACTCACTGAGTTCTGCTCCTCCAGAAGTGAAACACAGCAAGGTGAGTCAGGTTTTAAGAGCATCTCTGCGTAACTCTTCAGTTATGAAGAACGACTGAGACTTTTCAAGGTCCAGAATGTGGTTACAGACCTTGGCTGCTCAAATCCTTTCATATCTTTCCTCAGAACTTTTCCTGATCAATTAGAAAGCTAATTTAAAGAGCCTTTTTTTTTTAAACTTTATTGATGATCTTTAGCATGTGTCTCTTTAATTTATAGCAGCATGGCCTCCCAATTAATCCCCAGTAACTCATTTTTCAGCTAACACCACCAGTGTTGCAAAGTTATCTGATCTATGGCTATTTTCAGCACTTATTATTCATTCTACCTTGTAGAGCGCTGAGTACTGCACTTGCCCCTTAACCAGTAATGTTGTGTACTTTAATTTAATTGCAGTTCCGTGAGGCTGGATGCACTTCTCAGAAGCTGGCTCTCACCACAGAATGGCTTTGCCTTTCATCTTCTGTGAAGATGGAGCTCTGAACTATCATGTACAGATTCCCAATGGGCTGCACTAGGAAAGATGAGTGGAACATAAAAATCTTCAAAGATAGCTACTTTAAAATCTAGCAAACTTGCATCTCTCATTTTTTTGCCCATTTTCTCTCACTCCTTTTGTGTAACTCTTTGTTAATGCTCTAATTTCCAGTTCAATTCATTTTTTGCCCACATGTAGTGGAAACCTGGCATCCACGAGTGGTTTCCTGGCCCTATATTAAGTTCTCCCATAGCTCATTTGGGCAAAAGCTAAGCAAAAAGTAGGTACAAAGCAAATATATCACATACAGCAACCTACAGCTAGGCACCTTCCCAAATATCCCCCGTTTCTTTAACCACAGAACCACAGAATGGTTTGGGTTGGAAGGGATCTTGAAGACCATCTAGTTCTAACCCCCTTGCCCTGGGCAGGGACACCTCCCACCACACCAGGTCGCTCCAAGCCCCATCCAGCCTGGCCTTGAACCCCTCCAGGGATGGGGCAGCCACAGCTTCTCTGGGCAACCTGGGCCAGTGTCTCACCACCTTCACAGAAAATAATTTTTTCCTGAGATCTCATCTCATGGAAAGTTTTTTGAGCACCGCTTCATGGATCTGTGTCGTAGGGATGCATTTCTCCCAGGGCTGCTGAACCGTCCTCGAGCTTTGCTTCACTGAAGAAGGTTCCCACTGAAACACAAGATTTCACTTTTATTTCTCAGCTCTACTATTTAAAAAGACTAAAAAAAAAAAGCATATATCCTTCTAAGCTCTTAAGAAGCTATGAGATGAGGTTTGAAATTAATTATGTAATTAGAGGAAAAACAATCTAAGATTTAGAATCCTTATTTATTTGCCCATCTGTTAACAACAGTGCTCAAATACTGAGAGTTACAAATATCTCTGTCATTTTGTCTGGTTTTGTTTGCACAATATTCTGACTAAACAGCACCAAAGATTGCAAGGTGTGATGTCATTCTGGGTCACACCTGTAGCGTGTAGGAGGGAAGGGAGGGACATTTGCTGCTCTGAGAATGCAAAGCCCACTGACTCCCCTGGTAATGGATGGATTTATTTCTTCTGTAAATCACATAATAGCATTATGTTATTATCCAGTTACTCTCAATAAATATTTGCCAGTGATTTAAAGATACTATTTATCAGGAGAAAATTTTGGGACTGTGCTAGTTCACAATCTGAGTCCTGAGATGGAACCTAAAGAATGTATTTCTCATTTTGCCTTCAAAACTGAATTAGCTGTTATTAGCATACAATAATTCTGGAAGCATAAAAGATGGGTGAGGAAAGATAAAAGAACTATGTGCAAAGTTACAGTTTTCAAATAAAAGAATGTGCCTAACCACTGTTTTCCATCACACCAGTAGGTCTCTGCTTTGAAGGATCTGTTTAATTATCTTCTTTGTTTAAACCCTTGAGGGTGTAAATTCAAGAATATTTTAGGGAAGAGCGCTCCCAGAAAATAAAGAACTTCTGGCAGAAAGTCAATTCCACTTGTATTTTTAATGTTACAGTGATGTGATTTTCAAAACTCTGGTTATTGTGTCATGGTTCCCACCAAAACATCCATCTGGAGGGTTAACAGAGTAGAGTAGAGGTGAAACACTTCACCTCCGGCAATGCCACGTGGGCAATATTTGGATTCCAGCTCCACAGCAGACACAGTTCAGGGCAAGCACCCTGTCAGCAATTAAGATATAATGAATTTAACAGAATAATGGATATCGATTAGCGACATTTATTTCTGATAAAGTGAGGAGAGTCAGCAAAAGGCAGAGGCGTTGAAACTAATTAGAGCCTAAGCGATCCAAAGTCAAAGTGGTCATCAGAACTAACGAAGCTGGAGGCAACGAGGAGCAGTGGTACCCACGGCTGCCCACCGCCACTGGGTGACCAGAAGAACTCCAGTAGGGAGGAAAGTCCTGTTTAACCTAAGCCTGAGTTTTGTCCCAGCAAAGGTTGACAGATCAGGCTCACAGAGACTCTTTTTATCTGTGTATCATAGAATCATAGAATTGTCTGAGTTGGAAGGGACCTTTCAGACCTTCAAGTCCAACCATCAACGCAACACTGACAAAAACCACCACTAACCCATGTATGTCCCTCATCACCACGTCTGCCTGGCTTTTAAATACCTCCAGAGATGCTGATTCCACCACTGCCCTGGGCAGCCTTTTCCAGTGCTGTCATTCCTGATCTTGCCAAATGCTCTATTCCACTCAAACAGGGTGTACACCAAGTTGCCTTTTAGTGCTTGTTTAAAAAAAATCAACCTAAAAATTAAGTCCGGAACCTGCAGGGAAGTTTTACTGTCAAGGTTTGGGGAGAATGACCCATATCCAAGAGAGTTGAAGATGTCACTGAAATTGGAGACCCTTCTGCCCCAGAGGGGATGGAAAAGTAGGAGAAGACTGAGTGATGGAAGTGGAGATCCTCCTCGCTCCTTCGTGGCACATGTGGCAGAAGGCATTGCTGTCTCATTTTCAGTGAAATCTCACTGGAGAACCAATTTAAGTAATTTCAGTAAAGAAAACCTCTGGGAACATGTCCATGAGATTACAGTTTTTCAGCTGATGATAAAAGTTTTTCATTTTAAAACTGCAACATCTAGACAACATTTTGTTACAGGCTTTGAAATAAGCAGTGCCGGCACTTGCCAGTAACCATGTACCACCCCTTGCAATTCTTTCACAGCCATAGGAAAGAAATGTTCGAGAAACTCAGTTTTCATTCCCAAAAGGTCCCCTTTGTATGTGGGTAGTAGCAATCTCTCACTTCAAAATTAATACTTCTAATATCTTTGAAGTTATAGCTAATTTTCTACAAATTCTTTTCTAGGCATTTTTGGATGCACTTGCTAGTGGTGAGAGTCCTCATGGGATAAACAGACATTATAGAAAATATTTTAAAAAAAAAAAAAGATAATACTTTTAAGATTAAATAAGTTGAACAACAGAAGAAGAAGTCTGTTATTTCTGGAAAGAATCAATCAAGATGCTTTCTCAAACATCAAATCCCCTGTACTTCCTTGAAAAAGATATCAAATTGAAAACAAAGTATTCTGATTTTTACACAAAAAGCAAAAAAAAATCCCTATTTTGCTAGTAGGCACATTGTGGCTTTTTGAGGATAACAAAAGACCTGAAACAATTTAAATGCATTACAGTTATGCATATTCATAAAGATATGCTGAACAGATAACACAGCAAATTATTTAATTGACAAATCAGCCAGTGTGAATATTTTTTCCTGTGAATCATGGAAATGCGACAAGATCTGTTCATTAATATAATCTCATTTATTTGTCATTATTCTTGTCACTTAATATAATCTTCATACAAAGAGTAAAAAATGGAAATTACCAAATAAGTAAAGAGAAAAAAATAAATCAAGCAAAATAGAAAGGGTAAGAATGTCCCTGGAAAATGTAAAAGAATACAGGTTACACTAATCACTAGTATGAGAAAAGAAATATAATGAATGAGAAAAAAAGCAAACAGAATGTAGAGATAAAGAAAAGAGAAAAAGGGGAAGAAAAAAACCCCAGAACACGCAGAAAATGCTTAATACAGGCAATACAGGTAAGAGATCTTTCTTTTGCCTTATTAAATCTTACATCTGAAAATCCCCTTGAAATTGAAAACAAAAGATTTGAAAAAAACTGTAAGAAGAAAAGTGGGGTTTTGGACATAGAATCATAGAATCATTTCGGTTGGAAAAGACCCTTGGGATCATCGAGTCAAACCATCTACCCTACTGTACAAAGTTCTCCCCTACACCATATCCCCCAACACCACATCTAAACAACTCTTAATCATGTCCAGGGATGGGGACATTCAGAAGAGAAAAACATGATTCAGCCATACATGTAGGTATCAAACCAGTGCATGGCCTATATTGGTGTAAACAAATTCTGTTCAAAATTGACAGCTTTTGATCTGCATTCTATTGCTGATCTTCCTTCCTGGCCATCATTCCAGAGATTATCTCTGCTAATTAAATTAAAAAGGGATTGTCAAGAATACTGCACAAGAATGAAAAAACTCTAGCACTCTCCTATATGTTGTTTATGATCCTCATAAAATATCTGTGTGCTAGGTGTAATTTAAACTGCGAGCTCCTGATAAAGTACCATCCGTACTTATGACGCTGTATAAATAACAAAAAGGAAATAATGCAATCTATCAAATGCTCAAGGCTGAAAACTCATTTAGTCCTAAATTATTTCAGTTACTATGACCACAGATATTTAAATGTGAGATAAATTCTTATAAAGTCAGTTGTTAATAGACACTATTAACTAAAATTTATATTAGTAATTGTAGATATTATTAACTGTGTGAACTGATAAAAAAGAAAAGCCTAATTGGAAAAGGGAGATTAACTTCATTAGAACATAACGATATAACATATCTTGTTTGACTTCTCTGAATAACTAGAACTTACAGCCAAGTTGTCTGAGACGAATGTGCTCTTCACAGGTCAAAATCTGAGCTTGCATCCACGTTGTCCTGCGGCGTAACTCCCACAGAGCTCACAGCGGGAGAAATGGAAAGAGCCCCCCTGGAATTTGGTGGAGATACACATAGAAATCCCATTTTTAGTGCCACTGGAAGCAGGGAGGGAGAGAGGAAGGGTGGTAGGGACGGAAGGAGGGATGGATGGATGGATGATACACCTTCAAATTGTATGGGCAAGTAAGTCTAAAAATAACCAAAGCTGAATTAAAAAATAAAAAATAAAGTAAAAAGAAAATTAAAGAAGAATGAAGTAAGATCCCTGCCCTACAGTCTGGCAAACAGAATCCACTGAAAGGATTAGACATTGAATTTTAAGATTTATTTTACTAATGCTTGTTAGTACAACTGATCAGCATAAATAATTTTTCATGGATGTTTATTATGACAAAATGTTCTTTTAAAACGCATATAAGCAATGTGCAACAAACAAACTCTGAGAGTATTATGATTGCTCCCTATAAAGTCCCATTTATCACTAAGACTGAAGAGAAATAACTTGGAGAGAGATACAGAGCTCTATCAGAATGAACAGACAGAGAAAAATAAATAATGATTTCTGTATTTTGTTATTTTCCCAAGAAGAAGGACAAAATCAGGAAATGCTTACAGTATTTGTTCTGTCAATGACACAATTCTTATAAAAGCAAACAGTAACACACTGGCTAAACTATGGAGCTTTTTGTTACACAGTATTGTCAGTCCATTTATATGGAACTTTGTAAATGTATGCTCTATTTTTACCAGATTAAAAGATGATTTCAATAAGGACTGCTTGGAAACTGCTTTCATAGTCCCAATATTAAGCCCTTTTACTTTCTTTATTTTATGACTGTGATTCTACTATTCATGTTTTATATTTTCCCTCCGAGACCACCATACATGAAAGGATTAAAGAGCGAACTTTAGGAAGTCTATGGGCTCTGTTTAAAGAGACTTCTCTCTCATTCTATACATTAATGTCACATATCTCAGCGCAATATTTAATCATCCAAAGAAGAGAGAGAAACTGCTTTCATAGAAATTTAAAATCTTATTTTTAGCAAATTAGGAAAGTGTCCACTTTTCAGGGTCATTACTCACAACTATAACAATACATTGCCCAGCGCTGGTGCCTGCTTGATGTAGAAATAAAAATGAAGAATACTAGATCATTAGAGGTCTTTATGCTATTTGATTATTGAATACTGAGGCAGTTAATTTTTTTAAAAGTACTACAAATGGTATTATTCATCCACGATAGCCAGCTCAGACCTGTCACTGGGATTTGCCAGCCCAGGTGGCGTCAGTTATGGGCAGGTGGAGCTGGTTTACACTCAGGGGAATCAAAAAAAACCTTAAAGCAGCTCCCCAAACTCAGTGCTTTTCCATCAACCTGTGATTACTTGATTGAAATATATTAATTGAATTGATTGAAATATTCTGGCCAAATGCTCCCCTATGTTATATAAGACATTCTCAGGCAAAGGGTTTCTTTCTACAACCGTAGTGCTGGTAGAAAGTTTTCCTAGAGGAAAACATTATTTCCTGTTTAATGAAAAAGCTCCCACTGGTTTCTAAAGATTGATCATCTGTGTTGATGAATGTAGTTTGCATAGTAAAGGTAGACTCAAGTCTACTTTAAAACCTCAAATGCAGATCCCTGCATGACAGAAGGGCTGAATGACAGAACAGGAGTTTGCGTGTAGGAGAAAAAATGTAGGGCAAAATCAAAAATAGGATGTGCTACTGTCTATAACCTTATTAGTAAGTAAAGCTGAGGTAGGTAACAAAACTGTTGGATTTTAAGAATTGAATGCACCTCTATTGGCTGGTAAAGTCCGGATGGGTGCAGTTAGGATAACTATATGCAACAGAAAAAGATGCGTTGATTTATGCTGTGACCTATCTTGTACATATTTTAAAATGAGATGAATTATCCTCCCTTCACTGACCACTGAGGGAGACTAGATGAAAATATAGACTAAATATTTACTCTTTGAACTATTTTAGGTAGGTGAGATATAACCTAGCTGAACTGCTCTGACAGAAATGGTGAGAACAGTCACAGAGTTGTTTTGGTTGGAAGAGACCTTCAAGATCACCAAGTCTGATTGTTAACCCAGCCCTGCCAAGTTGCCACTAAACCATGTCCCTCAGCACCATGTCTACATGTCTAAAACCAGAGCTGCTGCCATGAATGCTGGCAAATTCCACTTAAGGAACACATTTAGCCCTTGTGGCAGAAAATAGGGTCTAGAAGCCATACCCCATCCCATATTGTATGCAGCGTTTTTTTAATCCATTATAACTGATAGAGTGATTAGATAAATATTCAGCTCTCTGTACTGCTCGATAGACCACTGTGGTGCTGTAGCCTGAGCAATAAGATACAGCTCTTGCTTCATTTTCATCTATTTATATATTCTAGAGAGCTGATCTTAGCTTTGGGTTTTTTTATATCCCATCTTGCTCATCACAACTGCTCTGTATTTGCAGAGCCAAATCCATCACCCCTGCACCTGCGTAAACATTTACACCAGAGCAAAACAGTATAAAGGGAAAACTGGGACCACAACCCCAAACTGCAACACTTTGCACTCTCTTTGCAGGGTTATAACTGAACACAGAAGGTGGAATTGACAAATAGGCCAATTATTATTTCCACCCCAGCTTGTTGGTTCCTCACTATGTAATCCAAGCTTGTATTTGACTCAGGTTTGCTCTTCAGTGTGAAGGCAATCGCTGAGCTGTGACACATAGAGACTTACATTTATTTCTTGTCTAGCCTTAAAGCTTTAACAGCCAGGACATCTTCTCCGTTGTGATTCCTAGCATTCAGTCAGCAGGGATATGCTTGGTCAGAAAAAACTGTGGTCTGTAAGTTACTGCTGCCTTGTCATGAACAAATGTGATGGTTTAATTAGTATTTTCACGGGTTGAGCCGTGAGGAAACAGCTTCGAAAGGTGACAGCCTTGCACAGGAAGTGACATTGGGCACTGAAGTCTGTCTGCAGCACTGTAAATCAGAGAAATCATTCTGCTGAATCGGAAAAGGTTAAACATGTAAAATAGGTGTATCTGGTATCAGAGACAAGCTTTAGATCTCTGGGGCCCACCAATGCCTGCAGCTAGAGAAAGTACCAATGACTGCAGGAATGAAGGGAAGAATATTTGTGTAACTCCTTGAATCCTCACTTCTGCCAGGTGCACAACCCAGTAAGTTAAATTGGTTCTGCAACAACCAGAAACCTCCTTCCACATGGTGTAGTGAAACCCTAATAAAATCCTGCGTGGGACCAGGATTTCACTCTCATGTTTATCATTACTCCTTAGTACATTCCTCAGCCAATTACTTGTACTTGTAATTGCATTTCTATGTAATCCATTTTGATTCATTTGTCAAACACAATTTTGAGACACACCGTGTCAAATGCTTTAGTAAATTCTAGATGCTTTAATGTACTTCCTTCCCTTCTTCCGCTAATTTAGAATTTAATTTAAAAAGTAATCATTTTTTGTTTGGCTTGATTTGTTATTTACATACCCATGTAAGTGATACTATTTTTAAAATTAAATGCAACTGTGAACCTTACATTAAATTCAAATGTTTTCTCTGAGGAAGCATGGCATTTCAGTCAACAGTAGTTGTCTCGAGAGTAAAAATACCTTGTATCCTAGAAGACCCGCAACGTTATTTCAATTTTTTGTGCTTTCCTGGTGCATTTCTTTCACACAGCTCATTTTTGAGTCCAAAAAGCAAAATGGCATGTTATTATTACATAGTTTTTATACAGCTTTAGATTTTTTTACTTGGTATAGCCCAAACATACACAGATCTATACAGAGTAAGACCAGACTTATCTCTTTATCATGAGTGAATGTCTGTTTTGTGAAGTTAAATATGACATGCTGGTTGCATAAATCTCTCCCCAGCAGAAAAATCTTTTAACTTCACACATATATATTCATCCTATAGAATTTTCAATTACTGATAAGTGCAGTTTAAGTGTTAGTACCTGAAGAGTTGTTTGGGCTCTAGTCTGTAGAGTCCACGTAAGCTGTCCAGTTATGGAGAAGGATGGGCACCATCAGGAGATGATTTATCCCATTCTGATGCACCTGAGGTAAACGGGATGAGTGTTTCCTTTCTCCACTGTTCACAAGGTATCCAAGATGATAAGCTTCAACTAGGCATTAACTCAACTCCTTACAAAGTAGAGTTCTGCCCCAAATTCTTACATAATGAAAACAAAACCACCAATAATCTGAATTATTCTTTGAAAGCTCCCAAACCTGAAGGCAGCATTTAGTACCACAATGCCTTGTGCTTGTCTGAAAGTATCTTCTGAAAACTGCATAATTATAAAGGTGAATTTGACTTACCTTGTTGTATCTGTGTCATACATGAATTCTTCCAGGAGCAAACTTTAACACTTTTTTTTGGTCTTGAAATTTAAATATTAGCAAGCAATTTGTCACTGAAGAAAATTTATGTGTAGTATCTCCAACTTCTGTCAAAATAACTTGCGGTAAACACCAGCAGCAATCTCAAAAGTCCAAGGAATGAAAAAATACATGTTATCTGTTAGAACTCCTGTATCTTTATAATGCAGAGGAACAGAATCAATATCATGTAGCAAAGGAAGGTCTAGTAAATCATTTTGTACATACCAGTTCATATTTGTTTATAATTATAATTCACAGGAGCACATTCCTGCAATCAAGAGACAGGGATGCACAGCATGAAAAAACATTTAGCACAGAGCAGACTGCATGAATAATTGCCTGTCAGAGTGGCTTATTAAAGGGAAACTACAATTTTACAAGACAATTCTTGTATCTGCTTGTCTTATCTAAAGACAGATAGCTATATAAATACAAAGGGTTCAAGAAAAAATATTTCTTACTCTGAAGTTGAATTAAAAGTTCAGTTTTAAAGCATTAAAAGAACCATCAAAATGTGACAATTTTAATACATGTGTAAGCACAGACCTTTCTAAATGGGAAAGTGAAACCTTTGCATTTTAAGGTAGCGGTGGTGCCGGCAGTGAGAGGAAGGGGACGGCAGTGTGGCCATGGAAACCCTACGGCCTGATGCCAGCAGAGGTACCTGTCAATGTCATCTGGGATGTGCCCTTAAAAAGGTAAGAGCAGATGTGCCCAGTGTACCAGGGCAATCCAAGAACCCTTCCAGATGGTATCACCTGCAGGGACTTACCAGGACCACTTACTGGTGGGTGCTCCCGGGGGGACCTGACACTGGGTGCTTCTGCGGAGGTGGGAAGCTCAGTTTCGTGGCAGGGCTAATTCTGCTTTATTCATCTAATTAAGGGGTTTCACTTCCTCCTTTCTGACTGACGCAGAAGTTCTTAGAAAGCAGGGAATGTGAAGCTAAAGAGTGAAATTTAAAAGAAACTAACAGTGGGGAAAATGTGTAAAGGGAAGTTGACTTAAAAAACCACCAAGAACACAAATCATAAAAAAAGGTGTTGCAAATGAACCTGTGGCCTTTGGTGATAATTCAGCTTCATACATCCATTTCAACTTTTAAAATGTGTCTTTGCATTCTTTGTATGTCTTTGAGGTGATCCAAGGAACACACCCTGAAAGTGGAAGAAAATAAGACTCTGTTATTAAAGTGGATTCAAAAATAAATGAAAACATAACATTACAGGCCTTAGGAGCAGCATCTGCAGTGTTGTCCAAACCAGTAACATTCTGTCAGGCCTCATTTAACACCCGTGATTGAGAGATTGAAAGTCTGAAACCTCTTCACTCCAAAGCTCTGCTCTAGAGCTTGAAGCCCACTAAAATCTACGTGAGACCTTACACTGATTTCAGAGAGCCTGGACCCAGGCCAGGGCTGACAGAACAGAGGCAGCAGCTTTAAAAACACTGCTCAAAAACTTCTGACCCTTTCTCCTAACGACCAATGCTGAGACTCTAAGCCATGTCACTATCATAGTGGTGGATTTGATAACAATCATAATTTGGATTTTCAACTGTGAAATACACTGAGTCATTTTATATATAGTAACTGGTCATAAAAATCATCAGATGGAAACATCTCAGAGTATTGAAAGAAAGCTTTGCCCCTTTCCAAGTAATACACTTGATAATGTTTCACTTGAAAAAAAAACAACCTAATAACTTTTTTTATAACATTCTGAGAGAATTTACAGCTAACGGTTCTCTCTGAGAACATTCAGGCTCCAGGAATATGGCTTGCTTTAGAAAAATTATTATCAGTTCTGAATATTATAAAACTGACATAGTTTCCAGAAAAGGTTGTAAACAAATTATTGGGACTTTCTGTTCCAGGAAATACATTAAAAACAATCAAAGTAAAAAAAAAAATAAGTTGGCCAGTGAGAAAACTGTCTAGACAAAGCTTCCATTAAATGATTTAGCAATCCCCTGCAAATGCTGCTTAAAGATAATATTGGATTCCTGTCCAGAATATTAACACTTTTATTGCAGTTTATGGCAATATATGTATTTTATAGATACATGTGCATATTCTTATAGGCAGATGAAGAACATTCAAAATGGTCTAGATAAGGGTTTATCAGTATTTCTCTGTCAAATAAGTAAATCATTGTTTTTCAGGCAGAGACTTCTGCAGAGGAGGAGAATTTCCTCATTTTCAGACAAGGAGTTCTGCATTTCTATTTCAACCTCTGTCTGTGCCCGTTTGTGAGCGGTTACTATGGGTGACACAGTGACTGTAGAGTGAGGAATGGCGCTCAAAACTTTATATTCCCAAACAAATCCACATAAATAGTTTGCAAGTTGAAGTTTTGGCACAGACAGAGAAAGCTCAGGAACACAGAGACCAGTTTTATTGTATTTGATTTATCTCATGCAGTAGCACCATGAAAGTAAAAAAAGTGACATTTTTCTAGCATGACAGGAGAGAATTTTGAGATGCTTCTCTAAGACAGAAGGAAGGCACTGAGTATTAGATCAGCTCTCTTCTTTTTTTTTTTTCCTAGGCGTAGCAATGCACCCTTTAATTTTTGGTAGCCAACTGGAGTGTAATTGCAAACCAGCTCAATGTAGAAACCTGAACCCGCCTCTGCCTTGAGACTCGGGCAAATGGAGGCAGCATCTGACTGAACTTTTCCAGGATCCTGGATCTTATACAAAAAGAAGAAGAAAAAAAGATAAAAAATGCAGCTAGTTTCAGAAAGGAGTATTTATTCCTAAGCATATTCAAAATTGTCCTGGTGAACCTGGTTGCAAGCTATTTTACATCTATCAGCTAACGTTTACTGTTAATAACCACAAGGAGACATTATCAGAATTACTAAAAATTTGTGTGGTAATATGGACAAGAAAAAGTCAAAGTTAAAATAGTGTGAGCTAGTAACTGTGTGGGGTCTATTTAGGTAGAGAAGCTTAAAAGAAGCTTCATCTTTAAAATTTCTGACTGTGCCAAAATAGAAAAAAAAAAGGCTTGGAGAAAAAAAGGCTAACATTTATAGAAGTTCAAAAGCAAGTGGCTGAGTTCTCGGCTTGCTGTATGTTCCCAGGTGGATAAATAATACCTCATTTTGGAGAAACTGTTTTGAGCTACTTTAATCAACTGTGAGCTACGAGGTTCAATGGAAATACTGTTTTTTTTTTCCAAATGGAACTGAGCCTGTGATGTCAAGACGGTTGGGAAGTGTGGAGTTCCCATCCCTTCATCTGCTCTGAGAGTGGCTGAATGGTGGACTCTATCCAAAGCCACGGGGAAGTGGCAGAAGCTGTTATTGAAAGCCATGTCAGCTTCTTACGCTACATGCAGCCTCCTGGCCATCCTCCCACTCCTCTCTAACTTGTTCTTATAAGGGCTCAAATGGCTTTGCAATTATAGATTAAAAGTTGATAGATTTTTTTTTTACTTTTTCTTTAAAAATTAACACTTTTTTTTTTATACGTGCAAGCCATTTCTGTGAATACTGCCAGCTTCTTTCTTCTCACAAAATCCTTTTCATTTCTTCAAATACTTGGTATTTCAGTAACTAGTTTCTCAAACCTTATAACAGGTGCAAGTATATCGTGTTCTTTCATTGTCATTTCTCATTGTCATCTCATATCATCAAAGGATGAGAGGGAACATTGTCTGCAGACCGAGGAAATCATAAAATCTAACCCTGCCCCAGCTAATGTGTCACTTTTGGCCTTAGGAAAATCACATAATCAAGAGGTGACAGAAGTGGTCTGATATTCTGAGTTTCTCCATTTCTGAACGCCTGTCACACCTGAGAGAGCTGGCCTTAGCTCAGCTGCCTCCCGGTTGTAAATGGAGATAAGAACAGCTTTCTGTCTCACAAGAGAGAGTTAATATTTGTTCAGTGCTTTCAAAATGTTAAGTGCTACATAAGTGCTGAGTGTTATTAACAGGAATAATTTATGTTTTCATCTAGAGCCTGTACTTTTCTGTCTGATCATTATCTAGCTTCTAATAAATAACAGTTTTACCAGAATATAGTCCCAGAAAATATATTTCTCGCTTTTCTTGGAAAGTGTTCTTAATTTTTATCATGGGACTTGAACATAATGTGTCAGATTTAAAATCATAGATCTGTTGGAGTTTATAAATTTAAACTAAATAGTCTCTGGGAACGATTCTTCCTTATCTTGTTACATACAGCATTTTGTTCTACCAGTTACCTTTGAGTTTGCCAAAGTGTATGTACATTGAATTCATAATCTCATTTTGAGTTAAATATCAAATATATGAAAAATGTATCAGTAAACACTAAACAGAAGAAAACCCTCTATGTCAATCTTTATACTGTTGGTTACTTTAAGCTATTGCAAAGAGGATCAGATTGCCACTAACCAACAGTAAAGTATATGCAAGCTTGTATTTTGGAGTAATTTGTACTCCCCTTCCCCTTAACTGCTTTGACTGCAAAATTTGTAATGATATTCCCAAGCACTTAACTCATGGGTGTGAGTCCCCTGCTATTAAGTAAGGGTTAAAGTCCAGCTCACACAAGGAACCCATGAAAAATGAAGTTTTATGTGCTTTGGAGTCTACAACGTAGCACTCACATGAGTGTATCTTGCTCATGTTGCTAGGTATTTCAGTTGGAAATAAAAAAGTAAACCTGGATTTGGTGGAATTTTGGGCTGCAGTGAGGCTGGATAAACCTGAAATTGCTGACATAATTTCCCAGATGCTTCAGCTGCCTCAATCCTGCAAGAATAAACACCCTCCCTCAGAAGGGGGACAGCAGCAGAAATACGGCTTTGCTGCTTCATCACCCTGTGGAGAAAGGTACCATTAACAGGGTAACCTTTCCAAAGTTAGCTCATTAATAGTTAACGTCCAACATACACAGTAAATCGAATAAACACACTATTTAAGGCAATGCCTACGATACTTTTGACAGAACAAGATGTGCTGTTGATGTAAATGGCATTTGTGCACAGCACACAGGGTCAGAGACTCACCCATCATAAAAACTCACAGCACTTTTTCCCTGCAGAATGTAAAATCTTGTACTCTGGCACGATTAGAAAACAGATTTTCCCCTTTTGTAGAAATGAAGCCGCTTACATTTATTGTAGCACTGTAAAACTCCTGTATTTTTTTTTATATCTATATATTAGAGCATAAAATAAAATACCAGGGTATAAACTAAGCCGTATCTATGATAATCGTATCCTTCCTAAAACACATAACTTTAGAAACCCTTGTGTATTTGTAAGGCATAAGTAGATCTTCACACATTTGCATTTAAACATCAAACCCACTGAAGTTGTCTTGTTCATTATAGCACTTTCAATGTAATACAGTAGAAACAGCCTGAAGTATTTCTGAAGGAACATAACTTATGAAACAATCCCTTTCATTACATACACACAAGCCCCATTTTTTAAGCGTGAAACGTGAAAATAATTAATTGGCCTTTATATCCCTAATAGCCCCATAATCTGTAAATATAAAAATACAAATGCAAGAAGGAAGTAAATGCTGATTAAAATGTAGCAGAATGGGAGGAGAGGCACTCTCTTTAACCCATCTGAAAGACACCACAACAGTGCCATGAATGTAATATAATTCAAAATAGATATCTAAATTCAAATGTTGCCTTTGAATACTTCTGCTGGCAACTGAAGCCCTGCATCCAACAAGCTGGTTATCACAAATGTCATCCTACTGGAAGAAAAGCTTAAGGCACACCCATATATAACCAAAATGCTTCCAGAAAAGTAAAAGGAAGATTAAAGATTACTGATTGTACTTCAAAAACACGTGGGCAAAGCCTGGAAGAGCCCAAACCTTCCCTCCAGCTACTGTCAAACTTCAGTCCAGGTTTATAAATGTCATGCCTTGGCCAACTGAAGCCAATAGGAACATCAAAGGAAATTCAGTTTTAGCTTTTTAATTCTCCCTGAAAACTTCCCATGTTTGTCTGCAAGAGATCCCTAAGACAATCATACCTATATCAGGTATCTTTAAGACGAAGGCTAAAGTAATTTTTGTAGCACAAGCTCATGAACTTAATTTTATTTCCATTCTGATTAAGAGCCATACATTTAAAAAAAAAAGTGTCTTTACAAGTGTCTTTTCATCAAGTATAAAAAACTCTTACCCAAACAAGAAACACAGGTAGGTATTCATCACAGAAATGATGGAGAGCACAGAAGTCACTCACCCCAAGTGAAAACTGTACAGCAGGAATAGACGATGAATTTCTGGAAGGAAAGCAGTAACATTTCCAACAGATTGTCTTCGACAGAAATAGAAAAACAAACCAATTATTTATTACATGATTTTACAGGTCTTCCACATCACCTCCTGGGAGGAATGTTTCTGAGAGGAATTTGCATTGTATGTGCAGAATAGCTACTTTTATGTGTTGAGTAAAAACGTTGAATTTACCTACAAGGTGTGACAATGAAAAAAAAAAATTACAAACTGAGATGAGTTAAATTACAAATTTAACTGAGACAAAACAAACATATCTCTCGTGTAGTCATATGCAGTGAAATGTAACTCGCCTGTATCTGTACATTTATAGAGTATCTCTTGTTTATTTCACGTATATTTCAGGCAGGGTAACAGTTCTGTTTCCATTCAGCCTCTTCAAAAGACACTCCTAATCTCTCTGACAAGAATTTAAAATATCATTCATGGCCAAATGCTGCATTTGGATTTCTTGGAGTTAATGTTATGAAAAGGAATGTGTCTTTGCTCCAAGAGAATTGCCTCCAAATCAATGGGATGCATTCAAAAATAAGGTGAGAATCCAAAGAGCTGACATAATGATGTGATAAAACTTTCACATTTTATGGAAAGAAGCATTTTTCAGTTTCCTCTTCATAAAAGAAAAACATATACGCACAATGTGAAGAAATGTATTATGCCTAAATATGTAAAATATGTCAGCTTGAACATTTTACAGTTTAATGAAAAATATTTTTCAGGATACTTTATATCATGTTTGCCAGAGAAAAATAAAAATATTTTATTTTCTCAATATTACAGTCCTCTTCCATTACCATTTTTTTCCTAGCTGCAAAACACCAGCACTGGGATATTTATGCATTAAGAATTAGGAGAATTTTCTACTGTTTGGCAAATTTTTAATGGCATTAGCTCTATTTGTAACATATTTTCATTAAAATGAACATGTGAAAAGTAATTAAATGAATATATAGACCCTCGTGGGTGTTTGTGGGGCTCTGTGCTGTCATAGGATCACTTGTTTCTGTTACAGATCATGATCAGACAACAGGGCAAACCTCTTTTTCCACTGACGTCAAAATAAATGTCACTATTGTAATACTGAACGTGAGTTTCAAATGTAGAAGCCGTAAGTAATTCTTTAGCTTTTGTTTTATTGAAGCTGACCCTGCCTGAGGAGTGTACTTAATCTTAGGTGTATATAATTCAATTCCTATTTAGTGCAGATATATATGTAAGCTGAGACTAAGGAGTGTCAACCTATAGAAGAATTTGATTTAACCCTTAGTTAACACCTGAAGAAAGGCTCTCAGCCACACATTTCTCATGAAGGGAAACCTCAAAACAGAAACAAAACCCACTGTTTGTGTTTAAGACTGGAACCTGGAGGCTCATAAAGGAGAGAATATAGCAATAGTTCACTTCATTAGTTAATTACAGCTATCTGCAGGTTTAAATTAACATCAAAGGCTGCTTTGTATCCCCTATTCACACCTCGTGTCTGCAAAGCTACCATAGTGTTCAGGGAAATGGTTCCTGGTTATCAGTCATCTAAATGAAAAGTCAATCAGGTGCTCTGATTTACAGATTATCAGAGTAATAGTCTTAAAAATCTCTAAACCATTTAATGACTGAGCAGCTTTGGCAGTTTTGCAGCACATAAACATGTAGCACCGTGAAAATAATGCATCAGTTGCATAGAACCACCAAATACTCATCATTAGAAATAAATACTATTGCCGCACCGCTTTGCCATTTCATTTCTTCTTTCCCTTGTGTGGAAACCCAAAGATCACTACAGGAACAGGGCAAGTATGTCCATTATTTCAGTTACTTCACTTTGATTTATGTTATAGAAATAAACCTATTAAATCAAAGCGCTCACTTGTAAGTTGTCTTTGGTAAGGCTCTAGTCATTTACCCGTTGATGCAGGATAAAGATGATGAGCCATGAAACTGACTTTGAAAACCTTTTTGATCTTCTCACTCCCAGGCATCATGCAGAAAGGTGCACCAGTTCGCTCCGTCACGACGGCCTGTCAGTTCTGCAGGACAGGAGCAAAGAAATTCAGGTTAGTTCGACTGCGTAGGTGGTGATCTGGGAAACACATCTTGAGGATGGGAAAGGGAAAGCACAAGAAAGGGGACTCCTCAGATGTTTGAGGTGAATACTTGCTCTCAAAAAACTGACAGTAATGAACGAATCATAGAATGGTTTGGGTGGGAAGGGACCTTAAAGGTCATAATAAATGCTGTTGCAGAAACTCCTAATGATACAAAAAAGCAAGAGGAGAGAAAAGAGATTCAAGCCTGACCTTGAAAGAGGACCTATTTTCATTCTTTAATTTGCAGTACAGGGCTTCTCCGTTGGTGAAGGAGGTGTCTTAACAAATGACAGCCAGTCAGGCATCTCACCTCTCCTCATTTCTCTTATGTGTTATTTTTAAGTCCTTCTGCTTTCTGTTGACCTTTACACAGTTTATTTTCCTTTTGCTCAGTTTATTTTCTTTTTGCTGAAGGTTATTTTCTAATTTTCTTTTAAAATCATGGTCCTGGGTCTCTCCAGGAATACAAGGGCTGGGGAATCAGGAAGCTCATTTCCCTTGCTCATTCTTTTGTAATCACATATTCCACCCTCTAATTAGCCAGGAAATGTTCAGTTTGGACTAGTTTTTTTACTTAGGTTTAGAAAACGGGTTTTTAATTTTTATGGCCAAGGAAGGATTTGTCCTGAAGAACCTGGTATATGCTGGTATAAAACATTAATAGAAACCTTGCTTTAGCTCCGCATCTCTAGGTGGGAAGAAGAGAAATCCACGAGGGCCAGGTGGCTGGAGAGATCACAGCAGGAGCCGAAAAAAAAAACCAACCAAGAAATTGGCGATTTCCCCAGAAACAGACCGGGATCCTTCTGCTGCAGCTGCCTGGCAAGATGGCACCAAGGAAAATCCTGTCAGTTTCACTCCAGCGCTGGTTTTGCGTAGATGGAGGAAGTCTTCGGCAAAAGCCAGGCCAGGTGTACCTGGAACATTATGGAACACGGTTATGGAGACCACCATGGCGGCATCACCCCATCCCGCTTTCCTTTGGGTGGAAAACAGTCAGCACCTGGATGAGGTTTCCTTCAAATGTGGGCCACCCGCCTCAGAGGGTCCCCTTGTTCCTGAAGTGCTGAGGGGAATGGCGGGCAGCCCATCTCAGGGGGGTCCCCCCATCTCCAGGATGAAGAAGGGGATGGCGGGGATCCCCTGAGGCGGGCTGCCCGCCATCCCCCTCAGCTCCCCAAGGATGGGGAGCCCTGAGGTGGGCTGCCTGTGGTCCTCCTCAGCTCCCCGGGGATGGGGATCTCCTGAGGAAGGCTGTCTGCCATCCCCCTCAGCGCCCCAGGACCCTCTGAGGCGGGCTGCCCTCCTTCCCCCTCAGCGCCCTGGGGATGGGGACGCCCTGAGGAAGGCTGTCTACCATTCCCCTCAGCGCCCCGGGAACCCCTGAAGGGGGCTGCCCTCCGTCCCCCTCAGCACCCTGGGGACGGGGACGCCCTGAGACAGGCTACCCGCCGTCCCCTTTAGCACCCCGGGACCCCATGAAGCAGGCTGCCCGCCACCCCCCTCAGCGCCCCGGGACCCCCTGAGATGGGCTGCCCGCCATCCCCCTCAGCACCCCGGGACCCCATGAAGCAGGCTGCCCGCCGCCCCCCTCAGCCCCCCAGGGACTGCCCGCTCTCCCTCCCGCCGCTGGCCAAGCGGAGCCACTCGTCCCGCCATCGCCCGCCTCCCCCGCGGCCGGGCCGGCCGGGGCTCCAGGCCGCTGGCTCCGCCCGCACCACATGACTCCGCCGTCGGGAGAAACTTTTCCCGTCCCGCGGTTGGAAAATGGCGGCGTAAGAGCGGGGCTCTCGCATCCCCCCGCTCGGTCCGGCCACCCCCAGCGCCATGACCCGCTGGGTTCCCACCAAAAGGGAGGAAAAATACGGCGTAGGTGAGGACCCTCCCGGCCCCGCTCCCGCCTGTTGCGCTCCGCCTGCCCGCGGGGAAACCCCCAGCCGCGGGCCTTCCTCCCCCCGCCATCCCGCCCGGGCTCCCCCGCAGCCGGTCTCCGGCGGCGGCCCGCTCCGCTCCCCGGGCCGGGGCCGCGCTTCCCCGGGCGCCTGAGGGAACGGCGGGGCCGGGAGGCAGCGGGGGGGGGTGTGGGGGTGGGTTCGGCCGGCGGCCCCCGCTCCCCGCCGGGCTCCGCTGCGGGAAAGTTTAGGAACTTGTCTGGAAACGCCGGGCAACCTGCGCTTGAGCCGTCCTCGCGCGAAAAAAGTCGGCTTTTACTTTTTCTCCTGGATATCTTTTATTCTTCCCGAGTGATAGTTTGTCTGAGTAGAAGAGGGCTTTGAGTTAATTTTACATTTGTTTCTTTTTTTTTCCCCTTTCCTTTCTTTTCCTTGATGGCAGCTAAACAGGATACGCTCCCGCTGCGGGATCCTCGGTGGGAGCTGGGCAGCTCACCCAGCGCCATGGGGATGCTCCCCCATCTCCTGTCCCCGTACCCCCCCCCCCCCCCCGGGAGAGGCTGGGTTTTAAGGCCACCGAGGGAAAAGGCTCTCCCTTTGGTTGAAGGGCACCGAGGGAAAAGGCTCTTCGTTGTGCGGGGAGTGTGATTTTCATACAGATGAGGGGTTCCCCCCTGCGCGCTGCTGCCCGGGGATCCATTTCGTACGCTGCCTCTTCCGTCCCTCGCAAACAGAGGGGGATTGTTCTCTCTCTAGTTAAAACCTCTCCGCTTTTAATTAAACGGAACCAAACTCTGGTGTGGTTTTGGGCAGTGTTGCGCCGAGAGGGGCCCGTCCTGATGCTGAAGATGTTTCATTTTGATCGAAAGCTTTTTTTTTAGGGGTTATGGAGAAGAAGGCTTTCCTGGCATGAGTGAGAGCGTTTGTCTTGGGGAAGGAAATGATAAATCTGACTATTCAGTTTGGAAATACAAAGTTCAGTGTCTGCCACCATTCTCGGACTCTGCTGGTTGTGAAGAACAATTTACTTTTCATATGTAGCCCCAGCTAAGCCTCGTATAAACAATGTGAGCAGGAAGAAGGGTGTTTCTGCGTCTAGGTAGAGCCCGAGTGAGTTTTAGGAATTAATTTAAAATTCTGGGTGTACATCCCTAGAAAAAGAGGGCATGACTTTTAAATGACTGGCAAATCCTAGACAGCCAGTTACACTGTGTAAGAGCTGGGGGAAATAGCAGCGCTGAGGACGCAGGACGAGTACAAGAAAGTAGAAATGCTACAGGTGGCAGCTGCTTATTAAGTTTTTCAAAATACCTGCTTCAGGTAGGGTATTTCTGAAATACTAGAATGAGAAAATCATCTACACTGGTGTTATAAATCAGTAACACTCGAAAGCAAGTTCGTCTTTTATAGTAACTTGTGTCCAACACTGTGGCAAAAGAGATTTCCCCAACCTGGGTTTCCAGGAATCGATGTCTTGGAAGTGCTTTTGAAAGGGTGAGAGAAGAAGAAACGTGGAATAAACTGAGTATTTTAAAATACACTTTAACTGTATTTGGATACCCAGTGTGGGAAATTGTATGTGCAGTAAGAGAATGAGATTACAATGTAATTTAAGAAAAAAAAAAGTGCTTCACAGTTTCAAGAAGCACAAGATTATGTGCTCAACTGGTGCTCAGTTAGTGGTTTTTGTTTGCACCCGCTGCTCTGGAGAGAAGTTTGTTATGGTTTTATAATAGGTTTGTTTTTCTATGGTAAGTTTCTTTTCCTTTCCCTGCAAGTTAGCTGGGAGGAGTGATCCTCAGCAAAACTAGGGTATTTCTGTGCTGAACTGCAGGGGTGTGAGAGTGGAAAGTAGACATGGTGTTGCAAGGAGATAAAATCGGATTTAGAGCTAATTGAACGTTGCGATTCAGTGGCCCATGCTGTGCTGTTAGACACCGCTTTGGGAGGGGTACCTTCTTTTTGGTGTCGCTGGGTTTCCTCCTTAGGAAGGTGGATATTCAGTTTGGATGCCCGTGTTTTACACATCTCTGTATTGTTAAAAAACTTGCTTGTGAAATTTCCAGGTTGGTGGAGAACTGAAGTAGCAGATACATAGTCCCAAACAGAAATGGAGAAGGCACTGTTAAGGTGAACATGCTAATAATATTTTTGTTCCTAACGATTTACTGTGGCCAGTTCTGGAGCCTGACGGTGGAACAGAAACATCTGCCTCTTTCCATTTAATTGAACTGTTAATTGATTGATGTTAATTGGATTGTTAATGGAATTGCTATCTTAGTCATATGCGTATAATATACTTAGTGTGTGTGCTTCACTGAAGCAGAAATAAGAGGAAAGTATTTCTGGTTGTGGGTTATGTTACTTATGGTGCAGTTGTGGGAGCTCAGAAATGCATGTGTATATACATACATGTGTATATATATATAAATTGTGTATATATAAAATATGCACATGTGTATAGGTAATACTTACATATACTTTTTCCCTCCTCTTGACTAGAGTGTTCCCATGCACAACTAAGCCTTCTTAACATCTTGAGTCCCAAAGGTTTGCTGGCTGTGATGAGGTTGGAATAAATTACTGCAACACACCTGTGCTGAATCTGTGATAGGATACAGGTGTGTTAAGGAGCGCTCCTCCCACTGACCCCTTCCCACCCTGCACGGTGGGGTTTGCAGCTGATGCTGATGTCCAGCCCATGCGTCAACTGAATTTATTGCCTTAAAATGAGGAATGCTGTCTTGAAGTGCACAGACATTATCTCAGCAGGCAGTTGTGAGTGTGACTCAGCTCCGCTTCCTGAGAGAATTCAGGGCTCGGTGTGCGGGGAGCTTGGATGAGGAATGGGTGTGGGTATAATGGGATAATAAAGTTATTAGATTAATGTATGGGGAACCATCCAAAATAGGAGAACGATCAGCTTAATTGAAGTAGCTTTTCTCTCCTCCCCATGTGGCGTATCCTTCTCCTTTGTCTCGCTGCCTGGCTCTGTATTTCATCTCTCGCCGAGGTGGTGAGACGGCCACCTGGGTGAGCAGCTTCCTCGGAAGCCACATTAGAGGCTTTCAGAGAGCCCCAGAAGCTGCTTATGTCTGCTCCGTACCCTCTGTGTCCCAAGCGGCTGCTAAGTTTCGCATTTCCCGCTTTTAGTGCAGTGCGAAAATTGTAATTTTGGTGTTCTTCCTTTCGCTGGTGGAGAGAAGATGTTATGAGCTGCTTTGGGGAGTCTGCGAGCCTGAATAGCGCTTCTGAGAGAGCAGAAAGTGGCTTTAGTGCCTTCCAGATCCTCTTGGCTCCTACTGCCGTTTGACCCTTTTCCTTTGGGCTTAGAGCTGCAGTAGGAGGTAGAACTGGAGCTACTATGGTTACCACGAATACCATCTTCAAAAGTATGTGCAGATATTCAGTAGTTAATCACCACTATGATAGTTTAATATTTTTTTGGGGGTAGGGAAGGGGAGTTGTGTTTTTTTGTTTTTTTTTTTTTTTTTTAATAAATGGGGAGATAGAAAAATAGTACCAGACATGTCTGTGCATGGTCAGATGGAGAAGGAGAACTTCCTGGCTACGGGGCTTGCGTTCTCTGAGATCCTGTTAATTTTCAGGATGCTGACTCTGCTTTCCTCTGCTATTCCTGATGAGTCACTGGAAAACACGGATAATCGTGCCCGTGCCATGACCAGTAAGCCAGTGTGGGCTCTGCCTTGTAAGCAAAGTGCTTCTGCCTTTGGACAGCTTCATAAATGCAAACCCCGATGAAGAAAGGGCTGGATATCTGTGTGGGGAGCTGCGTTGGGAGTTATTGCTTCAGGAGAACTCGTGATGCCTGGGTAGGTGCTTCCTAGCACTGTGTATTAGGTCAAAGATAACATATATATCAAAGATGCCAGCGTTTTAAAAATAAATCTTTACTTCTGTGACTGTGTATGTATAGTTGTTGTGCGTCTGTGGCATATCGAGGTGCACTCAAGCTTTCCCACAAAAATACCCAATTTTAGCATGAGCCACACCAGTTGGGAGTTCCTGTGTTTTTGTTTGGGACTGGTGAGTTACTGATGCATGTCATGACAGAGCAAATTGTAATTAGCCTGACTTAGATGCTTTGAAACAGGATGGACTTGGGCCACATTTCAAGGTTAGGGTATTTTAGTGCCTCTCTGAGATTGGGATAGCTTTTCAAAGGTTATATATAGAAGTATCTTCAAACCAGAAGAAATATATTACTATGGGAGGACTACAACAAGTTGGTGGACTAAAGGGTGATACAAAAGTCATGATATATAAATATTGCAACTGAGTTGTGCTCTTGTAATGGCTTTTTGAAAGGGGGAGATAAAAATTTGGGAAGAGCGGAGCCATTATGAGCACAGGAACTGCTATGGCCGAGTGCTGCTGCTTCACTTCTGCTGCTCAGGGTTGGTGGTGGCCCATGGAGACTCTTGTTTAGTAAGAGAGTGGATGATCTTGTGCTTGCATGTTCGTGCCTTACAGTAGGGAAGAAAAGGTTTTTAGGAAATTGAAAGAAGTTGCATCTTAGTGATGCGTCTTAGGAAATGTAGTGATGCTGTGTTGTGGATGAGGAACAGTCAGTTTAGGAAATGTTCAGCTCTTAATCATCGCTCTTGTTCCTAGAAAATAAAAGGGGAGGGGGAATTTTTGCAAGATGAGGATTTACGCTTTCCATTGTATGGAATTGACAGTAGGACAAGGTCCTGATGTAAGGTTTTTGGGTTGGTATTCATTCAGGGGGAAAGCCATATCTGAATTTCCATCTGAATTTCTTGGTGGATTTTGTAGTTTTCCTCTTTATCACTCATTGCCACAAATGCTTGTTTTAGGTGTGCTGATACGATCTTAATTCTGGGCTTGTTGCAATACTTGGCACAGCTCTCTTTGTCTTGTAAATGCATTTTCCCCACTGGCATAGACAAAGCTTTCAGGGAAGGGGAAAGTAAACTGGATGCAACCGAGTCAAACCAGCATCTCCGGGAAGGCTTTCTGTCATCTTGCAACTACACACATAAGCATTATAATTTTTTTTTTTTCTTGGAAATATTTGTGTTTCTGGAGTTTGTCCAGTATTGGCTGTAGCATGTATAGCACATGCAGGATATGCTTTGTCTAATCCTTTGGTAGTCCTTCGGGACTGAAATCCAATGTATCTTGTTAAATACCCGTAGATGTGTCCAACTTTAAATAGCTGAAAGCTGACTTATATTAATGAATCGAAGCTCAAATTAGGAACTTGTGCTAATCCAGTTTTAAGGTATTTACTCCATTAAAGATGTCAGTCTTACTTCTCTTCTTCTACTTACTCCAGGTTTGCAATGTTCACAAAGCAATCAGTGGTGGCCACTCGCTGTCTCTGTGAAATACATGGGCTGCTCTTCTTCACGGGCCTTCCTTGAGAGGAAGATGGGCCACTGAAAAATTAGCATTTTTTTTTTTTTTGTGTGTGTGTAAATTTAAAAGAATTTTAATTCTGTTTTCTGGCCTGTGGTAGATCCCAAGGCTATTCTAGCAACAGTCATTTTCTGAATAACACTTTAATGAATCCCTTAATGAGTTACCAGAATACTCTCCTCCTTTAGCTTGGAGAGGGGGAAGGGAATTGAAATCATTCCCTGTTCAAACTGGAAGAATATTCAAAAAGAGGTAGTTCTTTATCTGCATTTTCAGGCTGCAGTTGTGAAAACATTTATATATTTATAGTATTATTTATCTTCCCTTATTTATGTAATTTGTACATTAAATCTGATTTCTGATGTAAAGACTTGTATTACAAGAAGCAGCAGTTGCCGAATTTCAGTTTCATCAGCAAAATATGAAATATCTCTGGAAATATTTTTCCGCTTCATATAGCTTTGTAACTAAACAGAAATAACTACATTGAGAACTATTATGTGTAATTATGTATCCATATTCATAACAAAACAAACAGATGGATGAATAACTAAAGTAACTATTGGCCAAGATACTTGATATTTTTTTTAATAATATTTCTTAGCACTTCTGCTTTATCTCAAGTACTGTTTATATTATTTTAGCGCAGACCTTTTTATAACATGTTTTCAGAGCTATGTGGTGGCTGATTTTACCACGGGGTGTTGGAGTTGCAAAAGTTGCAAATTACCCATTAGAAAATACAAGCAGGGAGCAATGTAGGGTTTGCTGTGTAATTTATGAACACAAAGGGAAGTAAAAGTGGGCATAATTTGGGATAGATGCCTGTAGGCGCTTGGTTTCTTATGGCACTCTGTTCTGGGCATCTCCAGTCACTTTAATGTTTATACTACACAAATTAATCAATGTTGAGCTTGAAAACCTGCCTGAGCAGCTCTGATGCTGAGCGAAGTGCAGGAATTTTGGGAAGGTGCTGTTGGAACGTAGGAGTCCCTGAGGAGTCCTGTGCGCTGTGGCATCCTGAAGAATTGTCTTCCTCATGGAGGAGCCTTGTGGCTTGATGTGGTGAGTTCCTCCTACCTGGTTGCCGGCAGAGCTTTGCGAAGTTGCTTTGAGCATCCAGATACCTTCTGGAAGCCCAGCCTTGGGTGTTTGTGTTTATTCTGTCTGCCTGCTCCTGCTTCTCCAAACAAAGCACGGAAACACTGACATCACTTGGTTTGAAGTTGAGCGGAATGGAATAACATATGTTTAGGGAAGGTAGCTGAATAGCCCGTGGGTCCCAGGAGGAGGTTGCTGCTGCCAAGCAAGGAGTTGATGATGCCGGACCGTACCCAGACCTAATGCTTTAGGAGCTTCAGCTGTGCTCTGTTAGTAGAGGAGGGCTTTCCAAACTTCCATGCATGGAATTAAAAAAAAACAACAAAACACCCAAAACCCCCAAAATCTTAGAATTAAGATGGCAAACCCTGGTGCTGATGGTGCCTGTGGTCCTTGCGCAGGGCTAAAGGGGTTTGCTGGAAGGCAGCAGGAGTACAGGATCATGGAAGGCTCTGCTTTTACCATATCTTCAGCAGCATGCCTGCCTCCCAGTTTCTGCTTTCGCCTTTAGCATCCTCCCCATCCTGCCAGCTGCCCTGCAGGAAAGTATGTTGGCCATAGGGAACGGTTCAGCGAACAGAGTTGGGTGCTTTTGTTGAGGAGTTGCTTCTGCTTCAGCGTGGTGTGTATAGGATTGTCTGTAGGGAGGGCCAAGTATCAGAGATGAAGTGAAGTGACAGCAACTGGTAATGTAAAAAGTATTCCTGTAGTGGACCCTGAAACAGGAAATATCTCGATGCTGAGCCAGATGGAAGTAGCTGATGATAATTTGAGTTTCCAAATCTTGACACAGATGGTGAACGATTTAAAGGGATGCTTGCTTTCAAAAAAAAAAATTCTGCTGTGCATATGACTCCAGTGAACAAATCGTGACCCTGAAATGACTGCGGATTATCAAGGCAATGACTTGGAATGTCCTATAAATACTGTCCTCTGTTGCACTGCGGTTGTAATGACTAAGATACGGTTAAGTGAGTCGCTTGGGTCAGGAAAGTTATAGATAAGGGTCTGTGGGAACCTTTAAACTTTCTCTTGACTAAACTGAAGGTTATTCTCCCAAAATATGAGCATAAGAATAAAAAAGTCATGATGGTGAAGTTTTTACTTTAATTATTACTGTTTATTAAGTGATGCTAAAAGAAGGTTTGTTCACTGGCTCTTGTTTGCTTTGACCTGTCAGTCAGTGGACCCAAAGAAGGGACCAAGCCTGTGCTTTCTCTCTCCTTAACTGCTGTGGAGACTGTCGTAGTTTGGTGGGCTGGGATCCCTCCCATCCTTGCTTCTGCCTTGCGATACAGCCTGGGGTTGAAAAACTTGTCCTCCTTTTTTATTTATTTTTTCTGCTTACTTTGGGCTCTTGCAGGAGCATGTTACCATTTCTGCTGTTCTGTATCAGGCAATCTATGGCTCATTCATAACTCAGATATGTAGAAAATACTGCTTATATTCAAGCCTGTAGTGTGCTCTCTCTGGTGTGAGGTATTGCCTGGTGTGTTGCCTGGTGTCTGGCCTTGGCTGCTGGGTGTCCTGGTGGCTTTGGGCTCCATGTTGCTTTGGATCTTTTGGGGAAAAAGTGATTATACACAAAAGCTTTCTCACTACTTGGTTATTTTCCCCTCTTTGCTTTTTAATCTGTCATATGCTTCTTAATTTTTAAAGATTTCCAAGCTCTTTTCTTTATTTTTCATATTTTATTCTTAGACACCAGCTTTCTGCAGGCATCACCCATTGTCTTGTTCTTAATGGAATTTCTTCCTTTCTACTCACCTGGAGACCCCTGTTTCATGCCTCACCTTCATGGGAAACATTGGCTGTGTTTCCATCAGTCCATAGCCTTCCTGATGCTTCTGTGACCAAGAATCTTAGGTGGAATAAACTTGGGAGACTTTTTTATTTTTTCCTCCCTTGAGGCTGGTGTGGTTTTGGGGTTGGATGTAGGGTTTTTTTGTTAGGGTTTTTTTTTTTTTTTTGCTTCTGTGGCATGATCTCTGTGAAATTTCCAATGCATGGGGTAAGTGGTGTAACTAAAGCAATGGTTTTAGTGATAGTGTTTTTAGTAAGTTTGTTTAAAAAAGAAGTGGTTTGTGGTTTTTTTTTTAGTTTAGTTTTAGAGGTAGTTGGGCTTCTGTTTCAAATCAGAGTTACTCTGTGGAAGGTATGTCTTTGCTGTGGCAGTAGTCTGACTCTGCCTCCTTCCCCGACAGCCTGTCAGCAATGCCTCCAGCTTCTGACACTCTGCCTTCCACCCCTGTGTGACCTTGTCACATCTCTTCTGCACCTTTTTTGTGTCTCTTCTGATACTGCCCGCTGACGGTTGGGCATAAAGAAGACCATCTTTTCTCTCCCAGCCTTCCCAGGTGATGGGCAGCAGTGAGCAGGAGTGCAGCTCGGAATTCCTGTAAGATACAGACCCAGTGGGTGGCACTGACTTATTTTAAAAAGGAGCTTAGTGACATATGACAAGGCACTGGAAGGGATTGAAGCAGTAGATAAAGATCCCTTTCCCAGAGTTTTCAGTTACTGAGCTATTCTGGTGAGAAAACAGTTGTTCTTGCTCACGGGTTAAGCGGCTGGAGATGAGAACAGATATTTCTGTGGCGCAGAGGTATTTCTTAGGCAGTAGTTTCCATAGTGTGTGAGTCAAATGGGACAAAACCCAACTCCAACTTTTGCTGGAGAGCCAAATATTCTTTTGGTATTTATTGTATTACACTTTGTTTATTTGTTGGTTTTGTTCTTGAATATTTCTCTGTAACTAAGAGTCTAAAAGGATTAAAAAAAAATGCGTTAGACATTTATCTGGAAAATAGAGACATCTGCATTACGTCAGATTGGATAGCTTTAATGCTGAGCATTGACTGTAGGGTGCTGCTCCTGGGGAGGAGTAACCCCCTGAGCCAGGACAGGTTGGGGGCTGACCTGCTGGAGAGCAGCTCTGAGGAGAAAGACCTAGGAGTCCTGGTGCACAATAGGATGACCATGAGCCAGCAATGTGCCCTTGTGGCCAAGAAGGCCAATGACATCCTGGGGTGCATCAGGAAGAGTGTGGCCAGCAGGTGGAGGGAGGTCATCCTGCCCCTCTGCTCTGCCCTGGTGAGACCCCATCTGGAGCACTGGGTCTAGTTCTGGGCTTGCCAGTTCAAGAGGGACAGGGAACTGGAGAGGGTACAGCAGAGGGCTACAAAGATGATGAGGGGCCTGGAGCATCTCCCTTACGAGGAGAGGCTGAGGGA
>JAOQGH010000002.1:36111850-36125894 GCA_025769975.1 Gallinago jamesoni
CCCATCCCTGGAGGGGTTCAAGGGCAGGTTGGAGGGGGCTTGGAGCAACCTGGTGTGGTGGGAGGTGTCCCTGCCCCAGGGCATGGGGTTGGAGTGAGATGATCTTTAAGGTCCCTTCCAACCCAAACCATTCTGTGGTTCTATGAAGAACATCAGGATACTGTGTTGGTACAAGGTTGACTTGCACTGGCCAGGTCTCAGCCACAATTCTTTTGATGCTTAAGTAACCATATTCCTCATCTTGCTTGTACGTTATAGCGAAGGTTTTTCTACTTTAGGAGGCTGCCTCCTTTGCCAAAACACCTTGGCTCCCAGTTCAAGCACGATGGGGAAGCCTAACCTTACCTGGTATAAATATTCCCAATGCTTGATTTGGTTTAGAGCTCTCCAAGGTAAAAATCTGTCACACTGAGAACTGGATTTTCCAAATTAAGCAAAACTTATTTTAGTAAAAAAATAAATATAAAATTTTGAAGTTACACTTCAGGCTGTTAAATATTTTAAATGGTGACTCAGGATACAGTTGATCAGACAAAGTACAAGCATGCCAGTTTCGTGGTTCATTCTTCCAAGTTTTGTCTTTTCCCTTAATTAAAACCTTGTTGCTTGCTCCAACCAAACATTTTATCTGTCATAACGTGTTTTGATGTCACCCTACATAAAAAAATGATGCTGGGAGGGATCTATCTGCCAGCTTACATAGGAGTATGCAGCGTGGTGCATTGTAGCTCAGGCCTTGTTTTGTAATCACAGGGGTGGAATGCACTTTATAGTTATTTTGGTGGTTTGCTTCATGAACTGTTGATGATACTGCAAGCCAAAAATGTGATTTATTTTTTTTAATTTTTTTTTTGTAGACATATTTTTCGCACATACATATTTCTAAAGATAAATCTTCCCTCCATGGCCGTTGTTCCTCACTTGTTCCAGGTCAGTGGGAGCTGTTGTGGGCAGTAATTACCGCTTGATTGCTGTTTGTCATCTTCTGTCAAAGGAATTAGTCATTACAGTGAAGCTCCTGTTACGTGACCATCCTTATAATGACAGCCACCACTTAGTGCTCTCAGATATAAATTTTAATGTCTTTTATTCATACCTGCCTTTGATCCTTAGTGTTACTCCATTTAAATGTTTGCAGTGTGTTTTTAGCGTGAATTGAGCACAGTACTCTCTTAAATCTGTCGTAATGTGAAGTTTTCCTGACTGGGATGTCTGGTAGGAAGCAGCGATGTGGCTCATTGGGGACCTGAAGGTGAAAGACTCAGAATGGATTCATTTTTGGACCTGTTGGGCGCTCACGGGTCCTCCTGGCTCTAGGGACAGCTGTGAGTGTTCAAGAGATCTAAATGAAGACCTGAAAGATGGAGTTGGGTGTTGAACTCCAACCACACACAGGTTTGGAGGAGTTAGGATTGACTGTGTAACTTTGTCTTCTGCGGTACCGGTAAAAACTCAACTGAAAACATTTCTGATGAGTGTTACCGAGCAGACTGTCCCATGTGCCCTGTCCTCACCATCGGTAACATCCCTCTGGTCAGAGCGGTTCAAAATGTTAATTTTTGTTAATGTGCTTTTCACAGAACCCTCTCCTGCAAAACAGTAATTATGGCTTTGAAATACTGCATGCCAGATACCTGGGAGGGAGGGTTTTTCTCTCTTTAATAAAGAAAAACTTCTCAAAAACATTAGGACAGGAATAGTTAGCTTGGCTTGTTTTGATGTCAATAAAACTATATTAATTTCTAAAGCCTTCATTTAAATACTGTTGATATTAGTCTCAGTGATGCATTTGACCTTTATTCTTTTTATCCTGAAGTGTCCTCTCCTCTATTTATAACCTTACACCATATACTGTATTTTCTCTTCCAAATTGCTTTCTCATATTTCTTCTTTTTTTTTTTTTTTTTCATTTTTGCACTCAGACACATTTATTTACTTCTTAACTCTGAAGTCTGCAAGAGGGGGCTCTGCTGAGAAAAGGGCCAAGGCAGCCCTTCATTTATTCCGTGTCAGTAACAGTGTGAGCTGGAATTTGATAAATTCTGGGGACAAAAAATAGTAACTCCTGGAGGTTGAAATGAAGCTGCGGCCACAGTTGGAGGCAGCGCTGGGCACCGTGCCCTCTCCTCGTGGTGGGATTAGACCTTCTCACATGCCTTTTTGGATGTTTGCTGCTTGTGTACCTGGGGCTAAACCGATTAGCAGAATTTGAGATCAAAAAGAGTATTTTTCTCCAGTTACCAGTTCTTACTGAAGTAATTGATGTTGTTGATCTTCCATGTAATATGGGCTCCAGCCTGCTTCTTGGGACTGCTTGGGAAGAGAAGTTGGGCAGGTAGGTGGGGGTGCTTCCTGGGTCCCATCTCTCATTGCCTTCTGCTGTAGGTTTTAGGTTTGAGGTGGTTTTGGAAGTCCTTTGGCACTGGTATTGAGCGCAGCACGTGACCTTTATGTCCTGTGAACTCTTTTGGCCTGAACATCTGTGAAGATTTCCTGCGAGAAGGGGATTTACACGGAATTCATCCGAGTCTTTCTGTTCCAGTAATAATATCTGTGAGTCCCACTGGAGCACTTCTGCCCAGCGCTGGTGGAGCACACCAGCCCTGTCCCTGGAAACTCATGTAGGAAGAAAAGCAAGTGGCTATCTGAGAGGTGGTAGGAAGTCTTGAGTTAACTCTCATATCCCAAAAATGCTTTAATTCCCCAAACAGTTATGACAAATAGTACAAAATTTTGATTCTCAGGAATTTTACAAAGTTGGCCTTTGTGCAGAACCTTCTGTGCGTCCTTTTTGAGTGTAGGTCTTTAACTTCACTCTTGTGAAATAGTGGAGTTGCTGCCTTCAGTCATGAGGACCCTACCTGGTGTTGGAAGATTTTGTTTCTTACAGAAAGTTTGCTCCATATGAAACATAAAAATCTAGCTCTAAGAGTCATAACTGTTTTGTTTTTCATATTATGATTTTTTTTTCTGACCAAACCTAGTTTGCGGCGTTACTTGACAGATAGATGTCTGGGCATAGCTACTCTCAGTGCTCAGACTTCCCAGATTTTCTTTTGAGAAGAGTATGGGGGCGTGGGTCTCTGAATTACTTCTATTTGGTTGTATTTCATTATCTTCTGAAGCTGGCAGTTCTTGAGAATTCTGCTTTCTTATCAGCCAGTTCTTTAAAAACAAACGAACAAAAAAACCCACCCTGTGGTTTCTGTTTATTGGTTATGGTGTCATTTCTTTGGTGAGTGAGATAATGCATCTGTCCCATTTGAATCATCTCTGGCAGTATATACCTGGTGACTATTGTGTCTGTTTTTTTCAAAGCAAACCAATTTCTGTTCTCTCCAAAGTTACTCTGGGGCCAGGAGCGATGTCTGGCTGAGCGTGGGCAGCCGCTGCGTCGGTGGCCGTGGGGCAGGAGCCAGTTCAAACGTTCATTTCTTGTGCTGACTTCATCGCTGGCTGAAAGTGTTCTTCCAGTGCATCCTTCAAGGCAGATGAAATGGGTGGTCATGGGTGGAGGTGGCCACTGGTCTCAGGGGCAGTGATGAGCACGCTCTCCTCCAAGGGCTGAGCTGGGACTTATGACCTGCAGTGAAGTCGCTTTTGGAATACACGTAGTTGTGAGATTTGCTATTTAGGTGCATGTAGACAAATCTGAGCCTTTCCCTCTCTTTCCTCCCTGCTTTAGGTCCCCAGAATTGACACCAGCCGTGTGTGATGACCACTGTCAGTGTGGTCCTTGTTGCTGATGAATCCTGGATGGTAGAACTCTAGGCTTTCCCCAAATTCTGCCTTGGAAAGGGGAATGGTTTTCACTTTATTCTCTCTTCTCACCCTGCTTGTGACCGGAGCCACTCAGGAATATTTGTGACAGCAAGTGCATTTGGTGAATTTGCAGATTGTGGTGGTGCAGGTTGTGAGTGCTGTCAGGGCTTGCTGATGAGTAAAGTATGATAATTATAATACTGTAAAAGGAGGGATAGGATCGGTCTCTCCCATGAATACAGTACCTCTGGCACTCAGGAATTCTGAAATCATATTGTTTTAAAATATATACATGCAGTAAATTAATGACGTGACTGAGAAATCATTCTTCAATGTTAGTGGTGGTAGTTCCAGTTTTCTAAAGACACTTTGTAGGTTTTCTGTGTGCCAGTGGAAGACAGTTCATTACAGAACTGCATAAAATTGACACAAAGTGCTGAAAGACGGACAGGTCCAACAAAAAAAATATTAATTGAATGTATTGTTATGAAGAAACAAAGTGTTATAAATGAAGTGAGGGACTGTCTTTGGAAAGTGGACTTTTGTTGAGGTTTGTTACAAGGGGAAATGGATTGAAGGACTTGGCCAAATTTTTACAAATTTTGTTTTTACAAAATCCTTTATGAGAGGGTTGAGTATGGCAGCAATGAGTGACAGGAGTAATTACGTGGAGAAACAAAAATCCTGCCAGTTATGTTGCTTCCACGTGGTAATGGCAGTGTTTCCTCTCTGCAGCTCTCTACAACTACGAGGCCAGGGGCCCGGATGAACTCTCCTTACAAATAGGCGACACCGTGCACATCCTGGAGACGTATGAAGGTAAGATGGCAGAAGCTGCATTTAAAAACACGGGGTTTGCAGTCGCATTGCTTTTCTCTTTGTGACTTTATCTTCTCCTGTAACTGGGTGACGAATTACTTGCTTTCTCGCTAAGGGACAAAACACATTATTTCTAATAAACACAGAATTAACCAGTGCTAGATGCGAATGAAGACGCGTGTGGTCGATACCTGGTGAATAACCATTTCCTTTGCTATGGAAGATGGATGTTCCCACGCCTTTATTTGTATGGATCAATCGCAGCATCTCTCCCACGTTCGGGAAATGATGAATGCTTTTTGGATACCCTGGAGTAATGCAGCAGAGCCTGCTGCTAAAAGAAGTTTAATCTGAATTTGAAAGTCATCTGGGTCCTAAATTATTTATGTCTGTCTTATAAGATGGATACACGTGTTACAGCGCCATGGACTGACTTGAGGCTTTTCAGAGGCTTGGCTTGTTTTGATATGAAGCTGCAGAGGCATTACATGTAGCCAAATCTTTCCTCCTTGATCTATGTAAAAGGGGATTTGAATGCTGAGTTTGATAACAGAATGTGAAAATTGTCATAACACTGCTCAGCTTTTGCTTGATCCAGCAAAATACAGGTCTTTCACTATAGATTTGACTGGGAAATTTTGGCGTGCTGCAGTTTGGGAAGGTATCGGTAACATGTAACTAAACTGTATTTGTTTAAAATATTGTAACTCTTACTATCTTGCGGAAGTGTGATTTCCTTTAATAGATGGATATAGTTTGTTTCTCTAGACATTCATCTTCCGTGTGATTCATTTGCTTTAGATATTGGCTTAAGAGGGTTTTTTTTTGATTGTTACATGTACTGAAACAAAGTTATTTCAACAAAAGTAACAATCTCTACTCATCACTCTGCAAGTGAATTTCCTCCTTGTTCTTGGCTGGCGCTTCCTTGTAGAGTTCAGTTTGTGGCTGCAATGCCAAGTCTGACTCTAAGCAAAGTAATCTTCCTGTTATCTGACGTCATATGCTTTACTAAAAATAGAATAATGCAAAAAGTTTAAATGCAAATTGAACGATTTAAGTACTGTGCCGTACTGTGCAAGTACTTTGTACTTTTATATATAAATAGATATATTTAATGAATGTGGGAGAAACTTTGAATCCTGAGTAGGGTATGTGAAACCACATCAGATGGTGACTGGTGCCAACTAAGAGGGACAGTGAAGCTGACTCACTTCTCCCCTGGACTTGAATAATAGAGGGCCCTTCGCTCTCATGGTTGTTAGGCTTCAAGCACATGGGATGAGTTAATGGTGAAAGAAATGCAAATAGGTTAATGCTCTTCCAAACATTTTATACAGTGGTTACTCATTATGTGCCTGCTGTGATGGGAAATGAGGTGCCATAATTCCCATCTCTCTTGTTCACAGAGCTGCCATTATTAGGTAATTATGTGAGCTTTTTGATCTCTCAAGTTCCTCTGTACAAAATGTGGGTAGGTTGTGCCTCAGGAGGTTTTGTAGCATCTGCACCAACATCCAGGTGTGTGTCTGGGAGCTTCCCTGCCGTCGGTCCTGCCTATCTCAGGCTGCGGTGGGATGGGCCAGTCTGAAGAAAAGCCCCCTAATAATATGAGCATGGGACAGAAAAGTCATTGGAAGAGTCAGTAATGCCTTTTTGCTGAGGATGTGATTGTGCTTCTCAAAGGTCTACCCCTTCTCCCTCTATTTAAGATTGTGGGGAAAAAAAATTGGCTTCTTTCATTGATATCTATTGTGTTATACATCCTACTGTAGGAATGTTACTATTTTTAAATAGTTTTCTGCAATAATTGTTAAGTAAGGAGTAGTTTTAAAGACTGCTACGTGTCCATGGGATTTGAAGTGGTGGATTGTTGTTGGGTTGTTGTTCCCCCAAATCCGCTTTGTTGTAAGGAAAAGCTTTAAGGACAGGCAGGTTCCCACAGGGTTTCATGTTGCGACCAGGTACTGGAATGGATTGCTGAGATGGAGTTTGCTTATGTGTTTAAAATGTTATTTTTTTTTTTTTATCTAGAAGTAGAATTTATTTTTGAATTTGTTCTTATTTTTAATACTTTAATTTTTTAAGTTTTAATAGAAAATATTTTTTTCTGAAATGTAGGGAGACATTCGTACAAATAATTTAATGTGTAGATTCTGTAAAGGTGGAGTCTTGTTGCAAACAGCCTGTATTTTTACAGGAATTATGAGATGGGAAAGGAAGATGCAAGTTTCACTGATAACTCTCAGCATTTAAAAGCTACTTTCTAGAATAATTGATATTGAAAGTCAAATTAATATGTTTTTCTTTTAGGTAGAATTGCAGACAATTTGATTTTTCAATTAGAAAATTCTTCTCACTCCTTCTAATGGGAGCTTTAGAGGAGAATGCAAACAGCAAAGCCGCTGTACTTCATAAATATCCTTCATCTTGCAAGGACTGTATTTCATAGCAGATATCCCAAAACAAATATTTGCCACGTTCTGCATTAGTACTTGCCTGATCTTTATTTTCTTAATTCTTTTTTCTTTACGTTATTTGGTGGCATGGGCAAACAGAACGTGTGATCAATAAATATGGCTGATTAAGGCGAAGAGCTGTTAAATAGAAGAGTAAATTAGCCTCGATACCAAGCCTGAGTATTTGAACAGTAGCTCGTTTCTAGTGCTGCTGTGGGAAGGGAGTTTGGGTCCCCAAATGAGTATTTCCAATTAAGTTATTCCTGATACTGTGGGAATGTTTAGTTGTTGGTTGCAAGTTTTAGTGGGTTTTTTTGTTTGTGATTTTTTTTTTCTTTTGTTTTCTAATGCCGCAAATACCTTATCTGGGTGAGTGTGTAGTAACAGAAGAAGAGAAACAGCAGCAAATGTTTCCTTTTGAGTGTCTTTTTCAGCTTTCATTGGTCAATATTTCACGGGTCCCTTTTTTTAGTCGGACACTTATATGGATGCACATTTCCAGTCATTATATCCCATAATATTTGTTAAGGGAGAGGCTAGAAACCTTGTACCACATCAGTAAGCCACTAAAGTCACTTTCAAAAAATATTTATGGCCTGAGCCAATTTTTCTCTTGCTGGTGTTTTGGCTGAAGGAGGAGGTAGATCAGTGCATTAAGGAAAAATTCTTGATGTCCTTAACAAGCACGTGTGCTCACACATCCCTCTAGCCTTGCTTTTTGTTTTTTAGTGTGAAGAACTAGATTTCTCTCACTATATCTATATTTTTTCTATTTCCCTTGTCCAGTGTCTGATGACAGCCCGTGTTTATTGCACTTCGAAGAAAAATCACAATTATGTGACCTTAATTACTTTGATTCGTGTTCGTGAGGCACTTGCGTGTTTTTGTGGTGCAACTGTGTGCATGGAGGAGACCTGCCCTCATCGTACAGCTGAGGAACTTAGCAATTGCATAGTTTATATGTCTTGGGTAGTTGATTGGAACTAGATGATCTCTCAGGTCCCTTCCAACCCAAACCATTCTGTGGTTTAATTTGTGTTGCTCTGATATGTGTGTGATCATGGAAGGACTCAGTGCCTCTAGGTGAATGAGTAAGAATTAGCTCTCCTTGAAAATTTGGCTCCCCGTTACACTGCTACAGGCTTGAGACCCAGCCAGAAGAATATTTGGGTGGTGGCTGCTAGTGAAGAGCCTGGTTGGACTCGCTTGGCTGCTTTGGGACCTCTGCAGCCTCTCCAAGGCAGGTTTTGGCTGCTTTCTTATCTGTGATCCTTTGTAGCTCTTCCTGCTCACCACAAAGCTTCAGGAAGCAGAGGTTCAGTGGTGATGAGCTTGCTTTGCTCCGTGGCTTTTTAACCTTCCTTTAGCCATGTCCTGAGTCAACGCAGAAGATGGGACGGGAGAGGAGAGGTGGCAGAGATGATATGGTTGTACATCCTTTAGTTTGTACACTGCATCTGATCAGAGTTATGGTGTTTATCGATTTGGTCTCCAGAACTTCAAAATGTTGGCTTATTCCTGGGTTATTCCTATAAAACTGAGGAAATGTAGTTCTTCAATAGGAGTGAAATCTGTGCCTGTTGTGTATGGAGCTCAGCTGGTGGAGTAAGTGCTGCCCGGTGTGTTGGGGCTGCTGTGGGGAGGGAGTTTGCTGAATGAGGGCTCGAGGAGGCTCCTTGCTTTTATATTTTGATAACCGTAAATCCCAAAGTATTCTTGTTTTCTGCTGAGATTAACAAACGGCTGACCCACATTTCAAAATTTGCATTTGTGGCACTTAAATAGGTTTTAAAATCAAACTGGTTGAACACTATGCCTTTGTAAAGTCAATGCTCATAAGTTGGTTTGTGTGTGTTGGTAAATTACTAATTAAAGTGAAATGAACGACAATTAAAAGGATGGTGTAAAATGCCATCTCTGTCATGTGTCTTCTCCATTGGTTTGAGCATCATCGCTCTGATTGTGATGGCTTCCAAGAAGACTTGTTTCAGCCAGGACATTAATTCCATAGGGAATTTAAATGCCGGTGGGGTGTGGGTGTTGGTGGGGGTGAAGCGGGATCAAAGACCACCTTAAGGTGTTGAGAGGAGAAGGAGCAGCTGCTGGGTGACAGTAATGAACTTTTTCATGCTTTTTCCCTTTTTTCCTTCTCTAGGTTGGTACAGAGGTTATACACTACGAAAAAAATCCAAGAAGGTGAGTGTTGCCAGAGCGGAGCGCTCATTTTTCTCCCGGACAGAGATGTATTGCGGCGTTGGGTGTGTTGATATAACGGAGATTTCGGGCATGTGTTACAGAGCAATTCACCACGTGTCTGCTGCTCTCTGATAACTGCTGCTGTGTAATCTCCGGGAATTTTTCAAGTTCACCAAAACTTATTTTAGCAAGGCCTAAAAGCTGAGTTGCAATTTAATTTTTGCAATTTAAGGGTGTGTGCATGTGCAGTCCCTATAGATGGCTCCATGTGCATCAGCTCGTTTTCGGCAGTAACTGCTGTACCAGGGCCTTTGCTCGATAAAAAGTTCAGAACTTGATATTCTAGTTGATGGGTTTGGAGGCTGCCCCTTTGTTCCCCTGTCTGTTAAATAACCTATTATTCCTAAACCGTGATTGCATCTCAGAAGGTGATAAGGGAGATCTATATTGTGATGTCAAGTCATTCCCTGCGAGAGGGGGAGTAATCTGCTCCAGTGTAATTTTGCCTCGTTGGTAGGCTTTCAGTGGGCTCTTTATAGCAGCCTTTCCAAAATAAAAAGAAGGGAAACAGCGCAAATACAGCTTATAACATTGTGTTTGATATTTTTAGTGTCTTACTTTATAGTAGTAATTAACCAGAATGAAAAGACCTCTGGGTTTGCTTCTTTTCTTTCACTTAAAGTAAAACATTTCAAATGTAATGTTTGCCTACAGAGGTGCATTCTGAGTTGCATCTCCACGTCTAAGCCAAGTTGTGTGGTTTGTCCCACCCATTTCCTAACCAGGTTCTGTGGGTTTTCTATTCTATTTTGATATTTTCTCTTTTTTTGGAAGTACACTAAATTTCTTATTTCACGAACATGCCTTATACAGCCCAAGAAGCAGTTACACATTCTGCTTGCCTGAAATTAGTTCCACATGTTACTGCAGTTGTTTGACCTCTGCTAAATGCAGGTTGTTTTGTTTATTTGTGATTTTGTTTTTTTGTTTTATTTTTTTGTGGGACTAAAAGACACACATGTGGCCTCCCCCAGTTTCTGTAACTTTTGAAGAATTTCTTTTTGTTTGTTTGTTTTTTGCATTCCCAAGTGAAAACAGAATTACTACCTCAAAGAGTAAAGTGGAGGAACTTTTTTTTTCCTTGACTTAAATTATTTTTTAATAGGAGCCTACACTACTTTGAAACCATTACTGTATTTCTGGAATCTCAGGATAAGTTCTGCTTTTCTGAATAAATGTTCTAAATTGGCCTTTTGTAGTACTGTCTGAGGAGGTTTTTGGCTTGTAGCACTACTAATTGGTGGGTGGTAGAAGACACTATGTTATATATATCTGGGTATTATGGGTTGCAAAGCAGGAGGTGTGTGTTCAGCAGGTGCCCGTGTATTCCACTGCCCCTTCTCACCCAGTGTGTATTTTAATTGGAAGCATGGAAACACTGGAGAAAATGCTTTGGGAACAGAAGCAATGCCTTATAGCAGGGTAGGAAAGCTTGGTTAGCCATGAGGAAAAGCGAGCAGCAGAGTTGGATTACAGGCAAAATGTCATTTTGGAGTAGATCTATTTAAAGTCATCTGTCTTTCATGCTTTCAAAATCAAGTCTGTTTTAATTTGCATCTGTAAGTCACCTAGGGATGTGGAGAATCGTGGAAAAACCATACCTTGAACTGGGGAAGGAAAGACCCTTTGTAGGGCCAGTTCTGTTTGCTTTGATACTGTGAAGATAAGTTTAAAAACACCGAGTCTGTGTTTGCCAAGGTTGCAATAACCCCTTCTTGGTAGGACACGTCGTACAGAATGTAAATATGCATTAAAAAGAAAGCAGAACACCACAATGCAACTATTCTGATGCTTAAGAGGATGTGAATGGCTCTCCAGACCTGGCAGTGTGTCTTGGCATGTTTTTAGGTAATAGATAAAATGTTATATGCACCTGGTTATAGAAAATATTTTTTTCCTCTCCCTCTCTCTCAAAGGGCATATTTCCTGCCTCATATATACACCTTAAGGAAGCAATAGTTGAAGGCAAAGGGTAAGTTTGATCTGAAAATAATGAAAATCCATTTTCCTATTTGTATTTACATAATTTCTGTGTATTATCAGATAACTTACGCTCGTTCCCGGTTGCTTAAGGAGCTGATGATGTTTCTTTTTTAAAATATTTTAAATTGGTAACTCACCGGAGGTTCGAAGGCGCTGTCTTCAGCAGCGCAGCTGGCCATTACTGACCTTGGCTGCATTGCCGTATAGTTGAGCTAAAGCATAACCTTCTCTGTATTAATGTAAATGTTTCAGAAGAATTAATATTTTACTATTATTGTTTATAACTTTTATTACTGTCTCAACCAATAATTGCCTAGATTAAGTTCCTCCGCTCCCTGCCCCCTGCTTTAGTTCTAATTTCAGTTTTCCCAAACTTTTTTCATCTTCCAGTCCTTGAGCCTTATGTTTTTTGCCTGGTATGTTGAAAGATATGCCTTTGATATGAGATGCCTTTCTTTTATGCAGATAAAATTTAAGTAGGAGCTTAATTCCCTCTTCAGTAAATCTTATAGACTGGACTCACTGAAAGCCGTTATCCGGGCATCGTTTTCTGGCTTAGGGAGTTGTTCTGTCGAATTGTTCATTTTGTGATTCTCCTGCTCCCTTGCCTGCTGTGTGTAACACTAAATAGATTGAGCTGGTTTTAATTATTTAACATCTCTTGAAGTTTAAATCTTGATATATAAAATCAGCATTGCTGGACATGAATGAATATCATAAAATTGATATATAAGTTTAGGGGAAATGGGGGAAAAAAAGCCCAATGCCAAACCCTAGAAAAAATGCTATCTGAAATTAACAAATAATTAGCCAGGTATGAAATGGAGTGAAACAGGATTAAAATATTTTATTCTTTGTGCCCGATTTATTTTTATACACTGTTAAATATGTAAATGGTAAAACTACTAATCATGAGATTGCTGCATAATGACATCTTTCTTGCTGATTACAAAACTACCTTTAAGTACCCTACTCCTGAAATATTAAAAGATCTGGCTGTTGTTTCTTGCTTTCACGGCACGTAATTTTAAAGCAAGTCCTAGAGAAGCTTAATGGTGATGACATGCATGGTTCATTTTTTTTTCTTTGCAAGACCAATATTTTGGAAAAAAAAAAAAAGCATTAGTGTGGTGGCATTGGAAGTTGTGTGCATCTGGCTTTTGTCTTGGTTGCTTTTTGTGAAATTAGTGTCTCAATAACAAATAGGGTGGTGAGCTATGGATCGATACCCTTATCTCGTGAGTATAGAAGGAGCTGGGGGGGGAAAGGGGCACAGTCTCAGCCCGCCAAAGAACCCTGTACATCACCTGGCTGTACTGGTGTACGTCTCTGCTCCTGCAGCTGATAATACATTCTTTTCTAACATAAATTTGTAATAAGGGGTGTTATTTTCACCGTATATTATATTATTATTGAATTGTCTTTGGCAGTGAACAGTCCCCTCTCAGAAATGGTTCTGCCATCCCAACAAAAGTGCTGCTCAATTCAAACTTCTTTTTCCTCTTTCTTTTAAGACAACACGAAACGGTTATTCCCAACGAGCTGCCCCTGATTCAGGAGGTGACCACCACGCTGCGGGAATGGTCTATAATATGGAGACAGTTATACGTTGTGAGTATTGGCTTAAGAAAATATTTGCACCAGGATATGGTTTATGAAAAGAGTGATGCTGAGAGTGAGAAGTATGAAGGGACTTTTAATGAAATTCCACTTCCCTCTACTGTTTTTAAAGGCTACTTTTAGTCCTGAAAAGCCATTTAGCATCTTGTGTGTTGCAGCACAAATCTCAGTAGTGTTTCTTTTGAGTGGTTTCTCAAATACTTTATATTTCTTGTGCAGAATCAGGTTTTTACAGAGTGTTACCTTGATCTAGAAACAAATTGTTGAGCATTTATGACCCCTCTTTCACGGGGCACTACTATACAGAATACGCTGGATTTTTAAGGTGTATATAAGATGTTTCCAAATCTGTAGATGATTGTGTTAAAGAAATAAAGGAAACTGTTTAAGGCTGTTTATCTGTTTTATACAAAAATTGAATATTTGATGTCAAATTTGTAGGTGTAAACTTAAACCTTTGAAAAATGATCAGTGTATGCTTTTATCTCTCAGGGGTTTTGTACTTGAAGTTGATTGTTCTGAATTTATCCTGACTTTTAAGTTGTTATATCCCTGATTATTTTCATATGCTTAAGTTCTAAGCATGTATTGAAGAGTGAGGAAGCAGTAGACAGGCAGAAGCAAACAAAGGGGAGCAGGATCTTGAGAGGGCCCTGAGAACGGCTTTGCCCTTGGTCCCACTGCTGGGTGCTGCAGAGGACAGAGAGGGTTGCATTTTGACCCTAATGTCTTTTTTGGGGAGGATTATCCCGAGTATGAAAGTGGATACTGCTTAATGTCAGAGAAATAGCACTTGCAGACCTGCATGAGACTTGGTTTTAGGACACATACAATCAGAAAGGAAAAATAGCAAGAGACACTGTTAGAAGTTTTGGTTTTAACAGAAGTCTCAGTTTGGCTGAGAGAGTTGTGGGGGTTCAGCCTGGAGAAGAGAAGGCTCCAGGGAGACCTTAGAGCCCCTCCCAGTCCCTAAATGGGCTCCAGAAGAGATAGGGAGGGGAGCCACAGGAGGAGGGGAGAGGGTTTGACACTGAAAGAGGGGAGATGGAGATGAAATGTGGGGAAGACATTCTCTGCTGTGAGGGTGGTGAGAGCCTGGCCCAGGTTGCCCAGAGAAGCTGTGGCTGCCCCATCCCTGGAGGGGT
>JAOQGH010000002.1:36131188-36176731 GCA_025769975.1 Gallinago jamesoni
CCATTTCATTTACATCGGTTCTTTCCGTGATGTGGGCAGAAGTGATTTCCAGCCAGGGATGGTTATCTCTGGAGCTGGTGACATGTTAAATCCTTTTATCAAGTATCTAATGGTTATTTTTTTTCAATCATATATCAGGTGTGCATGACTTTAAACACTTAGGTGTGTTTTAAGAATTTATTTGAGCACTGTTAATTCATAATCGTGTTTTTTTGTTTGTTTATTTAGAATTCTGGATTTAGATCTGGTCGTTAGAGATGAAGATGGCAATATTCTGGACCCAGAGCAGACCAGCACAATCAGCCTTTTCAGAGCACATGAAATAGCTTCCAAGCAAGTTGAAGAGAGGTTACAGGAGGAAAAAGTAAGATATACTAAGCACTGTAGCTTTTTGAAAGACTGTAAGCTAACTAGATGACTGTTATTTTTAGCATTGGTTATGAAGAATTTGATATATTACTGAAGAGTTACCAGGCTTGCATGTCTTAGGCTGTTTAATTGTATTTTTCATCCTTTAAAAGGCTTAGTAGACTTTGTGGTTAAGACCTGTATCAGTAAATTGACTACGTTTGTAGGTTAGTAACAAAGATGGGTATGTAGTGGGTTTGTGTGTCAGGTTAATCAAGTGGAATCATGGCCTCATTATGTTTGCATGATTTCTGGATGCCAGTCCTGAAAGTCTGTTGAAATAGAGCGCATATTTAAAGGCATTTTCAGACTTGAACAGTCGGCTTCTTTACAATTCAAATACTTATTTTTACGAGGAAGCAGCCCTGCCCGTGTCAGCAGCAGTTCCTGGAGCGCGGTATTCCTGGGGAGCTGCTCCTGCGTGCAATAGAGCTGTGTCCTCTGGGGCTGTGATTGGCCACGCACACTCGCAGCCCTTACCAAACTTGGTGTAAAAGTGCACTGGTGTAAACTGGATTTAAACTATTAAATCTTTTCATTCAAAATGTTTCTTTTGTTCCTGCCGCAGCCAGTTTACTTTGTGTCCCATATTCCTTCCTCCCTCCTGCCTGGATCAAGTAGTTTGTGGAAAGTTTAGGGGAGCTAAATTCAGAGGGGTTGGTAACCTGTAGAAATAACATTGGTTTTCTCTCCTTTCTTTTTTGTCACTCTGTACCTGTCAGAAAACCATCAGACAAAGAACAAACTTTTTTTTTTGTCATTTATATCTGAGGCTCTATCTTTTCCCCCATTTTTTTAGCGTGCTTTTTAGTAAGTGGAGATCTCTCTTTTTTTGGCCCTCCCCTCCTTTTCTTTTTTATTTTCTCCTTATGATGTGGCACTTCACAATGGATCTAGAAAATACATTTTGTCATAAATCCTAATAGAAGCAAAGATCACAGGAGTAGACACTCAACAGAAACCCCCTCTTCTGTCTGAAAGGTTTATTTTATTGTGGTTGGGTATTTGTAGACTAAGTTAAATTTAACTTTGTTCTGTTCTTGAATTACAGTCTCAGAAACAGAACATCGATATCAACAGACAAGCCAAGTTTGCTGCCACTCCTTCATTTGCTTTATTTGTAAATTTAAAAAATGTAGTCTGTAAAATAGGAGAAGATGCAGAAGTCCTGATGTCTCTGTATGATCCACTGGAATCAAAATTTATCAGGTCAGTGTGCTCCTGTGCAAACTCCCTCTTCTATGCTTGCTCAGATCTAGTGGTGAGGTAGTTTTGCAGCATGAGAGGGTTTAGGTTTAGGCTTGGTTTCTGCATCCCCTGCTTCCTTAAAGAAATTCTTACACTTTCTTGCTGAAGTTGCTTTCTTGCTATGAATGATCTACACAACGGGAAATGCCAGCTCTCTACTAAGTCAATATTAATTTGTTTGGGAGAAGTGGATTTGGTTTAAAATAGTCTTCTGTAAATTCTCAAGTTGTTGATGTTAAAGGAAGCCATTTAAACAAAAGTCCTTAAAGATACTGTTCTTTCAGTGAAAACTACCTGGTGCGATGGTCAAGCTGTGGACTCCCCAAAGATATAGACAGATTGCACAACCTCCGAGCAGTATTCACCGTAAGTGTGTGCGCCTGGCCCAGCTGGCAGATTTCAAAGCACTTGTTCCATAGCTTTTGGATAACTGAGGAATGTATGTGAATGATCTGTATGTGAATGGGGTGGTGTTACCTCTGTGGGTGATGGTCCTGGTAAAGGCTCACATGAGCTTTTTCCTCATAAGCTGCTACTAAAAATTCTCAACATCTGGCTAAATCTCAGTGTTGCTCTTTGAAGTTTTAACTTAGTCGAAATTATTTGGCCTCCTAAGCAATTAATTACACAGAAGTCAAGATAAGGCATTTAAGTACAGTTAGAAAACTTCCTTTACTGTGAGAATAGTTGCCCTGGTGATAGAGGCTGGCACGGGGAGGGCAAATTTTGCGTGGCAAACCTTCTGCCTACTGAAGTGGTACTTGAAATTCAATTATAAGGTCATCTAAGAAACTGCTGTTTCTAGGACCTGGGCAGCAAAGACCTGAAAAGAGAAAAAATCAGCTTCGTCTGTCAGATCGTGCGTGTGGGGAGGATGGAGCTGAGGGACAACAACACCAGAAAACTGACCTCTGGGCTGCGGCGACCCTTTGGAGTAGCAGGTAACGCTCTGCGCGCTGGGTCTGTCTGTATCACAGCACATCCCTGCACTGAAAGTGGGGGGTGTTTTCTCTAGGAAAATTCTGGAATTGCAGTTGATAACTCCATCCCTCGTCTGGGTCACCACTGCTTCCCATCTCCCCGGGGTATTCCCTCAGCACCCCCTGCCCAGGGCCATCCTTCATTCAGTGCGCTTCGCTTTGTTTTTCAGTGATGGATGTTACTGACATAATCAATGGCAAAGTGGACGATGAGGACAAACAGCACTTCATACCCTTCCAACCGTAAGTAGGGAACAGTTTCAAGAATATGTAGAAGTGAAAGAATTAGGATTTCAACTTTAAGATAAAAACACAACATTTTAAACTTGATTGGAAGAAGTGTTCTATAGATATTCTGAAGTCTATTTATTTCAGTGTGGTATTTTATCTTGAGTAGTACTTACTAATGCTACTTCTTGATAATTTCCTGTTAGTAATAACAGTGATAGCCCCAGAAACTTTTATTTTTTGAAGTCCTTAGTTTAAAGCATTCCCAGTTTTGGAGTCTTGCTTCCTTTTTGTTAAAGATGTCAGGGTGATAATGTATAAGAGGTGAAATGTTTAAAATAAGGGCCGTGCTGCTTTAGCTCTACCTGAGATGGATAAGGACCGACAGCGTTACCAACAGCCACTGCAGGTGACTTCTGCAAAATTAGTGAACAATAGCATTTATCTTTTTCTTAGTAGCAGATAAAATTTCATAGTAAGGGCCACAGTAACTGCAATACAAGCAGAAGTTGAGAATTTGAAGGATGGCTTGATAGACCTCCTGCAGAAGGCATATCAGGAGGTACATAGCCCTGCTCTTACCTCTAGTCATCTAGACCTGCAGACCTTTCCACACGGACTCTAAAGTTGCTGATGTAGAGTTTGATAGATGCTATTTCACAAGAATTTAATTTGCTAACAGCACATATGGAGTTGATGTCCTTTAAATCACAGACATGTATAATTTTAACACAATATCAAAGATCAGTTTTGACTTCAAGCGACAAAATCATATTAAGAAATCTGGGTTTAATAGCCTGAATTTTTGTGAACGTGTAGCTGCGTTCAGAGAAAATACTTTTAGAAGTAAAAGCTTATGAACAAAAAAGAGAGCGTGTGGCAAATACTGTGGTCAATCCATAGTTCATAGGGGCTTTTCTTTTTTATTCCACAATGTGGGGAAAAGTAGAAGGAATAAGTCAAATGTGCATAAAATATGAATGCTTAGTTTTTCCCATGGTGGGAAATATTAGGCTGCCATCTGTTCAGAGAGGCAAAACAAAATTATGTCAGCTAAATTCCTTGAGTAATGTACTGATGGATATTCAGGGGTCTTTTAATAATATTAAAAAGAAAAAGCTTGAAATAATGTAATCTTAAATTAACTTTAAGCCTATTTTCCACAATAATTTGGGAAGCCCTCCGTGGTTTGCTGCTGTAGGGCTGCCCCCAGGGTGGCAGGGTCTGCAGGTGCTGCGAGGAGCCCGGCAGGTTGTGTCTCCTCTCTGAAACTGTTTCCTTTGCACACAGCAGAGGGTGTGAATGTGAAAATCAGAAGTACAATTCCATTTTTTTTTTCAAGGAAAACAGGAGTTTTTAGGGAAGTGTGCTTTCATGATGTGTTTATTGTGTGGTAAACAGTAGCAAGCTTATTTTTTACTGAGTGTGGAAGTATGCAATGAAAATGAATCTTTGTGTATCAAAATGGATGCTAATGGAACATCTAGTTTTCTGCTCCATTAACACTGATTTATTTTTTTCTATTTATATAAATCAGCTTTTTGAAAAGATGTACGATGTGATCTATTTTTTTTTTTCTGCACTAAATTAAAACATTTTTCTGAAAAAGTATCTTCCAAAGAGTATGACCAGTGTGAAAACACGCCACGAATACGTGTGTCGTTCTTTCCAGCGCAGGCTTAGGCTGTAGAGATGAGCCACATTTTCCTTCTCATTCCACGCTTTGCTTCTGTGGTGCCACGCAGTCTGTTTTCACCTCTCTCTCTGTCTCCATTCATTCACTCGCCACCGACACAATGGCTGGCAAAAGCCCTTGGCAAGGTTACCTAGATGACACTTAATGCTGCTCTTTATTTATAGTTTCCATCTTTTTGTTTATTCATGGAGTTTAACAGTGCGTTTGGATTATCTGCTCTCCTTTCCTGTGCCGTGTCTGTGAGGTTTAGAGTAGCTTTTCCTTCAGACGGCGTGTGCTGCTGCTTAACCTATAGGCTGAAGTGACCCTGGAGGTGTTGCGGGGCCACTTTACTATCTATCTATCTATCTATATATTAAGGAGAGAGTAGGTTTTCACTGCTTAACAGGGCATTCTGGGGTGGGAGACATCCTTCCTGTCCTTGCAAAGTGTCCCCAGGGCCTGTGCATGCGTGTCCCTGGAGGGAGAAGTGACAACGTGCTGTACTTCTCGGTGGTAGATCAGTATTCTTCTGATTTATGATCTTCCTCTGTCTTTCTTGTTACCTTTCCTGTCCTTTGTCTCGCGTCGACTAATAAATACTCTTTGTCACAACTATGATACGATCTTTTGTGTTTCCCTTGTTACTGTGACTTCTGGTTTTCTGTGACCCTTTGTTTCCTGGTGTTGGTCGTCATGTGCATCCTCCAGGCTAGCGTTGGATGACGCCATTCGACACAAGCAGCTGAACATATCATCCCGTTTTTCACCCAGGGTGGCAGGGGAGAATGATTTCCTTCAGACTGTTATAAACAAAGTGATTGCTGCTAAAGAAGTTAACCACAAGGGTCAGGGTATGTACTCTCCTTTCTATACACCGCTGTACCTAAAATTGCTCAGCGCTTCGTTTGCAATTTGATGGTTTTTCATTTTTGGAATGTTTTTGGAATCGCAGGTGCATAATACTGCTTTTGCTTGTTCACTGCTGTTTGGGAACAGAAAATGTGTTTGCGTGGTTTGTTCCCCTTCCTCCCCATCCTTCAGGGCTCATTCTGCTGTCGCCCCCCCTGACCCATGTTAACTCTACAGGTTTTCCATCCTTTCTCTGCGTTGTCCATCACTTGGATGACTTTATCTTCCTGTACTGGAAGCGATGACTTGGGGAGTTGAGCTGTGGACTTTGGCCTCCAGGTGTTGAAGGAAGGGATATTCCCTTCCTTCCCTTCCTTCGCCTAATTTTTCCGCTGCGTTTGCAGCATCTGGCTCCCTCTGAAGAAGACCCAGCCCGAGCTCGAGCTCAGTGGTGGAAAGGATGGAGCCAGAGCAAGGTGACCCCAGCGATACCTTCTCTCCCAGGCTCCCGGGGTCACCCAGGCTGTGCTGACTCAGTGAAACTGAGTTCCCTTCTATTTTGGGGGGGAATCTGGGTTAATACAGTGTTTTACAACCCGGCGGGGAGTTTCCACCAGGCACTCCAAATAATCTTTATCACTTGTAGGGTGTATCTGAATGATGGACCCAAGAAAAACTTCATACTTTTTGCTGATTTTTACTATATAATAGAAAACAAAAATGTAAATAAACTTTTTAAAATTAATTTATTTATTTATAGAAAATCATTCATTAGCTAAAGAGAAAAATTTAGATCTGCTTTCCCCCTTTCCTCCCCCGCTGTTTTCACCTCCACTTTCCGTGTTTATCAGAAAGGTGGAAATGAATCGAAGGAGCTGAAATGTTTCCATTTCAGCTTCTTTCCCTAAGAAAGGGGCCCAGGCAAAGAGAACGGGAGGATTAGGAGCTGTTGCTTTGCCAGGCGGAGTAGGTGCAGTTGCTGGTTAATGAAATAGCAGCTGTTAGGACCATCTCTGGCAGCAAGGCAGCGTATAGCCTGTTATAAGGGCTTTTAATAGAAAAGCAAGCTTGCTGCCAAATATATACCGAGTGAATGCATAGTTAATTGTGTGTGTAACGGGATAACCCACAATTTGTTTTATAGATGAATATTTTTGGGGGGTATTTTTCCTAAATTTTAATTTTAGGATTTTCTTCTGCAAATTGCCGCTGCAATTATTTCATGCTTAAACTTGATTGCCAGTCACTGTACCGAGGGGGTGAGACTTCTTCCCTCCCTCCCCCCCTTCCCCTTTGATATCTTTCTTTTTCCTCTAACAAGTGTGCCTGATGTTGGTTGGTGAGCGCTGGCTTTTTCATGGCGCCTTCTGCTACCGAAGAGAAAAATGTCAACTGTGTAAAGCTGATGCTGGAGATTTTTGTGCTCAGTGCGGGGAAAAACAACTTACGGGGGTGGTGGTGATGAATCAATTCTGGGTGCCTCTCTGCTGGTGCTCTCTCTGTTGGCATCTCAGTATTGGTTGGTTGAAATCCGTAAGTTTTTTCCACTCAAATCAACGTTGCCGCTTCTCTTTCTCCTTGTGGAAGATAAACATTTCGTTAGAGAGAACTCGTGAGAGTTCAAAGGAGAGATGAAAGCTTGAGGCAGTTCTGCTAATGGCTTAATAACTGTATTTCCACGAGACCCTTTGTGGAATACTTAAGTGAGGGAAGAAGCCTGGTTCTCAGAGCTGTGCCAGGAGAAGGGATTCTTCTCTGGCTTCATCCCAAGGGCACAGGAGGCTTGTTTCCATTTTCACAGCCCAGACTTCAGTGGGTCCAGCTGATAACCAAGGGTTTCCTTCTTCCAGTTGATGTTTCATGGTGCTGCTGACCTGGTTTTCTTCTGAATGGAGACCTCTTCTATTGAAATTTTTGGGCTGTGAATAAAATGTTTGGTTTGGGTAAGCCTGTCTATGGGAAGCTGTGTCTTCATCTGCCCAACTCCTCCCTGCCAGGGCACCTTCTGCACGGTATTGCTCCAAAGTGCGCAATACAAAGGCTCAAATCCTTATCTTGCATGGATTTCCCATTTCTAAGATTTTTTTTTTTTATTAGCCAGCCAGCTTCCAGTTGTGGATTTTATGCGTTTTTCCAGCAAGTCTGATACAATCAGACATATTTAAGTTTGCTGTACTTGTGTTTCCTCTTGAAGCAGTGGGGTTTCTTTGAGTGTTTTAACACATTTTAAGTGTATTTTTTGTGAATGAAGAGCAGTTACCTTAATGTAATGTCCTTCCATTTTAGAATGTGTAAAAAGAAATCTTTAGTAATTGGAAAAAAAAAGCCAGCAGTGTGATAATTGTGTTTTTTGCACAACAGGTTTGTGGGTGACTTTGAAACTTCTTCCAGGAGATATTCATCAGATTAGGAAAGAGTTTCCACACTTAGTGGACAGGTCAACAGCCGTGGCTCGGAAAATGGGCTTTCCTGAGATTATTATGCCTGGTAAGCCAGTGTGTCAATTAATGCTGCTTTGTTCTGTTTTAACCTTGTTAAATATCTATATGTATGGAATTCTTTGGGGGGGGGGTGGGGGGGAAGATGAATTTGAAGTATGATACACCTTAGAAATAATGGGATGTCAGAGGATTTTGTCTCATTTAAAATAAACGTGAAATACTTTGGTAACCTGCCACGTGCTGCATAAATAGATAAAACTAACAGCCCCCCCAGAAGATGTGATATCACGGTGACAGTGGAATTTTCCTCTTTCTCCAGTGAAGAACAAACGCTTTATACTGTCTCCCCAGCAAGGGTGTATGTAAAACTTCTATCATGTGATTAATCCAAACCAGAAAGATTTTTCAGAGGAACAGGCTTGATTTAGAGATACACAAGTCTCTCTGAGTTTGTACTAGATTTGGATAAGGTATTTGAAAGAAAGCCATATTGTCCTTTTTTTTTTTTTTTTTTTTAGTACATATATTCCTTGGTACTTCTCAAAATAAAAATTTCCATAAGCAACAGAGTACAGAAAACCCCCTGCACTGTCGTTTTCGGATTGATGGGCTCTGGAGGATCCACTAGATATTTTCCAAATATATCCCAGTTCCAGCTCTCCCGGTGGTTGCTGACTCAGCGTTTGTCAGTTGTTTTACTGTGTCCCCAGCGTGGTGTAAGTGCCTCAGCACCTCCGCTTGTTATGGCGGTTTGTTGGCACATAAACCATCTCCCTCATGAAATTATTGGAAATCCTCTGTTTCCACAATGCATTTTCAAAATTTCAATTGAATTGGGGTGTAGTTGAAGACAGTTTGAAGATGTAAAGCTAAATACAGCCCTCCCCTGCCACCCTCAAGCCAGCAAAAGCATCAAACCACTTCCCCATGTAACAAGTTAAACAGATCTTGGTAGGCTTTTAAATATTTTTAAATTGCAAAGTCTCTGTGTATGGGATAAATTAATGACTATGGTGAAGCTTATCCTTTCAAATTCATAATGAAAGAAGTTGTGTAAAACAACAACAACAAAAAAAAAAAAACAAAAAAATGAAAAAAAATTAAGGTGTTTTTTTGAGTGATATGGTACATACTCTTAATGCTGATGTTACATTCTTCCAGTCCAGAAATAATGCATGATTTTTTGATTTGCTTTTTGTTTGTTTGTTATGAGTTCATAGTTCAGCTGGTTTTGGTATTACTGGTTTTGAATGTTCAAGATACTGTGACTTTTCAATGTTTTGCTGTGTATATGTACGATATGCTGTTACTAAAATGTGTTGATCATTCTTTCTATACCTCATTGGTCTCACAAATCAATAGGTATCCTGTGAAAATTTCTAAGAGCTTTGTGCTTTGATTTTTTTTTTCTTTTAGGTGATGTTCGTAATGACATCTATGTAACGTTGGTTCAGGGAGATTTTGACAAAGGGAGTAAAACAACAGCAAAGAACGTGGAGGTCACAGTATCTGTCTACGATGAAGACGGCAAAAGATTAGAGGTATTAAAGTATTTAACATCTGGAGCATTTCTGATTTTTATATGTATCTCTTTAAGGCTTGTCAACGTCTTTCTCTGTATTGTCAATTGAAATCCCTGTTTTTATTTAAAACAAAAGTTTCTTCTTTGTCAGGACTAAATTTGTCTTGTCCTATCAGTGCACGCACTTGGGTACTGATTTCATGAGGAGCTCTGAGCATGAGCCATTCTGTCTTATTTTGGCCTACCTCACCGATTTACTTACTTTGTTTATTTGAATGAAAATGTAGAGTTTAAGGTAGACATAAACATTTTTTCTTCTGTTTGTGTTTTCAAGAGCGTTATTTTTCCTGGTGCTGGCGATGAAGCCATCTCGGAGTACAAGTCAGTAATATATTACCAAGTGAAGCAACCTCGCTGGTTTGAGACCGTAAAGGTATATAAACTGTTACAATAACCTCCTCCCTGCGGGGTGATATGCAATTAATGCAGGTTTCAGTGGAAGCCCTTGAGGAAAAAAAAAAATAGGGAAATTCAATGTTTGTGATCGTGTTTAGCAGGACAAAAGGAGTAGCTTGACTTTCAGAGACTGCTGGAAAATAAATCTGCCTTTTATTGCATAATGCATTTTATTTCATCCTTTTGGTCAAGACGCCTGTTATAGGGACGCTCCAACATCTGTTTAGGAAGGGTTTACTCGATTTCCATGAAGCTGACCTAGAGGAGCAGGATATTAAGGTTAAAACAGAATTACTGTAGTGTTGAACTCATCAGTGTTTTGGGATCTGGCCGATTGTGCTTTATGCTGGCTGAATTTGCTTTGGTAATAACATTTTAGCTTAAATGCCACGTTTGAATATTACAGAGGAGGCTGCTGTTAGCTTTATAAAACATATTCTGTCTAGCTGTAGGCAGTGGGAGCAGTGTACGTGTACTGAGAAGGGACTTACAGCTGCTCCCCACACTGTTGGTTGAAGTCCAAAGGTGCTCCTGGATGGGGTGCTGGGGAGCAGTTACAGCATCCACAGAATGTGGATGTCATTAAGGAAATGCGATGGCTTTAGCAAAAATACCGGGGGGGGAAGAGCATTGGTTACACCCCTGCATGTTGATTGCTTGTGGGTGGGAGATACACTACTAGTATGTATAGTAGAATTGTCATGTAAATAATGAATAAGCTAAGAATTTTTGCTTTGCTACTGTTGGTAATCAAGTTGACCTCTACCAGTCAAACTCAAGAGGGACTCGTTCCTGAGCTAAAAGGGGTGGGGGGGGAAAGGCGTTGAGGTTACAGCCCAACATTTGAAGTTGAAGGTCTTCTCGGGTAATTTAAAAGGCTTCTTTCATTCCCTCTTTCTTTCTTGGTGCAAGAATTGGCAATTTTCCTGGGGAATCTGTAACCTTTCAAGGTCTTCTGTGGCAAAATGAAGCTGGTACTTAACATTAATCTTTTTGAAAGCACCAAGCGTGTTGTTGAAAGATGCCTAGATGAGATTTGGTAGTGGTTGATGACGTTTGAAGATACTGTTCTGACTGTTTTCTTTCTCCATCCTCTTCCCCTAACTGTGAAGGTCGCGATCCCCATCGAAGATGTGAACCGCAGTCATTTAAGGTTCACGTTCCGTCATAGATCATCGCAGGACTGTGAGTAAATCATCATTGTCGTTACGCTTCTTGTCAGTGTCTGGTGCCAAAATCTGCTGAAACAGGCAGAACGTTCATAATCTGTAACTGACTATTGTAATCGCTTTTAGGGCTATTATTTTGCCTGCTTATTTGCTAATTTTATATTATTTGCCTGCTTTTTTTTGCGTTAGCATCTCTTCTTTTTCTTTTCACGTCTTCCTTACTTATCGACATCAAGTTTTCCCTTTCTTGTACAGTTATTTCTCCAAATCAAATAAAGGGGCTGGTGAATAAAGCTTCCAGCTGGAAGGGTTGTGGCAGGGGGTATCCTAGAGGTGGGTGGGTAGGGAGTAGTAAAGATATTTCACAACCCCACGTGTGAGGTGGGAACATGAAGGAGTGTACAGTCGGCTTAGCATCACTAATTGTAGACTGAGCCATGAAGAAACTTAGTTTCTGGTTCTCAGACTGACTTGTGGTTGTTTTGAAGTCGTTTTGGGCTAAAAGATATTGGAGTGCTTGTGGTTTTCCTCAGCTTTCCTGTGATGCTGCTGGCAGCTGCGATGCTGTGAGCGGCTGAGGATCAGGTGGAGACGACTAAACGTCTTCCATTTATTTGTCAACGCTCATTTTGAAGTGAAGTTTGGGGATTCACCTTGGGTGTGACGATGTTCATTCCATATCGTGATTGCAGGGGCTGTCTCACTTAATAGGAGGGCTTTTCAAAATCTGCAACAAAATGTTTTTGGTGTAGAATATACGCATAGACAAAAGTGTTAATCGAGTAGTGTCCCCTGGATGCATTTTGAGACATGTGACACTCTTCATGTACGCTTTACTGTGTGATCTGTGATACATTACCCCGTAGCAGTTCTTTAATTGAAGCTGTATATTTTGCAAATTGATCATTAATAAAAGATTTACTTAGTTTAGAGAATGATACTTGCTAGTGAAAACAATGTGCAGAGAATTAGTGTCATTAGTGTAAAGATTATGGGAGAGATGTTTCTATGATGACTCAAAAATTTAAGTTGGCCATAGTTTAAATATGAATTAGAGGCTGTGCCTTAGGGCTGTAGGGCTTTCCCACAGGCTGCTTGGTCTGTCTCAAGTTGATTGCACCTTCCTTCTGGTTTGACTTCTGAACTGACTTTGTGATTTCTACTTGCCCTGTTGCTTTGATTTTTATTTAACTTTTGACAATAAATGTGGAATGAGAGAAAACAATGCATTTTTCTAGTTCATATTAGTTGTAGAGTGGGTCAGCTTTCAGAAACTTAGGTGCTTTGTCTGGAGTTATGGATCCAATTTCTGTTTTGATTCTAATCTTCCCCCTCTAAATGATAGAGCCCTGATGAGATCCTCAGTGCTGGTTTTAGATCCTTATTCTAGGTACCCAGCGCTGCCATTCTTCTAACTCTGAAAAAAACAAACATAAATGCATCAAATTTCTGTTCTGTTTTTAAAAAGTTGCCTTAATTCAGTTTCCTAAATGAACACACAGAATATAGAAATATTAAGCATCTGATTGCTCTTTCCATGGTTGGATTCTAAACATTTATTTCTCATATTATTGGTTCTATCTTGAGTTTAGAAGACTCTCCCAATTACTTGTACTTTTTCTACAACTGGGAATCTTTATTATGGTCATTCATTTATAGGTTATCCATGTTTTTGAGATCAGGTGGACTGTCTGTACTACTGTCAAGTACTTAATTTTCCTTATTTTTTTTGTTTGTTTTTTAACAGCCAAAGATAAATCAGAGAAAATATTTGCCCTGGCATTTGTGAAGCTCATGAGATATGATGGAACAACTTTGAGAGATGGAGAACATGACCTTATTGTTTACAAGGTAGAATTTTGAGACGCTTCAGTCTTTCCATAGTAGCTACTCAGTGTGAGCATTACTAACTTTTAGTGAATTATTGTTACAGAATTGCACAGAAAAATATACTATAGACTATTCTGTTAAATCAAGCATCTAAATAGTAAGTGCTGAGCAATTTCCATATTTGGCACATTGATTGTTAAACCTGGGTTATATTTGACTTGGCATGTCTTAATTTTTAAGGTGCTTGTTACTGGGTTTTATGTGTGTTTTCATGTCTGCAATCAGTTACTTCTTTAGCCCCTTAAATAGCCCATTTTGGGTCTGACCTGTAAACAGGATAGTGCTAAATTACTGTTGTTGAAGACCCATTGGAGATAGCTCCATTTCTGGAGCAAACCTAAGAAAATCCAGTGTAAATAATAAAATTTTATTATTACCCAGGCTTTTTACTAGATATTTTAAAACTTTCATATTTTATTTCAAACACTACTGTAGGCAGAAGCAAAGAAGCTGGAGGATGCCTCGACGTATTTAAGTCTGCCATCCACTAAAATAGAACTGGAGGAAAAGGGACACTCGGCGACAGGGAAGAGCATGCAGAACCTGGGAAGCTGCACCATCAGCAAAGACTCCTTCCAGATTTCCACTCTAGTTTGTTCAACAAAACTTACCCAGAATGGTAAGTCCATGGAACTGCCAGAGCTTCTGCTCCTCACGGTTGGAGTGGGGTTGGACTTTCCTGCCTTCTCTGTTTCCCTTCTCTGTGAATGGATGGTGGGTTTTTTTTTGTCCTGCAGACCTGGATTAAATTATCTGGATGCAGTAAAAGCATCTCTGGAGTGTGTGTATTATCCAGCCTTTTCTCTGCCCGTGGACTTTGTTTTGCTTTAGAGCAGTGCATATCTCTAAGAAAACACAAGAATCCAAATTAAATGGAGACAGGAATATTGTTTACCATATCATTGAGACTTTTATACTGCTGCACACAGAAGACAGGCTCTGTGGCATTTTACTTTTCTGTGGGTATGAATAATGAATAATGGCACCAAGGAAGAGGATGAGTTTGCTTTCCCGAGTAGGTAATATCACGGCTCTGCTCCAAAATAAGCTGTTATATGTCACTTTCAACATGCAATATCCTGAATAAAGCTCTGATGTTTTCTTGTGTTGGGCAGAAAGGATGTGAGTGTGAGAGTGTGTTGCGTGGAGCTCCTTCCCGTGCTCCCACATCCTTCCATGAACACAGAGTCCAGCGATGGACTTAGCATATTTTGTTCCTTTTAAAACTTGCCTTCTATACATTTTTCATGTGTGTTTGTCAGCTGGCTGACTGCATCCGAAGGCAGTGGAAAGCGGAGCCGGTGGCAGCCACCAAAGCAAATATTTCACATTTTCCAGCCTGTGCCCTCTCTGTAATTTTTGTGCTTGGTTGCCATGGAGCGGTCCCTCGTTCTCGGCGCCGCACCAGGAGCAGACTGGGGAGTGTGGGTGGGTCATTGAGACGGGAGTGAGTCACAGTGGGGACAGGGACCAGTCCTCCGTGACTCAGGGAGGGCTCAGTCCGGGTGGATCTGTCGGGATTTGAGGGTTTAGGATGCGGGGGGTGGGTGGGAATAATGATTAGATCGTCAACGTTAATGAGTTTTCCCCTGTCCAGAGGGAAAGTTACTGGTCTGGTACAACTTCGTAGTCAACTCACAGTTTTATTGCGGTGTTTTTCAGTGGCATCTCTGTTGTAGCACATCCTGGGTGTTTGGTATTCAGAGCACATCGGGATCTCTGCAGTCTGGCGCTCTTAGAGCCTAAGAGGATGTTTAGCAAAAGAAAAATTGGGAAATGATTTTGGAATTTCTTAGTGAAGATGGGGTCATAGCTCAATGGTGCTTTGGGGGGTTTGTAGAACACGTGTGGAATTGAGCTCCTTTGTGTTTGTGATGTGATTGGGGGTTTTTATTCCTCAGTCTTTCCTAGTGCTTATTAGCAGTTAGAAGTATTTCATGCTGATCAATATATTGGCGTTGCTTTCATAGAACTATTAGTAAAATTAAGACTGAGCATTGTTTCATGCTTAATTTACATATAGTTTGCTTTGAACTTTTTGATCTTTATTTAATGTTGTCATTAATTATGTTGTCTGTGAAACTTATTCTCAAAAGTGCCAAAGCCTTTTCTTTTTCTTCAAAGTATTTTGACAGTGTTAAACGAGATCACCATGTATCCCTAAGCAATTTAGAAGATAAGCAAAAAATTTTCATCATTAAATTGTTTCCTCAAATATAATTTTTCATGTAAAAATTGGCATAGCTGTTCATAGTTTCTGAAGCTGAATTTAACTTCTGTGAAATTATTGGTTAATGTTCTTCCTATCTTTTTGTATATAAATTATCTTTTCATATATAAGCTCTTTGGATACTCACTTGACTTCAGTTCTTTGTGCGCTGTAGGTTATTAATGTGGCTTTTCTGTTAGTAATTGATGGACTTAGCTCTGAAAAGTCTCCAACATAGCAAACTTGGCCACTAGAAAGACTTTTCCTTGAGAGAAAGTGATGGTGTGAAGTATCTACTTAGTTAACATTTGAGCAGTTGTGAGTGAGTTGTGGCAGAATATATTACAGCAACACGTTTCCTGGCCTTTTCTTAGATTTTGAGATAAGTTTGGAGAAAAGCAACAATATAAACCAAAGAGGAAAACTGTTTTAAAAAACTGTTTTTAAAAAGCAAAAAAACCCCAACCTCCTCAGTTATCAGTGAGAAGATCAGTGCTTGGAGACATCAGAAGCTGCTGTTTGTCATCACTTGGTCTCTGGGCCAGATTCTCCTCTGCCATCTGAGGAAGAAGAGGATATTCTTCCTCCTGTATCAACAGGACTATGGCAGTGCAGGCTTTTACTTTTATTGTGTTCTCAAGACTTTCTGTAACAAATATGTCCTTTGTGGGCTGAAGAAACACTTTAACATAAACGTCAAATGCATTTTTGTGGAATGAAACAGCTTCTATATTAGAATTCTGGAATTTAAGAATTGGTAAGAGACCCTATCAAGCTATCTATGTTTTGAAGTCATGACTGATGGTGCTGCTGTCACTTTATTAACTGTTGTGGCACTGGGTCCCCACCTTCTCTAGGGGGTGGTTGGCTCATTGACACCTCACACTCACTTTGCTATGTGTTGTGGGGCACTGAGTGCATCAGTAGACACCCCAAAAATGGGAGGGATTTGTTGGGTTGGTGTGGTTTTTTTTCTTTAATTAGTTTTCTTTGGGTTTTTTTAAGGTCAGAAGTGAGAAATTTGATCCCATGTGTTATGGGATATCTGCTTGTGGTTGGAAGCATCTCAGTAGATCTCTCTGGGGTGGGGAATGTTGGGCCTTCTGTTCTTGGGGTAAATAGAGAGTGAGGTCTTCTGAGTCTGCTCCTGATGTCGTGTCTGAGTTAGGGTTGTATTTATATGTGTTGATCTGATCCCCCCTCAGCCTTCTCTTCTCCAGACAAAAAAGACACAAGTCCCTCAGCCTCTCCTCGTAAGGGAGGTGCTCCAGGCCCCTCATCATCTTTGTAGCCCTTTGCTGTCCCCTCTCCAGCAATTTCCTGTCCTTCTTGAACTGGGGAGCCCAGAACTGGACCCAGTGCTCCAGATGGGGCCTGAAATTGCATTAATGGGTTTGCTGGAAAATTTTTCTGGTTGCCAGTAGCCGGAGAGCCGTCTAGTGTTCTACCTGTCTGTTTGCTGTTGTGAAGCATCCAGGGTGTCTATAACTCTTATTGAAAGTATTTCTGTTTTCTTTTCTGCCTGAAGGACTCAAACCTCCAGATAATAGAGACTGTTACTGGTCTGGAGCCAAGACTTAAAGGAACCAAGGGAACTTGGCTTTCAGAGAACAGCTGAAAGGACTTTTACTTAGTTATTCAGCACAATTGATAATTTAGGAAAAAAAAAAAGAAAAGCAATACACATGATGTGACAAATTCAGGTGCTACACTGGCATAAAAATGAAGATGTGAATACAGAATTAAAATTAAATGAGACATTAAAAGTAGAAAATCAAATGCTTAAAGTCGAGAGGGAAGATTATTTCAAAGATCACACAGAAGTTTAATTTGAGTGGAAATATTATCTAACTTCAGTTCAGTGACTGGGCTTTGAGAAGAGTTTGGGTATCTCTGTAGGGAAACCTTTGGGTAGATACAGGTCAAGGAAAGTGTCTAACCAGGACGCTGGACCGTTTGCTTCCAGTAGCTAAATAAGATGTAAAAGAAAATCTTCATCTGCTGTCAGTATAAGTTACATTCGCCCAAATAAAGTTGCTGTTGGCTGCTTGACGGGCTGGATGTTGGTTCTATCCCTTTGCGATTGAAAATCCTCGGTCTGTTTTCTTCCTCTGATATTTTCCGATCACATAAATTTCACTTGACCTGGGCTGACTGCAGTAATTACTCTTTAATACAGGCTAAAATACTGTTTTATTTTCTTACCCTGTTCTGCTTCCTGTATTATTTTATCCCTAGACCTATTAGAAGAGTAGGATTAACTGACCGACTGCAATTTTGCTGGGGTTAATGCTTGCAGTAATGGAGTGAAAGCACATTTTTACTGTACATTGTGACTATTTTTCTCTGGAAGTTGGATGGCACTGACATTTTCTCTTCACACATGTATATTCATTTTGCGTTGGCTGTGTCATCACGCTGAAGGTGCATGTGGGTTTGTTTTCTTGGGGCAAGGCACGATGCCATTCAGAGATAGTCTGGGCTGGCTTTTGTTCAGGTGGTTTCTTTTGTCAAACTTCTGCCTTTTTAGAAGTCAGCCTGAACCCAAGTTCAGCCGTGGAAAGCTGATATAAACATATTCGTGAAACACTTTGAATAAGTCATGGAGGCATCTTTACTTTTCTTCCAGAAGCAATTTCTCTGTCAACATTGAATTTCTAAGACTTTGGTTTCAGCCTATAGGCTTTTTGTAGGCTATATTAAAAAATAAAAAATTACAACAATGGATTATTTAAAGCTCTAATGTAGTAAAACACTATTCTGCTCTCAAAGAGATGATAAGAGGGCTTGGTTTGAGCGCTGCTCAGGGGAGAGTCCATCCCAAGGAGAATTGCAGTCCATCCCACTAAATGTAATTTTATTTATTGCACAGAATGAGAGATTTTTGGGGAAGGTCTAGCAGCTGCTCTGGCTCTCTGCGTATAATTCCCAGAATATACCCTGCAGATGTGTGTCTGAGTAAACATTTTGTTGGTTGCTTTGAAAGTTTTATTAAAAGAAATGAGGGGGTATTGGTTGGGAGAAGCTGTCTGTCCTGTCCTATAACACCATTTAAGAGTTATATTGGGCAGAATTCACATATTATGAGCAGTATTTAGGCAGAATTCACCTATTATTAACTGTATTTGGGGGAGGTAATGAGAAGTAGTAATCCAGTGGCTAAGCTTAATTAGACAGTCTCTGAAATCTCCTATTTGTCTTTCTTTAGGGGCTTCTACTGAGAACGACTAATTGAGGAGCCCTGATTTTGGGTTGCCTCATGAATTTTGCTTAAAGGAAACTGAAAATTGGTGTTGCAGCTCTTTGTGACTAATAAAAAAGAGCGAGTTTCCGTTATTTATCAGCAAATGCTGCAGTGACACTATCTTAGTAGTGGGACGTAGGATTTGGGGACGAGACCATCTGCAGGTGACTTGTTTCGTGCTCAGATTTGTACCCGAGCTCTCCGTTGCTCGGAAGCAACCGAGAAATTCTGAGCAATGAGAGTTATTAAGCAGACGGCTTTCCCCCGAATTAGCTTTAGTTTGCAACTATTTGTCTCGCCTTGTGCCTTATTTTCCTTTTGGTTTATTCAGTGAGAGCAAAGAAGCTGGAAGCATTAACGCTGGAGGAGTCACGGCCCTGTGGATATGACTGTGTTGGTGGCTGACTAATTTCATTTTGGCTTCTTTTTCTAAAAACACAACTGTTGTGTACAACAAATTAAAATTGAGGGACCAGACTTTCTTGGCCCAGATTTTAATGCTGACATTTCAAAAGCAGTCCGCTTTTTTTCTTTTTTTTTTTTTTCTGAAAGCCTTTCAGAGTTCTTTCATTGCATTGTAGCAGGTTTCTGCAGTGTCAGAGGGCTACTGGAAATACACTGCTGTGCAGTGAGAATGGCTGACCTATGGAAATAAACCTATTTATCCTGAACATGGCTGTGGGGAGTGAGCAAAAGTAATTACCCTGCCTGATATAATTGCTTTTCTTATTCCTAGTTGATCTCTTGGGACTGCTGAAATGGCGATCTAACACCAACCTGTTGCAGCAGAATTTGAAGCAGCTGATGAAAGTTGATGGTGGTGAAGTGGTTAAGGTAACACATTTAATTTATTTAAAAATACATTCAGTATCATAATTTTGCCGAATCCTATATTTCAAGGAGTTCATGTCTTTTGTTTTGGTGCCTGTGTCCCCCAAACCAGACAGGTTAAATTGATGGCTGAGGTATCTCTCAGCCCTCAGGGTGCTAATAGCCTTCTCCCTGCCCTCAAAGAACATTTCAGATGCTGAGTACTGGTAAAATACATGTAAAATGAACATTTCTGAAAATACAGAGTAGTATTTTGGATTTTCTTAAGCACTTCAGTGAATTTTTATATACAGACACATGAAGGCAAAGGGTGCTTTTCTTTGCAAGATTAAAACATCTTGAAATTCTTACCTGGTGATATTAAATTGTTTTTTTAATATATGAACATGGAATGCAATCCCACTATGTGCTGCTGATGGTTTGGGTTTTTTTTTATAAAAATTATTTCTCCTGAAAATAATTAGCTGTGCCAAGTTATTTACATTTGCCAAGGCCACTGAGTGATTGTAGAGACCTATGTAAAGCCAGATTTAGCTGTAGAAAAACGTAGGCTGGGACTCTATTGAATGTGTTGTAATAAATCAAATCTGAAAGAGTGTTAAAAGATGCAACATATTGGGGACAGATGACTCTAAAGGGCCAGCAGTGTTGGTTTCTGACTCCAATGGATTTTAATTCGGTCAACTGAAGCATAATGATTCTTAAAGTAACTTAAAACATCTGAGGCTGCTGTTACTATCCTTTATTGAGTGTGGTGAAAAGAGAATCTGGCATGACGTGGTTTTTCAGGAAGGTTCTACCTGCCGTATTTGTTGTGGGTCATTTGATGGCTCAAAACTTGCCACTGATACCTCTGCCCAGTGTTGTCATCACCCTGTCCTTTGGAGTTTTCCCCCTTCTCCAAATGACACGAGAGCACATGCACAGACTGGAAAGCAGTGATTTTAGGAGCGTCAGAACGCAGCACTAATGAGGTTTAAGTATCGGAGCGAGTTCTCCAGCTGGTACCTCCCTGTCCTGGACTCGTATGAAATCATGTTCCCTTCGCCCTGTTGCGCAGGGATCTGAGTGTAGCTTGGTTTATGCACAGGACAGAAAAGTGAAGGGTTAATACTCCTTTCTTCACCATTTTTATTCTTTTTTAGAGACCTCTGTTTACGTTATCCGTCTGTTACAGCACTGTTCAGAACATCCTCCCATAGACTTGGTGTTGCACATCCCTAATACTTAGTTTGTAACTGCTCCTTTCCATTCTTTCAACTTCTTTTGTCCTTTGTGTTTTTAAATACAATACACGGTACAGGCTGTGTATATTACAAGCAGTTCACGTTTGATAAAACATATTCAAATTTTCTGTTCAACTGTTTCTATTTTTTTAAAAACTCCAGTAAGATACCGGTGCCCACTGGTGTTTGCTTATCTCTGGGTGGAGACCAGCTGAGACCCTCATTCTGTGTTTGACTGTTTCACTGGTACGTGGAGACTGTAAATGGTATCTCCCTTTAGCAGAGGCTCTGACTCCATTTGTGCCTGGAGTCTATAGGATACGAGAATGGAAACTAATAGTTTAGAAATGACTCGTACCAGCTCCCTGCCTGAGAAACGTTTTCCTGCCACTTTGTACAACAGAATCATCCATTCTGTGTTTCTCTTGCTGTTACGCAAAGTCCTTGTGAACAGCTTTAAAATTTGAACTCTACTAATGAAAGTCAATGTAAGACTCCTGAATGTGAAATGAAGACTTGATGGGTCATGGCCCAGCCCTTCTAACCAGCCGTTGTTTTTAAAGGGAGGTGGTTGGGGGTCTGAGAGTGCTCAGGAACTTCACCTCTTGAACCTCAAAACTGTGCTTGACTCTTTCCTTCCTGCCAGCGGCTAATTACATGGACTTTATTTGCACGTGTTCTTTAATGGAACAAATGGGACTGGGAGAAGACTGTCATATTTATTATTTCTTCCCCTCCCAAGTCCTGTAGTGAAACCATGAGCTGGATCTCTTGCAGAACTGAAGTCTAAAACCATCTGCAGGCATTTTGGCTTTCCTGCGTTTTCATCTTCACATATTGGTTTTCATCTTGTTCAGACGTTCTTCCTCAGTTGTACCTTCCCCATCTACTAGACAAACCCCATTTTTACTTTGAGACAGATGTGCTGGAACAATTCCTGTTGAACCCCTTCTCTCTCAACCAAAACAAACACAAACTGAGGCCACGATCCATCCTCATTCCGCCTTGGAGGAGCCCACGTTGGGTTTGTATCACCTGGTGGAAGAGAATGCTCAGCCCCAGGATCCTGTGCTGATAAAACCGAATGAGTTGATGAGCTTCTCTGGGCCACGCGTGGATTACTGGGAAGAAATACTGTAATTATATGTGCATAAAGCAGCTTTTATCCCTCTGCTTGACTCCAGATTCCCTGACACTAATCTGCTTTTTTACTTTCCGTGTTGCCTGGTTGAGGGTGGCCAGCCGAGCGGGCGGTGGAGACTCTTCGTCTTGGGCAGGAGGTTGGGTGCTGTGGTTCCCGTCCCTGCCTGTGTGCTCCCAGTTGACCTTGTGGGTCTGAGTTGATGAAAAGCCATGTGCTGTGCACTTCTCATTGCTCAGCGCCGAGGGCGACTCGATGTATGTGGCACGAGACTGAGCTGCTTGTCTGGTTTGTGCTCTGGAAACACCAGTTTTCAGAAACTGCATGATGCTGGTGACTGTTCAAGCTGAGGTTTGAAATCCATTTGTGTTCATTGGTGATAATAGATTACACTTCTTGTCCAGGTGCACCAAGTGTGATTTCTCACCGTGTTTTTTTTTCTCCTATGTGAGTGATACGGATCTGTAGATAACCAATTTAACTAAAAAATAATTTTTCTTTTTTTTCAGCTTTTAAAATGTCATTGCTTTGTAAAATACATAGAAGAAAGCACGTATATCTGCAGAAAGCTGTGTGACACCTGAATTGCATATTTTCTTGTAAAATGTGGTGAATTGTGTATTTATTCATAGTTTCTTCAAGATACACTGGATGCCCTTTTTAACATAATGATGGAGAACTCGGAGAGTGAGACGTTTGACACGTTAGTGTTTGATGCTTTGGTAAGTTTGCATTGGGGATGGAATAAAATGCAGGTTCTGCAATAATGAATAAATAAAACAAGCGTGGTTTAAATGCTAGAATGCAGATTACTAATGAAGTGGACCTTATTAGCTTTTAGTGATTTAATTTAAAATGCATGGAAGATTTTTATTATATTTGACGTTTCAGTTGGACTAGATCAAAAGGGGGTTGGGTTGCATCATGGCATCATCACAGGAAAGGGGGAAACAATCAAGTCCAGTCCTTTTACTGGATTAACATCAGAATTTAGGACAGAAACAGAAAATTTCTGCTTAGGAAACAAAGCTTTGTTATGAACAGGAAGTTTTCACAGAATGGGAGAATATGGATTTATTGGAAGGATCATCAAAAACCAAAGTCTGTGTGTTTTTAAAGTTATTAATGTGTCTTATCTGAAAATAAAGGTGGGTGAATGTGGAACATTAAAGATTTTATTTTTTAGGATAGTGCAATAATTATGCTCCTTTTCTGCAGGTATTTATCATTGGACTGATTGCTGACAGAAAATTTCAACATTTTAATCCTGTCTTGGAAACCTACATCAAGAAGCATTTCAGCGCTACGTTAGCCTACACGTAAATTTTAAAAATTACTTTTTCTAATGTGACTTCCACAGTTTTTCCAGATAAAATTATTTGGTTACTTGATTATTATATAGTTTAATTAGGAATTTGCTCATAGAGCTCAGGAGGGTGGGAGCTTCTTGAAGAAGGCCGGAGATAGGATGTCTTTGGATGAAATAACATGAAATTACTTGAAATAACAGTAATAAAACTGTTGGTCATTTGCAAGGAGAAAGTTTTGATTTTGGTGTATTGAAGGAGGGGATGATTTGACGATTTCAAGGACAGTTTTGTGGGGAGAGTATTCATAAGCAATTTTTAGTCATACTTGAGAAGGAAATCATGTCCATTTAAGATGTTTCAAATATGTGTTGTTTGGTGCATTAAATTGATGTTCTGCCTTGTATTATCTGCTTTACTGTCACTTTGGGCAGGAAGCAGAGAGGAACAAAAAAACAAAGGTCCATTATATTTGCTGTCTTAAGTATTTCTCAACAGTTCAGTTCCTTGGTGCTGTTTGAGATGATTAGTGTTGGAGGGAAATACATAATGGACACTGAAAAGTGTTGGGAGGGGGGAAAAAAAGTCCAGCCAGGGAAACCTGCTGTGCACTTTGCTGTTCTGCAGGTTTTTGTATATGAGTAGAAAATGTTTGAGAAGCAGTGATTTAAAATGGAGAAGAAGAGTTAGGCCTTTAGTCACCACTTTGCTATTGCAAACGCTTTGCTGAGTTAAAGCCGCGTTGCAGCCGCCACGTGAAGAGGGTGAAGGATGCTGCATCCTCCAGAGGCTGCCTTTTTCAGCATTCTTAGGCAGTTTGCTCCTTTTCAAATAAATGCCCCGTATATCAAGATAATCTATGTACTCAGTGTCATTTTCTGTTAGTGCTGTATGATGTTGTGCTTATTTACCTTTAGTGGGAGTGCTGAAGCATACAGTGTAGGTAGGATGATTTAAAATGGAATGGCTTGTATTTGCATTAAAATCAAGATTTATATTTGTTGGGAGGGAGGTAGTTGAAATGGTTTTATTTTAAAAATTGTTTCACTTTTAAGTTTGATAGGCTTGAAAATGTGGAATGAGAGAATTTCCAATGGGTATATATATATTTTTTTTTTTTTTCTGAGAAATAAATTTCAGAAATTCTAGCCCCAAATCCACGGGAAAGCTAGGTGAAGGGGAAGCCTTTTTAAATGAAGAAAGACATGTTTTATATGTTTTAATTCTAACAATGTGTTTGCATTTCATTTAATTATTTTGATTGCCATTAGTAGTTGCATCTTTATAATAGCTTAAAACTGCATATCCCTAAATATCCAGCACAAAATAAGTCTTATTGGGATTTGCTGTATTGGCCGGATGTTGAGCGGTGTTACGGTCTCTGTTGTGTCTCAAGAATAGGTTGCAGCAAAAACAAGAACATGATGAGCTTATTAATTGCATAAATAATTCCGTAACTTGGTGGGTGCTGCTTGGGCACATAATTTTTCCTTAAACCTTTCAAAATTGAAACTCTTCTCTGCGAGCAATCTTGTAACTCGGATGTGTTTCTTTACTTAAACAGAAAACTGACTAAAGTTTTAAAAACCTACGTGGATAACGCTGAGAAGTGTGGAATCACTGACCAGCTTTTCAAAGCTATGAAGGCTCTGGAGTACATCTTCAAGTTCATAGTGCGCTCCCGGATACTGTTCAACCAGTGAGTATGGCCAACACCAAAACCTCCCTCGATTCCCGTGGACGATTTTGTTAATATACACCACCACAAGTTAAACTTGCTCAATATTGCACTGTTTTAGTAATATCTTAAATTTTTTCAAATTTATTTTAGGAGGCTGCTGTTCCTTAAGAGCGAGCCAGATTTCCTTAATCTTGTACCCCGCTTTGTGGAAAACAATAAACAGAAGAATCCTGTGTCTGACTGGGATGTATATTTTAAATACCAAAGAATCATGGTGTCTTGCAGCTCTCACTAGTTTCGGTCTCTGCAGAAGTGAAGCTTTCCATTATTTGGGAAACTCCTTGGGGAATTGGGTCAGAATAGATGGACAGCAACGGGGGAAAAGTATATTTAATCCATCTTTTTTGTAACAGAAAACCACAAATATTGTTGGAGTTAAACCCCAACAATCAGTTGCAGTTCGTATGGCCCTGAGGTCTCAATAGGTTTCGGTGAGAGAGAGGGGAAAGTGAAAAGAAAGAAGGGCTGCAGAAATCTCCTTGAGTATTTTTGACAGGAGAATCTCTTGGGTTTCTATAAAACCCTTCCCATGCCAGCTGCCCTGGCAGGGACCTGCTGGGGGGCTGTTCTCTGCTCCCCCCTTGACCTCCAGTGCCGTCTGCCTTGGCATTCCATCCACGAAGTCAAGCATAAATAATTATTCTAAATTAATTTCAGCCAATACTGTGTTTTATATGCAAAATATTAAAAAAGTTATAAAGTTGATATATTCATCTTCACTTAGATTCAATCCTTTTACTACTTGTTAGCGATGGTAAGAACCTTATTACAAGGGATTTATGTAGAGCTCTGGAGTTACCAACCTTTCTCTAATTTAGAGATTGTGATTTATTGCTGTAGGAGTCTTGCTGTGAGATTCATAAAAATACCGAATGTCACTTAGACTGTTGCAGGTCCTACAAATCACTTTAAAACAGAAAAAAATAATTATCTCTTGCTGCAGATTAGATTTACAGACAATATGACCCTCTAGTACTGGCCATTGGATTTCCTGGTGCTAAGCACTAATTCACAGTTCTTTAGCGGTGGGAAGACACCGCTCTCAATGACAAGGGATTAATCAGCAGAGCTGCTGAATGACACCCTGATTTGTTCTGCTCTAAGACTTAAATCCTGCCTGAGGTGTGTGATTCGAAGTGATTGTAATGCAGAGGGGAAGCAGAGGTCTGAAATACCGCTAATGTTTTACTGAGAAATAGCACAGAGCAAGCAGAATCTTTTATTAGGAAATATAACACATTTTTAACTTTAGTAATAAGGTAGCGGACTGAAAATATGGAGCATTTTAGTAATGTGATTGCAGGCAAGCTTCAGTTCTGGATAAATACATAGAAGCTTAGTTCATCTAGTTAAAGCCTGGTGGCAAATACATTTGTTCAGTATATCAAGGTTTATAAAGGCAAAAATATTTTAAGTGAACTTTAGAAATATTTTGATGTGGTTTGCTCAGTAATGAGCCCAGTGCTCATAGTGCATTTACAACAATATTAAAATTTTGAAGGCAGTCAAAATTTTGAAGCCAGAAGGGTCAACTTGGTGTAATGCTGGGTTTCTTGCAGCTGCAGTGTTTTTATGTATTATCAGATGAATTAAATATATGTCAATAACTGACCGTAGGGACACATTTATGATTAACTTGTTTATTATCATTACAGTTTCCTTTTTGAAACGCACAGCTTTTTGTCTGAAGCGGTTTGATTTATTGGACTGTCAGGTTTAGTTACTTTTTATATTGGTATTATTAGTTTCACCTCTCTAATCTGTTCAGGGGGACACTGAAATCCATTATTGAAATTGGGAGTTAACAAGTAATTTATCCTCCATAACCCCCAGTTTTAGCCTAAAAGGGGAATAGAAGTTTGTACAGCAAAATAACACCATTTAATAATTTTTCTGTAGCATTCATTTCCCCTGTGTACTGGTTAAATAGCTTTTTTTTTTAAATATCTGTAGCTCCTAAAGGTTTATGAACACAGCATTAAAAATGATACGCGTTAGTTGGAGTGCAAAGCAGCAAGGACATTCTGAACTCCACATTTATCTTAAGATAAGCCCCTTTCCTTCTGTAGTAGCTGGTCCATCATGGTCTCTTCAAACATGAAGAAATCAGACTGAGTCTACATAGAGAACTTGTGGGTGTGATGCTCTTTCTGAGCTGCACACCGCGTTCAAGACCTCACTGGGTTTAACTCTAGAAGAAATGGAGGAGCTGCTTTGATGGGTCTTGGTGCCAAATGTGTAGGTGAGCTCAGGGATGGGGCTGGTGGGACCAGGGAGGGCTTTGGAAGCCCAGTAGCTGTTGGATGAGGCTCTTGGAGGCACTCAAACATTGGGGGTTTAGCTGGGGAAGGAGTCCCATCTGATGTTTAGAAACACCCCTGTTTAGATTTGACCTGGAACTAGGTTCTCCTGGGCTTCTTTTGAGCTCTGATCCTTTTGCTTGGGGAGCAGGTCATGTTGAGTTTATATTGCTGAGGTTCAAGAAATGTGTTTACAAGGGGAAAAAAAAAATTTAAAGTATTTATGTGGAGCTCATGATCTTCTCCCTCTCCCTTTGGTAGTGAGAACAATCACATCCTACACCTGAAGAAGATCATTCTGCATTTAAAATATTCAAGAGAGTTTCAGGAACATTCCTTCCTGTGCTATATTGAACCAGTGGACCAAGTTCTTCAGCTTGGTGCTCTACTTTTTGGCTTTGGTGTTGCTCAGGTGTCTCAGGGCAGTTTTTATCCCCCCTGAAATCATTTGGCAGAGAGAGGGAGAGGGGTCCCTGTGGGCGGATCAACTTGGAAAAATCCCACCTGAAGACACAGGGACCTGCTTTGCGAATTTTGCTGTGGGTTAGTCATTCTTCTGGGGCAGCTGTACTGCAGGGGAAACTCAGCCTTAACTAGGTTGGCATCAGGGAGCTAGAAATCAGAGGTGAAATGCATTTTAACTTCAATGCTCCCTTACCTTAGGGGGAAAAAAAAAAAGAAAAAGATTTTTTTAAAGCAAATAGCGGGTTAATAGGCTTTTTTTTGTCTTTCATAAAGTTTAAGTTTGCTCACCTTAGGCCACTGGTAGATTTTAATGATTTCTGGCAAGCTGTCTGGATATTTTCTGGCTGGCTCATCAGAGAGCTGCTTGGCGTCGGTCCTCCCGGACATCTGCTGGCTCTCGGGCAGGGTGAGGAGGCTCCATCCCACTCTTCTGTGGGCACGTGGAACTGGGTCCGCACTGAGGGACTCACCCTGACTTGGAGGTGTAAACAACAACAAAAATCTGTTGTTCCTGCTGGCCCAGCCCCGTCAGTCTGGCTTGGCTTGGCTTGGCTTTTTTTTTTTTGGTCTTTTTTATGGAAGTGGCTCAGTGAAGAAACTTGTAGAAATTCTTAAACATAAAAAGTAATGCACCAAATTATCATCTGAACAGACTTTGTTTAAATTCATTTCCATTTTAGTTGGATCGTGCTTATGAAACCTAATTATTTTTCAGGCTTTATGAAAACAAAGGAGAAGCAGACTTCAGGGAGTCTCTGCTGCAGCTCTTTAAGTCCATCAATGAGATGATGAGCAGCGTCTCTGATCAGACTGTCATAGTGAAGGTACGTGCCTTACAGGGCTCCGGCTCGGCTTTACTTCTGCATCCTAAACCACAGTTAGGCTGTCGATGAAGACTATGCTTGTATTTGTCCCCGAAGCCTATTTTCTCTGCCATGTGGTTCTAATGAAGGGTTTGTGACTGTAAAGCATGTGCTTCGAACAAGTAAGTTTACTTAAATTGCTGCAAATACCTCCTTTTATTTTTGAAAGAGAACTTAGGGGTTAAATGATGTTTAGCTTATTTTACTTGTGTAGCTTAATGTATTTTTAAGGAATTATCTTTAAGATCTAAGTATTCTTATGCACTTACTAATATCCTAGGCTGTTCAGGAGCTTCGCTATAGTGTCTTAAGCCCTAGTACATGTTTTTAATCAAAAATCATCAGTGAGACTGCAAATTCCACCCCGCACCCCTCTTCTTTTGTCCCTTTAAAACAGTAGCTACTTTTGGTAGCTTTGGCTCGCTCATGGAATTGGGAATGTGGTCTCTGACCTCAAACGAACACGGGTGTTGGTATTACAGAGCAGAACCGTTGGTTTATAGGGCTGGTGGGGTTTTGTATCCAGAGGAGTCTGAGGTTGTTGTGCCAGTCTTGGTCTCGTGTTCTCTTAGTGAATCTCTTCACCATGGGAAAAGTACGGACTGTCATAAACACGTTTGATGAGTTACACCTTGGAGTTCTCCCTGTGATTCCAGATAGAAGTCATAAAAGGACGTAACTCTTGACCTACCCATGCTGAATCAGTTGGAAGATGATGATCAGACAGGGGCTAAGAATCGGGGTGGAATTTGAGGACAATCAATTTGGAGTCAGTCCTCCTGCTCAGGTGTGGAGTGGTTGTGTGTTAGAAGAAGGTTTTATAGCAACTGGGAGGCAGAGAAAGGCAGTGGCCCAGAGCTGTGCCCGGGCAAGAGGTTCCTCTCCAAGGGAGCTGGGAAGAGTAGAAAACACCCAAATCAAAGACACTGGTCTTTTGTAGCCGAGTGCACACAGGTCTTGGGGCTACTAATCCCATGCTGAGCACACAGCAAAAATAGATAGTGGGGATAAAGCTGCTGAGTTCGAATATTTTCAGCAGAGAGACTGAGACTGTATCATCTGATAAGAAAATAGGGATATTACATGTTTTGAGAAAATGAAATGAAAATGCAGCTGACAAAGCATCTATCCTGAATGGAAATGGGTAAGTTTGAGCCGGTGACTGGGTGCGCTATCTGCTGTGTTTCAAATAGGATGTCTTCAGATGATGAGGCTTGAATATAAGATTTATTTTCCCTGGAATGTGTTTGTGAGGCCAACTCCAGGAAGGCCTGGAAGAACATGAAGAACATAAGCTTTCTTTTCTTTTTCAACAGTTTATGCCTTGGAAAAAAAAATAATTAAAAATACCCCCCAAGATTGATTAGGTTTTCTTCACCTGTGTGTTGTTTCAAGTTCCTATCTCTGCAGACTTGGGTAGAGCACATCTACTGTCTGGTTTGGCTGCGGGAAGTAGCGCTGGCAGATGAAGCATTGACAGATGAGCCAGTGTGGGCTTGTCCGAGAAGGGTGCTTGTGGGTGCCTTTCAGAAGCCTTGACAACCTTTCATTCATTATTCATTGCTTTCATCTCCTTTGGACTGTAATTATGTAGCTCTTAGAATACATAATTGTTAGTATTGGCTTTTTGCAGCTTGGGAGATTGCTTCTATTATGTTGAAATACCCATTGAAGCACCAGCTTTCAGTAACCAGGAACGTGTGGCTCTGTTACAAAGAGCAAAGTTATTGAGTAGGTGGATAAATGTGGGTTTTTTTGAGAGAGAATGAGGATGGCTTCTGTGGCTCTTGCCTGTCAAAGCTGATGGAGTCCTGGGTGGGTGTCAGTAGCCATGTAAAGGGGACATGGCTTTACGGGCTTCGCTCAGCATCTTCTGTCAGTGATCTGGAGTTGGGAGTAAAGTACTGTGAAGGTGGTGAGGAACATCAGAAGGACCTCACAAAACTGAGTGGGCTGAAAGGTGAACCTCAAAGCAGACAAATGTAAGGCACCTCAGGTGCAATAAATTAATCTCTGTGTGATGGTCTACTTGAAACAGTTGGAGAAGATGCCATGGAGTCATAACTGACCTCTCCATGAGGTCATTGGTTCCATGTACAGGTGAAGAAGCAACAGGGTGTTGGGTGTCAGTCAGAGGGACAGTGAGAACATGGGCTGTCATTTGATTGTTAGATCCTCTTGGTACATCTGTTTTGTGTTCCAGGTGCTGTTCTGGTCTCTTTGCCTTGGGAAATTGTTACATGGGGATGGAGAACCCAGGTTGGGAATGGTGCACCTTCCTGTGGGGTGGGTGTTCTGTGGAAAAACTCCTGCACTGAATCCTATGCTATAAGAAGTGGGATGAAGGAGGCTCATTTCAAATAAGTAAAGAAGAATGTCTCATTTCTGAAGCTGGTGTCACAGAGGGTTATAGAGGCAGTGTCAGCAGGGCCAGAAGGACCTTAGACAGCTTTACAGACCATGGGTCTGTAGGTGTTCTGCAAAGATGGATGGAGATACAGCTCTAAAGGATGCTGGGGGAGCCCGGAGGGGAATGGACCACACAAACTGTAAATGGCACCTCCTGTGACCACCACTGGAGACCGAGTGCTGGGTGATACCAACCATTAGTGTGACACACTGAGCATTTCCTGCTCTTTTGACGTTTTGTAGAGAACTAATGAAGATAAGCAGATTAGTTGCTGGGTTCCTGTGTTGTGCGTGTAAGATCAGCAGATCTAGCTGTAGCACTTTCGGGCTTCTTTAACTGATTTTAATATGTATTGAGGAAGCTAAATAAGTGTATACAAAATAAGTCTGTTTGGAGAGATAAGAAGTTGAAAAGACCTTCATAGAAGATGAAGGTGCTTCACATTAAAAGAGACAGATGCTTAATTCACACATTTGAATATTTCTATTTCTCCTTGCAAAAATCGTAATCTGTCTTGATACTTTATCGACGTGAAGCAGAGCTGCCACTGGAAAGTTTGTCTGAAGTGTTCACAACTTTTCTCTTTGGGCTGGTTATACTGAATTTTATGTTATGTTTTTTTCCCCAGCCTGTCTGTTCAGAGAGTAGCCTTCAAGCTGACACCGCGTGGGGGAGAATGAATGACTGCAGTCGCATGTTCTTAGCGAGAATTACTCTTTACCTATTCAAATATTTATGTCCTTGTGGAAGCTGATGAGCTGTTTCTGCCTGTAGCTCAGGTCTTCAGTTACTTAACACTGTGCATTTAAATTGCCCTTTTTTTTTTAATTTAAATTTTTCAAGGATTTGGGTGCATTGTTGTTTTTTTTTAAAAAAAACAAACTATATGAATTGTATAGGGAGTTAAGGTCGTAGAACACAAAAAGGACTTTGAATTTGTAACTCTTGTAGTATTACGCTATTAAAAATTTCTTAGGGTGGGAGAGAATTTGTAGATGTGGCTGCTTTGCAAACCTGACTTCGGTTTCAGCCTTTAAGGAAACAAAATTGAGAGTATTTTCTGTGGAGGGCAAGATAAAAGAGGCACTATGCAGTTTTGTTGACCGCAGGTAGGGATAACTGTCCACTGCATTGATTAAATTTTTGTCAAGACTTGCAAGGAAAAAAAAAAATAAATCAACAAACAGAAGAGCAAAAAGCCCTGTTCGTCTGCAAAACCCTCTGTTGCACCAAAACCCTGCTTTGTTTTATGGAGGATGCTTTGACTCTGGGTCTCATGGCTGGGAAGGTCATTGACTTGAATGTTTTTTAACAAGGTTCTCCAAGAAGCCTGGAATCAGCCTGGAGTTAGGGAGCGGCATTTCTGTGCCTGTTCTCCATCCTTGCCTGCTCTCGACGGGGTGTCGGGCAGAGGAGGGGGCTTTGAAGGAAACCCCTGTGCTGGTCCCCATCTGCTGCCCTTGCCTCGGTGCCATTAATGGTCACTTTGTGGCTGAAGACTGGTCACCAACTCCTTAAGGTGTATATTTGTAGTGCCTGGCTTAGCCTATGCGTGGAAAACCGTATTTTTAATTTTTTTTAGAGTGTAAAGATCTGTTTGCTTTCATGAGCTTTTGGTATGGCAAAATAATAACAATTTAAAAATAAATTTAAAATAGAGTTTTAATTATGAGTTACAATGCTTCATCTGTGATTTTCTACAATAAATAGGTAAAAATCCATATATTCTTGGAACACGAGCAGAGCTTTACTTGCGTTTGTAGCTCTCAGTGGACTCAAATTTGTTGCAATCAAAACATGAGGTCTAAAAACGAATGAAAAACCTTTTTCCTAGTCTATAAAGTCAGCAATAGTCAATAGGTTTGAATATGATGGCTAGTAAGGTATCAGTGTTGAAAACAGTGCAGAGTTTGTTTTTTATAGCTAGTTACCTAAATATAACTATTTGGGGTTTTTTTGGCTGTCAGCGTTGACTGCAGCTGAGGCAGGAATTCAGAGCCTGCCTTTTAGACTTGATTTTTATTGTTGTTTTTTTTTTTTTTTTAAAGTGTCCAGTTGTCCAAACTGGAGAGGGAAATTCAAACGGGGATTTGAGCTGCGAGATGTTTTGATCACCTCTTACTAACAAAATCTTTTCTTGCATCGTGAAAGGTAGCGAGCAGCCGTTGGAGATGGAGAGAGATTAAACTTTGTTTTTCAAGTATCAGTTTGATTTTAAGAATTACTCGATTAAATAAGGTGTGCAGCACTTGGTGCATATAGATATTTTTAATGGTTACAAGTATAATGAGCCTACCTGATTTTATTCCTATTTTCTGCTAATGGGTGCGTGGTAATTATTTCCTTAACCTTTTACGGATGAAGCATGAGCTGAGCTGAAGCCTAGCGCGGCGTTTCAAGTTGAGATAAAAATGCAAATGCTTCCTGGCAATTTATTCTGGCACCTCTTTGGAAACAAGGGTGGTGGAACCGGCTGCATGGAATTCCTGAGGACTGTCTGGTCGGGGCCACCTTCCTCTGCGGGCGGTTCTCAGCGGGGTTCTGCCTCTGATGGTTGCTGGTTCGTGTGACTTTTGTTCTGCTGGGTGGGATGGCTGAAAAAATCATCATTTGGGAGCCTGGTTAGTTCTCTGGGCTTGAAACCATCTTGATAAAGTAGGTGTGTGTATAAAATTATCCTGTAATGTGACCACAGAGAGCCGGGGTGGAAGATGATAACGTTACACGAATGCAAATCCTCCGGTGTGTGTGGTTTTTTAATAATCCTTGTCGCTTCTAACACACGGGGTCTATTTCTCAGCATCCAAACTGTACTTTCTCCTCCTCTAATATTAAGCACTTATTGCTAAAGCTGCAGAAAGGTATTTAAATGAAGATGGGGAAATATATTACAAGCTGCTGAGGTGCCGAGGAAGAAAACATAAAAAAGACTGCATTATTCTGCAGGGCTTTTCCAACAGGTTGAACACTTTATAAATAGAATCACGGAATTGTCCAGGTTGGAAGGGACCTTTAAGATCATAGAGTCCAATCACCAACCTAACCCTGATAAAAACCATCGCTAAACCATGTCTCTAAGCACTATGTCAACCCATAAAATACCTGCAGGGATGGTGCCTCAACCCCTTCCCTGGGCAGCCCACTCCAATGTGCAATAACCCTTGCAGTGTCAAATTTTTTCCTAATATCTAATCTGAACCTTCCCTGACACAACATGAGGACCTTTCCTCTTGTCCCATCTCCTGTTCCATGGGAGAAGAGACCGACCTCCCCCTGGCTACCCCCTCCTTTCAGGGGGTTGGAGAGAGTGAGAAGGTCTCCCCTCAGCCTCCTTTTCTCCAGGCTGAACACCCTCAGCTGCTCCTCATAAGGCTTGATCTCCAGGACTTATTTAAACCATTGTCTAAAATTAGTTGAGTGACAAAATGCAACCAAGGACTGAGGTTTCTGTGTCTCTTTGAGCCCATATGGGAAAATCTGGTGTTCTGCTGACAACAAAGACAATAATCTTCAGCAGAGCACAACACCACTTCAGTTGTGATCGCGCTTTGTGCTGTTTTACACTGAATTTCGTGCCAGAGGCACCGGTTGAGCAGTGGTTTGGAACGAGTGACTGCTGTAAACTGGGGCAATTCCGAAAGAGTGTTCAGCCGTTCCTGGGAATGGTTTCATCCAGCTGTTGACTGGGCTTCCTTTGGCTGGGGCGATGGGTTTCATCACGTTTATCCGGGATAACGCTCTGTGTGGAAGGGTGGGTGCTTTGTGTTGAACGACAAGAAAGATGAAAATGAACATGAAAATCAATGTACAAATTGAGTCAGGTAAAACAAATTTATTGCTTCATCAAACAAAAAAAATTCCTAAGAATATACTATATTTGGCAAAGAGATTTTCTGCCTAATTTTGAGACAAGGCGTGCAGTTTGAAATTAACGACTTGAGAAAATGACATTTTTAAATTGGGTATTTTTGCTTTTATGTAGTACAAAGAGATGAGCTTTAATCCCAGACAAAACCTGTAGTATATTATTCAGAATTACATTTTGTTTAATGCTTTGCAAACGTCATTTATTCAGTCTAATGACATCCTTAAGTTAGCATTGCAGTTTTCTTAAACAGCTGCTGTAAAGAAGCTTTTTTATTGTTTTTTTTGACATTCCTTGGTCAGTATAAACCCAAGAATGGGATAAAAGTTAGAATTTTTTGTTGTTGTGAGACTGCTTTGCTCTTCTCTGGGCTGCTTTGTTTCCATTTACCGGTGACTGGGGTTATCACACTAGTGACTTCTCTTTCGTATTAATGTCTGATGGGTTTTTTTCCCCCAGTTAATCTTTTAGTGAAGGCCATCACTGAATTTTTTTCTTCAACATGGAAAAAAAAAACCCCTGTGTTATTTACTGCTAGCTCTGAAGAAGTTAAAAAAATAAAATCAGCTGTTAAGTCAGTAGAAGCACATCAGTGAATTTATCTTAAAGGTTGCAAAGGGTGACTGCTCCAGGTAGAGGGGTGGTTGTGATGATTTAAGGAATAAGTTGCAATTATTCTGGGGAACTATAAAACCTAGGAACTCCGTCCTGTGTATTGACCGTGCAGAGAACTGTGACCATCAATTACTGCTTAATTTATTCTGTTTAAGGCAAAGCTTTGACTTTTCTGGACCTTATTATTTTCACTTAGTGAGTTTTATTCCTCGGCATACTTAATTGCCTTTTTTATCGTTTGGAAGGGTACCCTTGAAGCGCTGCACTCATCGGCTGAGCAGTTCAGTAGCTGGATTGGCAGCTGCTTCATGCAGTAAGCATCTGTTAATGGTTCTTTGCAGATGTATGTACTTTGGCTGTGATATTATACCTTTTATACATATACACGATGTTCCTAAAGGGCAGGGGAGCACAGATTTGTGGTGGGGAGAGGGAGAAGTGAGGGCCGAGAGGTATTAGATAATATTGGAAGGTGGCAGGGCTGGGCTCGTTGACATCAAGCTGATCCTTGACTCACATGTGAATCACATCCCAGGAAAAAAAACCCATCCCATAATACCCTGACAGTCAATAGAATAGTGAGTGTACAAGGAAGTTTAACACAGGAACAGGGAAAATATATCCATTATTCATGCGATGCAGTGTCTTCTTTCTGCTTTCTTTCTGCTTTCTTTCTGCTTTCTCTCCTTTTTTTTTTTTTTTTTTTTATTCTTCCCCTTTGCTGGTTTATTTGTGTCCTTTATAGGATGGAAAGTGAGTGATTTTTGTAGCTTGATAAGGGGAGTAATAATTTCTCACTTGTTTTCCACAAAGAGAGAAGCCCCTTTGGGCAGTAAAATTTTTAGTACAGCCCAGCTTGAAACTGTTTATAATTATTGACTAAATATGTGAGACTATTCCCAGCTTTGGGTAGGTATCTGATGTGATCACACAGCAATTATTGCAAACCCCTGTTTCATTAAAAATCAAAGAATTGAGATTCTTCAGTGTTGTGTTTTATGTAATGCGGGTTTGAATTTTCAAGTGTCTTAGGTGTCACTGTCTAACTATGAAATGAAGATTTTGATTTAGTTTGCCGTGTACTTCGTGCAGAAATGAGGAATTTGAACCTTTGTCCGGTGCCGATCAAGAGTGGAAAGTAATCTAATTTAATTTCTTTCCATAGAAAAAACCCCAAACCAAACCAGATGGCTTATTTGTTTTTTCCTGATGTTATCTGAAAAGGCGAGAACAGGTTTTTTATTTGCACAATTTAATATTCCTCACTTATGTATTCCAGCGTCTGGGGAATAACCAGCATTGCAATTGTGCTGCTGCTAATAAAAGATCTTCTTTCAGCTGCAGCTTTTAACAGAGTAAAATCTGCAGTGAGAGCTGCTGGTTTACAAGAGTTAATAACAACAAAAAGTTATGTTTGTGGGCCTTTGGATTGCAGAGATACAGATTTAATCGTGGGGCTGCAGAGCCTACTTGTCTGATGATCCTGTCTGTCATGTGATTGAATCGGCTGAGATTGGAATTTGGGAAAATACACTTCCACAATTCTCTTTATATTTTAAGATATTAAACTTTAATTGGTTTGTCCATAAAGCAGAACCTAAATGGCTGATAATTGTTGTAACTACAAGCTTTAAATTGATGTTGTAAATAGTTTTACCTGATAGTACTTTGTTTAAGCCATTAAAGTGTTAATTTTAATGATTGTGCCGGCACAGTGTGAAATTCTAATTCAAGATATAAAATGCTAGCGCTTTTTTAGTGTGTGTTACTAAACATTTATTGCTACATGCATTTGAATGATAAGCAAATAAAAACACAACGATGGCTGCGGTTTATAACTGGTCATTAGAGTCCTCATCCATCAAAACACATAAGCGTGTACATAATGGGACTATTTGCATAATTACAGTTATGAGCTTGATTTCTGAGCGTGTAAGTAGTCCTTTAAGCATACGTGGGAATGGTAGATGATCAAGCCTGACAGTTTAAATGGACTATGAATAAAAACTGGAACGCTCTGAAATTCGCTTCTAACCTATTGACGTGTTTGGGGGTTTTTTTTTTTGCTCTTTTAGAAGTGGTCAGTGAGCGCTGGCAAACTTCCCACGCCGCTGCGGGAGGGTGTGCCACAGGCTGGAATTCCAAATGCTGTGGGCTTTTTTTTTTATTTTTATTTTTTTTAAAATTTTTTTATTCTTTTCCACTTTCAGCTCTTTCTGTGAATGCTTCAGGCAGGTGAAAAAAAAATCACAACCTTTATCACTAATTTTTTTTTTAACGAATAGCGAACACCAAATAGTACCAACACCTTTTTCTTTTCTTTGAGCAAATAGTGGTGGGAAATGTTTGGGTATTTCCCCGATTCTAGTTGATGGACTGAATTTGAGAACAGAACTGACCATATGCTGTGATGATCTCACCTTATACATTTTTCTTCTCTGTGTTGGCAATATTTCTGTAATAATGAATATTCAATGGAAAAGTGTGTGTTCACCTTGCAGAAGACTATCCGAGCTGATTTGAAGAGGAGTGTTGTGTGCCACTTATGTTTTAAGAATATAATATTTTAACTAGAAATGTATTTGGCTGCTCTAGTGTTTCCCTTCAAGATGAGTGACATTTCCAGGGCCATATTCAGTGCTCACGTGCAGCCACTTTTGTACGTGCTGGACTAGCAAAACTTATAAAATTCCTTAAGAATCCACAGGTGCTTTATAATTTTGAGAAAAGAATTGCCTGAATTTGGGCTTTTGGGTATGGCTTTGGATATGGATCTGTGCTGTCTTAAACCATCTAACCAGAATCACTTCAATCTGCATTTTTATTGAGAAATATGTAAATTAATAACTGCTTCATGCATTATTCAAGAAAAGCCATATTTTGTATCGCTGATACCTCTGCTAATCTTATCTAAAGATATGCAGATGATTTAATTAAAATAATTATACTGTATAATATACCTGAACTTTACTCTAAAATAGTATGTATTAATCATTAATGGTACTTGTATTTTTAGCTGGAAAGATCAAGTATTTGATTGATAGTGGATTCGAAACTTTTTTCTTTCCCCCTTTTTTCTTAACTATTTGGACTGAGATGTCCCTTCTGACTGTAATCAACCAATTGACTTCATGCACTCAAGAAAGGTGGAATTTGATTTAAAATTACGAAGGTGTGGCAGAAAAATGTAGTTATTTGAAAATAGCCAAGTGGTTTTGTGTGTACCTCTGAGAAAATACTCCTCCGGTCTGTTTCCCTGTGCCTCATCCTACTGTTAACAACTACTGAGAAATAGATTTTTTTATTTTTTTTTTTTTCTGGCTCTTGAATTCCTCTGAGCATGGAGTTGTGTAATATAATCACTTGTCACGTCACGGACTTCAGACTAGAAAAGAATTGATTCAAAAAGAAAAGCATAAGGGCAGTGAGCGTGTGGTGCTGTCGCTGGTGGAACCCCCAAATTCTAAGCATTAAACACGGAAACAAAAATGCCGTGTAGGGGGAAAGACTCTCCCCTTTTTGAGGCAAAAATACATCTGTAATCCAACTGTTTGGTGGTATCAATAAGGCAAAGCGGAGTAAGTCTGGCTGTTATGGTTTATATTTGAATTACTGGGAAATTTTTTCTTGTCTGGTTTTCTTGTCTGGGCGTAAGAATTCGGGGAACCTCAGTAAAATCAGTGCATGTGTCTGAGCTAATAAGGTTAAGATTAAAACCAAAGGTGTTTGCCTTAGGGTTTATTAGGTAGAATGTTTTCCTATCTATTATTTGAAATAGAGCTTTTAAATTTGTTTGCAAATGAAGAAAAAGAACAAGAGTCCATTTACTGTTGTCCAACCCAAAGCCTGTTCTGGGGTGATTGCAATAAAGTGATGGGCAGGAATTTTTCTTTGCTGGATTTTTGCTCTTGATGGCTGTAAGAGAATGTTTGCTCTAGAAAGAAATACACGCTAATTGTTACTAAGAAACGGAAAGGCAAAATTAGTTAAAATTGCGATGAATTGTTAAAATATTAAACATCTGTTTGTATCTTCTGAATCCTTTCATTATGTGCTGTGAAATGGAGCGATGACTCCAAGTTCAAGGGGAATTAGAAAGAACTGCAGTTTCCTTAGTGGCTACCAAGGGTTTACAGCTAGGAAAAATTACACTTGTGCATTTTTGTTTCATTTTTAAGTAGTGGAGGGAAAATTAAACCCAAACAACTACAGCCTGGCTGATGAGGAGGAAGCGAAGATGGGGAAGAAGTAATTAGAGGAATTTAACTTCCTCATGGATTGTGTACTGATAGACCTGATAGACCAAAAGGGTTCTATAACGTGTTGGAAGGAGCTTGTAAGTCTCTAATTTTGGTAATTGGTAAATCGACAGTTTTCCCAGCTTACCAATCTTTCTTCCCCTCTTTCTTTTAAATCTGTTAAATCTCCAAGTTTCATTTTCATTGAGTTTCAGTTTAGGTACTTTGCCCCCAAAAGAATTCGCCAAGAGCCAGCCACAGGGCAGCGAAGGAAGAGTAGCTCCGTGACATCTTTGTGTTGCCTTTAAAGACATTCAAATTTCAATCATGTTTATTTGTTGTTTTTATTTTTCTAGGGAGCAGCACTGAAATACTTGCCGGCTATTGTCAATGATGTGAAATTAGTATTTGACCCAAAAGAGCTCAGGTGAGTAGAGTTCATGGAATGTGTAGTGTCAAGGTTATCTCGATCTTTATTTGAGTGAGAGAGAGATATATAAACACACTTGTAAAAACATATACAAAGTCATTGAAATATAATCACCTGAGATATTTATCACTTCGATTTTATTACCTTTTATTTCCTTACAAATATTTTCAGGGCTACAGAAGTAGCCTGTTTTTAAAACTCACACATGGCATCAAGGTTTCACAAGTGTCTTGACAAACTTCGTGGTCTTGTCCATTGGGCAACTGACGTCAAAACTTTTAAGCTGTGTCCTTATATTTCACTCTTTCCAGTATAAATTTAATGTAAATAATAACTGGTTTGTTCAGTGAACCCTATTGCCGGGTCAATATTTCAGTAGCTCATAAACACAGGACAGTTGTTAGTAAATGCAAAGAGTAATGGGATAATATTTTAGAACAACAACAACAAAAAATGGAGACACCAAATCAAAATTAGTATTTGTGAGAAATTTTAACTTAAATTAAAAATAATTTACTCTTTCACAGCCCTATTACAAGACATTTAAGTTGAGAAAAAACCCTTTTTTTATCTAATTTGATTGCACAAACCCTTCTGCATATTGTCTGTTTGCGTTTCTGTGTTCTGGTGTGTCAAAATGAGGAAAAGAAAGATAAAGCAGAAATAAAATAGCCAAGTATAATGTTAGTCTAACATTCAAATGGCCTGAGGAGACTGGCATTTAGCTTCTGCTTGCCTCTACTGGAAACTTTTTTCCCCGTGTACTCTTGTGCTTCCTATAGGCCTAGGGGAATTAGAGTTTCTGGATTAAATCACAATTTTGATATGTGATAGCCAAAGTGCTCGAGAAAATATACCAGGAGAAATCCTAGGATTTAGCCTGTTTCACCCCAAACACTACAACTTTAGTTCTCTCACTTGCAATATTTACATTGAGATTAAATAAAACTTAGAAGTGAAGGCTTAATAGGAAAAATTAAAAAAAAAAAAAGCAAGATTTTAGGAAGTGATACAAAATTATTGACAAGTCTTTTAAAAATCTTTAAAGACTTTAAAAATCTTTAAATTTCATTTCACTGAGCTGGAAGCTCAGCTGATGAGTAGTGATGCCTTGTCCTAAAAATGTGTGTGTCTATGTGGCTTTTCTGTTGGTTAAAGCTTGTAACATGAATTATCACTTTTTCTATTTTTGGCTTATGTGGTTGTGTGTTATTCCATTAATGGTATGTGATGGTTGAAGTGAAGAGGCGATAGCACAGACAACTGAAATTTGAAATCTAAAACTTTAAATGAAACATGGGAGAAAAGTGTAAAACTGAGATAATAAGGGAGAAGGAAAAAGAAAAGACACAAAAAACTAAACAGATGTGTTTAAGACTATTCACATTTCTTAGGAATCCTTCTTTTGTGTCTGAGAAAAGAATGAGTTTGCTTTTCCAAAAGTAGGTAGTTAATTATCTAGTTTTCTGCTAATGTTTTGGGGTTTTTTTTGAATATTTTGGAGACAGATTAAGATATTTTCACTTGTCTCTTCGTACGTAGCAAACTCTTTACTGAATTCATCCTGAACGTTCCCGTGAGCCGGCTGACAATCCAGAAGCTCTACTGCTTGATCGAAATAGTTCACAGTGACCTCTTCACGCAGCACGGTGAGCAAAAGCCTTTGCAACCCATAAATTGTCACATTTTTCATTGTCTCAGACCCTCCGTGAGTGCAAGCCTTGTCCTTGCTGCCGACCGCGGTGGAGGTTGTGCCCAATTAAGGTTGTGCCATTAGAAGGACAAGAAGATTTAAAATAAGTGAGGGAAATGCTAATTGACACTTACTGCAGGTTATAGATCATAAAGAAGGGAAAGCAAAAACTTGTAATTTTTAATTTAGAAGGGCACTAAGCATCCAGAGTTATCCGCATGTGGTGTGGCACTTGAACTGTGATATATTTTATCAAAAATGATGAATTTAGCTTTTGTGCTCAGTGAAGTTCAATAGAGAGAATGGAAGTTTTGGATGTTCTTTCTTTCCAAAGCGTTGTTCTTTCTCCTTCAGCTTTCCCCCAGCTGAAGTAAAACATCATGTAAATCCTTTTAGAGTCTGACGTTCATCCATGATTGCTTATTTTCATACTTTCCTTTTACATTAATGGGCCAGGGAAAGGTAAGTTCAAGCACTTCTCTTCCACATTTCTTCATTTGAGGTGAAAACATTTTATTCTCATTCTAGACAACTGCAGGTTAAACTAGCCTAAACTACGTGTTTATGGGCTGTCAGAAGAACTTAATGAGGGAGCAAGTAGGGAAGGGTTCAATGATAAGGGAAATTTGAAAGGGTTCTTCAGTCAGATCAAAAACGCTGGGGCCATGTGGTGCAAAGTGCTGATAAATCAAATGTTCCTGGTTCCAATTGCAAAAAATGTTCCTGTTGGAGTGGCTGTGTCCTGGCAGGTGTTAGAGCAGATCGGGTGATGTCTTAGCACAGCTATGTCACTCTTGGATCTAGTAACTTATCCCAGTTAGCAAAAAAGTATAAAGCCAACACAATCTATTCTGCACTCTATTATGTTCCTTAATTTCACAAAACTTCATGCTTTCATACCTGGTGCAGTTCAACAACACTCCTAGAAGGTGGGTATTGCATGGGTCTGGTATTAACAGCTGGAATTAAGTCCTACCTGTCACCCTTTCTCTCCACTTAACATTTTCTTTCTAACTTTGTGCAAGTAGCAATGAAAAGTGAGGCTCAAAGAACAAACTTTACATTTTTGATAGCACTTTTTATTTAGGCTGAATTTGCAGTAAGGTTATTCTCCAAATTTGTGATTTATAAAAAATGCATGTAAAATCGAGTTGATATGATACATGTCACATGAAAGGTTAAACCTTAAACATTGGTTAAAAAAAGAAAAGTCTAATGAGAATTAAGAGCAGATGATAGAGATCCCAGAGACTCTGTGCCTTCCAAGAATGAGAGAGAGTTTTTCCACAAGGAAGCCTTCAGTACACTTTAGGTCCCACTTGGGTAACAAGGCATGGCACAGGTTATAAAGTCACTTCCTTCAGATGTGGATGGTGATGAAGTGGGAATAAATCTATATAAAAAATCTACACCAGCCATGTCACCACGTGCTGCACCAGCAAGTCCAAACGCAGCTCAGCTTGATCTTCACTTTTGAGATCTTTTGAAATTCTTCAGCCCTTGGGAGCCACACCGAGTGATACAGCTGAGGTATTTTTAATTGCAAGGTTTGCAAGAATTAGAAGGAGGAATGTAGTGAACCTGCTGGTGTTGGGGCTTGGGTAAAATGGTACAGGGCTCCCTGAGACCATTTTAAAGTTTAAAACGATTAAAAGATAAAACCATTAAAATCATTTAAAACCATTAAAAGATGTGTACCTTAAGTGTTGCACCTTCCCTTCATTTACACCTTCCATTCATTCATTCTTAGTGCTCTCTTTTTGTAGTAATTTTCCCTTCTCTTGGCTGCTTTTAGGTTACATGGTCTTTGGGGCGGGAGTCAGTGATAGAAGGTATTATACTTTACTGTCCTGGATAGGAGGAAATTGAGATAACCTGGATAAAAAAAATCAAATTATGCCTATAAAAAGCATATAGTGGTACATCACGTATTTACCATTTTAATCTTTGACTTCCCCTGTTCAACCAACTTCATTTTCAAAGGTGGAAGGAGAAATTGTGCGTGGTTCCTTTCTCAGACTTGCCTCTCGGTGGTGTGGGCTGCAGCGAGTGGTGGAGTCTAAGATTCTTCTCTTTGGAGAAGAGAAGTGTAGAGCCACTAAGAAATTTAAATGAATCGGTTTTAATAGCAGGGTCATTAATCTGAACTCGGTGCGGGTTGTTGTTGACAGAACAGCGCTACTTAATGGCTTTTGGATCTTATCAGGAGGCTCCTAACCAGGGGTGTTCGTGTCGCCGGCTGTTAAGAATGTCTTAAATCCTAACGTGCTTCAGTTGAGCTGTGACGGGGATTCCGGGCACGTCGGCTGCTCACGCTGCCCAGTCTGAGCACTGGGATGCTCCCTTCGTGCTGGGCACCAGAGGATGGAGCTGGGCGCTGAGGACTGGCAGGGCTCGGTGCAGCAGTGATGTGGCTGTACCTCTTCCCAGGGGCTCTATTAGCCTGCACATCTCTATGGTTTGCTGTCACCTCATCTAAATATATGTTTGGAGGTTTTTTTGTGTGTTGATAAAGCGTTATCTTGTGTCTGGAGAACCGGTTGTGCTGGGAAGCTTTCATAAACACTAAAATTTACTTGGAAACGAATTGAACTCATAGCCACAGCCTTTGTTAAATTTAGATTTTTTCTTTGCTCTGTGGGTTTGACTCTTATTGCTGAAAGGTAGTTCCACTGCCTCTCCTCCTCCTCATTTATTCAATATATTTTAACTGATAGGCAATACTTTCACATAAGTATCCAACTAATCCTGTATCATATTGCAGAAATGAGATTTTCTTTTCTAAAAGCAATATGCAGTACAGGATTGTGGAATTGATGGAAAACTGTAAAATGTACAGAAAATCAAACAGCATTTCATCAGTGTATTTCTGTTAGAGAAAACTGCTCTGATTCTCAGCTTTGAGAGGCCAAGAAAGATTTATTTTTGCCTCCAGAGGAATTAAAATTCAAAACACACGAATTTGTGAAGCTTTGAAGGATTTGGGGGTGAGAGGGGTGGGTGTGCGAAATGGTTTTCTAAAGCTTTGTGCTTGAAGAAAGATGTTGTGATGGATGGTCCATTGGTCTTTACGAAATCTGAAGAGTTTGGGACCTTGGACGAGGTTGTGTTATGGCACAGTAGTTTGTATGCCTTTAAAAAAGGATGCGAGATACAGTTTTTAAATTTGTTTGCTGCTTTTCTGGTGGTGTCATGTGCCTTTTATATGTTTCCTTCTGAAATTCAGGGTATTTTTTCTCCCTTGCAGCACTTGTATTTATTTATAGTGAGCTTTCTTCAGCCCTGGCAGGAAAACGATGTACACTCCTGATGTTCTGGTGCTTTTGTCCAAACAGTGGCTCATAATTGAGCTCTTACACCGAAGGGAACAAGAAAAATCAGTGTGTAGCATGTCACTCAAAGCAATGTTAAGCAGAGAAGAGCGTGTGTGTATTTGTATATAAGTATTTGATAGGAGAATAATAGCAAGGTGAATTCAAGGAGCATATTTTTTTCAAGCTTGTGGTTATTTACAGAGGCCAACAAGTAGAAATCATCTCTCTGTGTAGACTAGATCTGTGTAAGATCTTCACGCTTCTAGCTCCTGTCCTTGAAACAGCAAATATTCAAATACCGGTAGGAAGACAAGGTTTTCCAGTTGATTCCCTGCTAAGGTCAGGACAGCTGCTTCCACCCCTTTTCGGGGGATACTTTCATGGAGTTCGAGGCCTGTTCTGCACATCTGAAATGATCTGCCTCTTTTCCTCTCCATGCTCGTGTCAATAATCTGTTAGGGCTCTGGCAAAATAAATGTGAATTTTCCTCTGGAGCATGGAAGAAGGGTCCCGGTTGCTGCAGGAGTTCTCCGCAGAGCTTGACGTAACGATCTCCAAAGGGTAAATCACAGCAATGAGCTGTAGGAGATTTTCAACCACCAAGCTCTCCCATACTATTTTTGGGTGATTTATTTCGTTTTTGTGTATATAATTGCTCAGGTAGAGATACCGGCAGGATGAAGGATGGTTGTGAAGAGGGGGATGGTGGCTGCCCCATCCCTGGAGGGGTTCAAGGCCAGGTTGGAGGGGGCTTGGAGCAACCTGGTCTGGTGGGAGGTGTC
>JAOQGH010000002.1:36188280-36237009 GCA_025769975.1 Gallinago jamesoni
GCAATCAAACCCCTCCGTAACTGGCTCTGTGTTCACTAAACTGTAAAACCTTGGCTTGTCATTTTTCTGCAGTTTACACAGGGGGAGAAAAAAAAAATACTTAAAAAATACCGGTGTCCAGGTGATTGGCCAGATTTTTAGGTGTCGGTGTGACCCAAAATGATGTGTTACGTGTGATTAGCCAGCTGAAAAGTGTGGAAGTGAGAGACTTGTGTGTCTGTTTCTATGTTAGCAATCACTTGACTCTACAAACATTTACTTGCCTTCTGTGACTACAGCTGAGATGACCAAGGTAACGCTGCTATCTGAGTCATTGAAGAATAGATTCCAAAACTACTATGTTTTAAAAACCTAGAGGAAGGACTGATGGAGCGGCTCCAAGTTCTTGTGCCCCACTTTGGTGGGATAGTGCTGTGATTTTAAAGCCTGGCATGGGAATTTTTTGACTGTATCGTTAATATTGGTCTAAATAATGATAAAAATAATGAGGCCTATTGATATCTAACATGGTGATACAACTTTGTGTGGTTTGGGGAGTCTCACGGCGTGTTTGCCTTTACCTCGTGATAAACTGGTTTCCTTTGGCAACTGATGTAGAGTAAACTGGTCGGAGGGCACCAGATTTCTCATCTGTCTGAGTAGCTGCTGTTCTGTTCTACATGAATCTGGCTCGGTTTGGATCAATGCACTGCATTTCTTTTTTAAAAAAGGGTTTATTTATTAGTCTGATATATCCGAGTCCATTAATGCTTTCTCTTTTTGATGTCACCTTTCTTTGCAATTTTATTTCTCGCTGTATTTGCGAGAAATACAAGTTTTTATGCGAAGACTTTCTGCCCTCAGCACATCTTGTCTGTGGTGGTGCCTGTGTCAGCAAACATACTGCAGTTTTACTGGTCTCTTTATCTGCTACCCTTTTTTTTTTTTTTTTTTCATCTTCCCCTTTTATGCCTCTGATTTGCAACAACAGTTTTTGTCGTAAGAAAGTGATAAGGGATCACAGGTTCCTTGGTGGAGCAAGAAATGGTTGTAAATAGAAATCGTTCGTACAGAATATTGTGGTGCTGGGTGCGGTACCAGTGAGAGGAAGACACAAGGTTTATGTGTCACTGTTCCTTTGGGTACCACAGGAATTATTAATAATAAGCAGAATAGATTTTTAATATCTTTCTGTACAAGGATGCAGAAGGTGTGGTCTTGTAAGACACACACACAGGAACCTTCTTCATTTCCACTTCAAATTAATTATGGTTTTGACGGACGTGATTTAAATGGTATTGTAAATATTGACTATTCCTTTTGCATTTATCAAATTATATTTGAAAACTTTTGTGTACATTTTAACTAAGTGGAGCTGTATTAAAAATATCAGTAGTGATCATGAAAACGGCTTGAAATCGCTTGAAACCCTCCCTTTCCCCGGTGTCTGCATTAATGGAGATCAGGCAGAGCCTGGTCACTTCTGCAGGTTGTTTCGGTGAAAGCAGTGAATTTATATTCTTGGAAGTGAGTGTTAGTTTCCAGCCTGCCCTACCAAAGGAGGTTCTAACATGCAAGAAAAAAAAAATAATCTTGTCACCAGTTTAATAGTCAATATTTTCAGCTTCTTTTTCCTCTGGAAGTCTCCCTGATGATTTTCACTTGATCCTCTAAGAAACATTGACAAAATCTTTCCTACTGAAGAATGTGTTGCCTGAAAAAAGGGGAATTTAGGATGCTTCCTTGGGAGGAAGTATCTCCTGGCTTTGAAGGATAATTTAAAACCACCGCTTTCCTTGCCCGGTAACTTTTGAATACTGTTGTGTTCCAGACAAGTCACCGTGTTGGCCTCCTCCAGTAAATTGGAATTGGCTGCCGGGATGGTAGGTCCAAAGTGAATCATGTCAACTCCCTGCTTCCTCGTGGTCAGCAGCTTGGTCTGGTTTTCATTTACTAAGCCAAGAAAAACAAATCAGTTGCTGAACTCTTTAATTTCTGAAAGGACATCCAGATGGGGATTTTGGATCCCTGATGTGGACGATTTTTGGAAGATACTTCGTTTGGCACATCCGTGCAACTGTATCATCATTGTCTATGAAATAGGCAATCTCGGTTCCTCTTTATGGTGGAACAAATTAAGTTCCATTTTGATACAGCAAAAAAAAAATAATCTAGCTCATAGGTGTAAGAGCAAAGAGGGTGGGAAGTGACTCAATTCCTAGGAGGCTTTTGTTCACCATATACTACTACGTGTCCTTAAGAGCCGCGCGGTTCCCTCTATGACTTTACTGATGAGTGAAGTGTTTCCCGTGTCGCTTTTTCCCCCTTCCCTCTGTGCTTCACAAGAAGGACGTGGTGAACCAAAAGAGAAACGCTGCAGAAAGTAGAGAAAGTCAGTGATTTGCGGGGCGGGATGTGAAAGCCGTCTGAGGTTAATAGAAAGAAGATTTAGAGGTGGCCCTGGGTGATGGTGAAGGAGGATCTCTTGAGGGTGGAGATGACGGCTGTCACAGGGAGGAGGAGGTGACAGCACGGGAGTGGGACAAGTGTGAAGCAGAGCAGATATGGGAAGGGAACGCTGCAATAATCCATCAGCCAGAGGCAGTGGTGGATTCTCCATCTCTTGGCGTCTTCAGGGCAGGATGCCTTTCTGGAAGGCAAGAAAATGCAAATTTAAATAAAATACAAGTTATTGAGGGTCATGGGAGAGAGTTCTGGGGTGAAAGTTCTTTTGAAGTTGAAAGTAGATGTAAATTGTCTTTGCCTTAAAATCTGTTGAGTTTAGGGTTAATGGGTCTGAAACATTGGGGAGAAAGTTTTGTTTTCACCAGACTTCCACTATGTAAAAAAAATGATACTTGGTTTTACTGAACTGCACGTTTTCATACTTTTCAAACGCGTTTGAAATTAAGTATCTCAAATTAATTTCACGAAGAACTGAAGTGGTGTTTGAATGCTGGTCAGGATTTCCTTCCATCTGAGCTTTTTTTTTATGTTGTGAAACGTGATCTCACCGGTGCAGCCAAAGGGCACGGGACAGGCTCCAGGTGATGGGAACAAGCTGCATTCACCCAAAGGGACTGACGGCAAATTTCCAGCCCTCCAAGGATTTTAATAAACCACGGTTGTATTTTACGGAAGCTGAAATAAAACTAAAAATTGTTCCATGCAGTCTGTTCTGCTCCACTGGAAGAGCACCGTGTCGGTGTAAGGGTTATATTTCCAGCAGCAATCCAGCTGACAAATTCCGGTGGTGATACAGCACGCGGGGCTGCTACACGGACGCTAAAGAAATGGTATAATCTAACAGTGCACTTGATTCGAAAGCGTTTGTGAAAAATGAACCTATTTCATTTTGAAAAAGTGATTAACCTTTAAAACACAGAGGGAAATTAAAGGCGTAGACGGTGATTTTTGCATCTTAATCAAGAAAAAGCAAACACTTTGTACCGATGGTGGGATTTTTCAGTTTTAATCATGATTTTTTTTCAGTTTATCCTGATTTTTTTTAAACTATTTTTACAGTGACTTTTTCTTTAAGAAACAAGTGAAACTCACATGAATAGTGTTTCTTAATAGCTCTGAAACAAAGAATGCAACTGTTGCTCAATGGAAATGATATGGATTCAGAAAATAGCAAGTAATATAAAATCACTGCAGTATTTATTGACTAAAAAGTATTTTTTTAAAAAAGCATGATATGGGGGAAGTGCATCGAGCAAATCGGTGTATGAAAGTGCATGGTATTGTCAGTGAACTCAGCAAAGCTACGGTATGTGCCACACTGAAAGAAAAGATGCATTTTTCTCTGTTATAACCTCATACCTGTGTTTTTGTAAGATCATCTACATCAGGGTGAAAATAGCTTTGTCAGTCACATTTGAAAAAAAGCTCTAAAGAATTAGGATTTTTCTCTCGGTGTCTGTCTAACCTGAGCCTGAGTGATTCTAAATGTAATACAATATGATACATTATACACACTTGCAAAAACATTTTATTACAAATTACATTGTATGATACGATATAACACGATATGTAATTTTAAGCAAGACTATATGTATGTTAGCTTTTCCAGTTTTAAAAAAATGTAAAAAATTAAAAATTTGCAACTTCTTAAGAAAATAGCCTGGACATGTAGAGAACACGCCGTGAGAACTTTCACTTTTTAGCTCCGATATGCTTCACCAGTGACTTTCCCTCTATCGTTTGAAATGATTACAGAAGACTGGTCTCTGTACGAGGCGGTAATCGCACGTAAAAACAGTTCAGGGTGCGTCGGAGTCCCTGCGCCCGAGAACATTTAGAGTAGGTTTATGGGGGAAAAAGCTGCTGATTGGGTGACTCTAACGATGTTTAGTTGATTGCCATTGAGAGATGCTTGATTTCATTTCTTATAAAAAACCCCCCAAACAACAAGGCATGTTAGCATGGATGAGTTCATTAATTATTAATGTTATTTTAAAATAATACTGAATCCTGTTGTATTTTTTTTGTGTCCATATTTGATATTTCTTTCTGTTTAGGAAAAAAATAATAATTCTTGTTGGGAAAGGCTTGGGTTTCTAAAATGTGTAGGGAGGGCTGTCTCGTAAACAGTTTTAGATTTTCTATTAAAAACAATATAAAATACATAACACACACTTTTTTCTTCCACATGAAACAATTGCACTTCCTTCCTGGTCCCTCAGGATCCCGTTTTCTAATCCTTCAGCTTTCACAGAACTATTTCAGGAGTTTCTCTCCTTGTGCACGAGAACACGGAGCCCTCTTGAAGTTCTACTGCAAAGGTGACTTGTTTTCATTAAATGACTCCACGGTTCATTTTGGGTGGACACAGACATCTTCTGCGTTTCTGCTGCCCTTTTAACTTCCTTTTCTTGCTCTTTGCTTTGGGGGAGGGAAGGGAAATAAGTTGTTTTCCTCAAGTTTTCTTGCAGTAATGGGGGTGATGCTGAGCTAAGAGGAAAAACAGTGTAAATGAAAACACTTCAGATCTACATTTCTTCCACCTGAAGACGTAAGAATTTCTATCCTACTGATGCTGCAGGGGGATGCAATTTCAAGACCCGTTCTTCGTAAAACAGTTTGTCACATGAGGCTGTATGGCTTAAATTAACTTAAATCTTTAAAAATAAAAAAACCCACAAAGCTTCCCATTCCCTGGCTACTTCCAGCACAGGAAACTTTCCACAAATGGTCATTTTAGATGGAAATTTAATGGCATTAGAAGAACTTAAAGGAAAAAGTTGGAGTTTATAATTCAGAGCAAAATTTTAAGTGTCATGTAAAAATAAAAAAATTAATAAAGGGGGACTGGGGGTAAATTCACATTTTTTCCCCTAAGTGTGTTGCTCAGCAAGTACAATTAATAGATAGAAATGATAATGAGTTGGAAAGCCTGTCTGAGAAGCTTAGTAAATAAATAGCATTTAAAATTACTGCTCCTTCCAAAGGGGTTTCCAAGCATAACGCAGACTATAAATTTTCTGGTGCCTTCTGCAATAGTGCAGAACTTTTGCAAAAGCTGCATCACAAAAAGATATTAAATTGTGGCAAACACCAACAATCCGTGGAGCTTTTGGTTGTTTTGTTTGTGGGGTTGGTTTGTTTTGTTTTGTTTTGTTTTTTTTTTTTCCTGTGCCAGAATGTGTCATTTAGAGCTTTTGGGTACCATAAGATGAAAAGTGAGCTCTAGGACAGATGATTGTCCCGTAGCCTTGACCCTTGGTGGAGTTAAAGGTTTGTCCTGATTTTGGGGGGGGTCTCTCACCACTCACCCCTCGGAGCCGAGCAGGGAACTTGTTCGCCCGGTGATGAGGACATGGCTTAATTAGACGTGACGGTGCGCTGTCAAAATGGGATAGCTCGGGTGAAGTCTACATCGCATGAAGGCAAATATACAGATATAGTCACATCTTAGAGATTATTCTTGGTCTTGGACCACGTGAAAAATTGTGCTTTGTCCAGGATCTATGTGCTGAAAACTGCACTCCCCGCTCAACATGGATCTGTAAAACTGAAGACCATTGCAAACATAAGGCTCGCTTGCTTTTGGTTTTTTCCCCTCGTTGGTTAGAGACAAAAAACCAAACCCCCAAAAGGCTTTAAAACAATAGTGATATTTAGCCGTGTAGGGGATGACAGGTTAGATCTAAGGGTGGTGGTGGTGGGGGAAATAGTTTTACTTTCCAGCTTTGTACAAATTTCAATTCAGGTTTTACATCCCACATTGGTGAACTGCAAGGAGAAGTTGGCAAGGTGTTACCCAACCCCTCGCTTCTGGACACGAGTCTGTAGGTACAAAGGCCTTTTTGGTACATACGGTGAGAACTGAACACTGACCAGTCTACCAAGATCCCGTCATAGATGATTGATAGAACTCCAAATATTTATTTCAAAGAAGGCCTTGAACTCCACACGAAATGGACTTGGGTTAAAGGAACCAGAGTTTCCATCTTCCATGCTTTTTTGATTCAGTTTTGGATTTTTGCTTGGGAGTGGAGGAGTAGCTCTCCTGAGAATAAGGCAAAGGTGCAACCTGAGTTTCCTCGATAGGATGAAGTTTTCTCAAAACTGGCTGTAGTTTATCTTCTTGCTGTTTAAAATCCAATTCCACACTAAATATGGGAAGAAAAAAAGCAATTAGTTACTCATTATGATGATAGAAAGATTTCAATTAAGCCAATAGCTGACACTAATGTACAAGTGCTTAATTTATGAAATCCAAATACAAAATAAAGGTTTAAATTGGATTTCCACATTTCTTGCACCAGAAGTGAAGGGGCAGGGGGAGGTCAAAAAAGGACATACTGCAAAAAAGAAATGGGAATGGGATTGTGCAAACTTCTCCCTCCTGTCTAGGGGAGCTTGAGGATTATGGAAGATTTTATTTTCCTCTTGGGGTGGAGAAGAGGGAATCAAAGATGCTGAGAGAAGTTTGGGATGATTTTGTGCTTTGGGCTTTTGAAGAGCTGAAGATTCTGCCAATGAGGACTCAGAGTGAAGCCCTAAACATGGGTGCTGGAAAGGTGCAAGGTCTTTTTTTGCATCTGGTGGTGCCTGGTTTGGTGTTTGGTTGGTTTTCTCCTCTGGCGGTGCCTGGTTTAACGGTTAAACGCATCCTGAGCAGGAGTGTCAGCATTTCAGTGATTTGGAGTAATTTGGACAAACTTTCTAATAGTGGAGGAGAGAAATTCATTAGGTAAGAGTTCAAGTTTTCAAAATATTTTCCCCACCTCCATGTTGTGGAGCAGTGAAAAGACATTCCAAATCAAAGAACAGAATTTTTACAATTTCAGCTCTATGCTGGAACTAAACCTACAAGGATTGAATTTGCAGGAGATGGCTGTTCCCGCAGCACCGCACTACAGGCTGCCTGATTAATCTAATACCTGGCCTTGTTAAGGAAATAACAGTGCCCTCTTCAACTTGATAACATGTTCTTGTTTGCTGTTTAACTTGCAAGATGCATTTGGTTAGACAACTGCGGCATTAATTTGGGGGTAAAATTGGGGTATTAGTAGATTGTGAATGCCCCACCAGATCAATGGTTTCAGTAACACAGGGAGAGAATCGCGGCGTGAAATAGATTCTTCTCTAAAAGCTCTCTAAAACCCCTTTACAGTGGTAGGTAAATCTGTGCAGAAGTTGGTGTATGTTATATATGTTATAGTTCTGTTCCTTGGTATAATTTTTTTTTGGGGGGGGGCGGGGAAGGCTTTTCAGCTGTGGGATTGGCAGGCTTCATTTTTGCTCTTTTCCAAATGCTACTCTTGCAGGGGAGCTGTCTTCAGAGCTGCTTGAAATTGATGTAGAAGATAAATTTTTTAAAAGAAAAAAAAACGACCCAAACCTTGCTGGGCAGAGTAACTTTTTTTTTCTTAATCAATTTCTATTAAAGATAAATCTCAAGAGAAAAACCATCTTGGTTCTAGTCCGTACGACAAACCCCATGTTATTACCATTTTCTACTGCATAAAATCATTTGCAGCGCAGCTCAAAAGTCTCTCAGCCATTTCCATCAACGTGAAATATTTTACTTCTGAAGAGTATAAAGAGGATGAATGAAAACATTCGCATTAGTTTAGCGTTTATAGCTGTAAATTCTGCAGGGTAATTGATTGCTGTTTATCAAGATCAATTTATCTGCCTCTCTAGGTTTTTTAATGTAACTGCTCCTTTCAGGCAGTGATTTGTTTGCTTGAAAACCCGGGGTTTTAGTGAGCGTCTGTTTGTGCTGTAATAAGACAAAAACCTTATTCTGTAATTTTTCACGTATCTTTCTAAATTCACTATCGCTGACTTTATTTTTGGTCTTATATTAAACTCAGCAAGTGTTACATATTTGTATGACTTCTTTATATTTTTGTTGTAGCAGCAGATACTCTCTGCAGACTCTGCCTTTTCCTTTCCGATCCCTGCATTCGGGAACTCGATTTTGTCACCTGTCACAGCTCTGAGGGTTCTGGTTTGCTGAGGGCTATTTTCAGATCCCAAGGATCTACAGGTCTCCCTCTAAACGTCACCTTTTCTTGAAATATTCTCTGTGCCACGTGGCTCCCTTCAATTCCAAACTTTGTCTGGTTTTGTCTCTTCTTTAAGCCTCTCTGTGATAAGTCCATGAAGTTAATTAGTGAGGACGATATGTTCTTGCGTTACGCATGATGGGGATTATAATTACTGGTTTCAGAAGTGTTTTTCCTTAAATGAAATAATAGTATTTTCCAATAGACTGACAATTGTGAATAAGCCCTACAAAAACAAGAGAGGTATCTCTGTGTTATATATTACTACTATCACAAATGTTTGCCTGACACATCTAATTAGGCTGTACTAAAGGTTCATTTACATATAATATTGCCTAATTGAGAGCCTTGGGTTGGAGCTTCTCCACGTTCAGTGCTTATCTCAATTTTATCCTGTGTGTGAAACTCCAGTGCCAATGGAGAGGCTTCTTTTCTGAACAAGTATAACCACTAAAATTTTGTCTGTGATAAATATTCTTGTTTTCTGTGTTTTTCTCTCCAAAGTTAACTATATATTTACAAAGTTTGCAACCGAAACTGTATGTTTTGGGGCAGCTGCCTGTGTAGCAGTGTTTGCGTAGATGTCATTCCCTTGAAAATTTGGCCAAATAAAAATCAAATAACAGGCCCTTGAAAACTTTGTAATTAAAATCTCTGCAATTCCTTGGCAGTGAGAGGGGACTAGTCCAGGACTGCTCAAAATCTTCTCTGCAAATGCAGTTTGAAGTTCCTTGTCCCTGACTGAGCCCCGGAGGACCCTGATCCTGCTTTTCTGGTCGTCTTGCTTCCTGCTGGGGACTGATACCCATGCAAAGGGACCCCAAAATAAGATTTTTTTAAAATTTTTTTTTTTTGTTCCTTCCTTTCCCATTTCCCAGATGCTGGTGTTGTTTATTGCACAGCATAGATGGGAATCGGGCTGTAGTTTTCTCCCTAGGAAGAGCCATTCCTATGCTGTGGAAGTTGGGTTTATAGTGGATGGGGCAGAGCGTTCCAGAAAGGTGGAGGGTGATGTTGGGCAGTTAACTGCTGTCTTGAAACCTGGTTTTATACACGGCTGTTAATTTTAGGATTGAAGTCAGCGGGAACCTCTGTGGGGTTTTCTGTTTGTTTTGCTCTGGGCTTTGTCCCCCCAGCCCCAGCCTTTGCTTCTGGTGTTTGTGAAATGGAGTTATTGTGTTTCAGAAAACAATGAGGACTCGTGCGCCGTAATAACGAGTTCCCCAGGACAAACTTGGAACAAAACTGTTTTCTATGTGGAATTTGAATCGTATTCAGGAAAGAAAGAGCAACAAAACCTATTGAATAGTTCTCATCAGTGAAGGACTGTGTTTGGTGCCTGAAGCCTCCAGGAGAGGCATAAAGAACCACCCGACCACTAATTGAGTGCTCCCGGGGTGGTAGCACTGACCAATCAAGGGTTCCTTTGGCCTCCAGCTGTTCTTGGAGGCCCTGAGAACATCTCAGAGGTCCTTTGGGGTTTGTGTGGCTTGGTAGTTCTGCGTTCACCTCCTGTGTAATGCGTGTGGGTGAAATCAGTGCTTTCAAGAGGTGTTGTAACGATGTTCGTAGGGCCCGTTGTGTGATAAAGGGGTGATGTAAAGCCCGGTGGACAGTCTGGACACCTCGTTTCAAGACTCTCTCAGGCTGCTTCGTGCTGGCTAATCCCATCCTCTAAATCCTCATGCCGTGGGTTAGGGATTGCTCTGGTAGATTTGCTGGTTTTGGCTTCGTAGCTTTTTAAAAATGATTTTGAGTATATATGCTAATGAGTTTATTTTTTGCATGCTGGCAGTAGAGTGAACTTTTTCTAATTTTGTTGCTCTATAAGGGATTGAAAACAGAGTTTGAGGAGTCATAACCATTTGGTTTTAAGCATATGGGCTGTGGGAGGGCATCTAGCAACAAGCTTAGAAATATGGGTGGATTTTCTTCTTTTTTAACACAGTCACACGTTATTAGCATGAATCACTTTGAGACTATTAGATGCTAATGATTGGCTATGTTGGTTACTTGTAAGATCGCTGAATCAGGATAATTCAGGTTGAGGACCGGGCTGCTGAGGGCTGTATACCCTTCTGTTTACCTTTTTATGACCTCATTTGTAATGTTAAAGCCTAAATCCTGCAGGCGTTTGTAGAAGGGCTTAGCTCTTTGCATTGGAGTGGGCTGGGTGAAGCAGGAATTAACGAGTATCACGGTGTCTCCTTCTGGGTCACGTTAATTGGATGACACGGCATTAGTACGTGCCACATCTTGGAAGAAGGGGAGCCAGATAAGCACTAATCACTCGAAAATTAGCTTAATACATTTTTAAGCAATCTCTGTGTTAAATTTTTTATTTCAACCTGAATATCAGAAATGCAGAGGATCCGGCGTGTTGTCAGAGGTAACAAACCATTAAGATCCGTTTTTCTCTACTAAGCATCTTAGAGGCTAGAGATAAGATGAGAAGGGATGTAAGTTAATTACTGTGGGTGGGAAATAAAAAGATGGTGAAAATCATAGAATCATGGAATCATAGAATGGTTTGGGTTGGAAGAGACCTTAGAGACCATCGAGTTCCAACCCCCCTGCCCTGGGCAGGGACACCTCCCACTACACCAGTTTGCTCCAAGCCCCATCCAGCCTGGCCTTGAACCCCTCCAGGGATGGGGCAGCCACGACTTCCCTGGGCAACCTGGGCCAGTGTCTCACTACCCTCACTGTAAGTATCTAATCTAAATCTCCCCTCTTCCAATTTAAACCCGTTGCCCCTTGTCCTGTCCCTACACTTCCTCCTAAACAGTCCCTCCCCAGCTCTCCTGTAGCCCCTTCAGATATTGAAAGGCCGTTATAAGGTCTCCCTGGAGCCTTCTCTTCTCCAGGGTGAACAACCCCAGCTTTCTCAGCCTGTTCTCGTAGGAGAGGTGCTCCATCCCTCTGATCATCCTCGTGGCCCTCTGCTGGACTCGTTCCAACAGGTGGACTCCAAAGCTGGACACAGAGCTCCAGGTGGAGTCTCATGAGCACAGAGTAGAGGGGCAGAATCATTGCTATTCTCATCATTTTGTTACCTGATCTTGCTAGACTAATGAAATCTTAAGAATTTCTGTCCACTTGTCTTATTTTCACTGTGTGTTGCCAAATTTTAATATTATATATTTTAATAATAAATAATTTAATAAAATTTTAATAATTATCCCTGCATCTAACCTTTACAAGTGAACTACTTCCCTGTGGGCTCAGTGCTAATGAGTCAACTTGTTTCACCGTGATTTTAACCTGTTTCATTTGCCCCTTGTATTCAGTTACGTTTCATAGATTCTAATAATGTATTTTCTGTTAAATAGTTAGAGTGTACCTTAGAATAATTTCAGTATCAAAGACCAAATGGAACACTGAAAACCAGCGTAATTCAACATTTCAAGAGAGTAAAAAGTACCCAAAATAATGGTTAATGCAGCTTTGAGTGATTTTTTTCCTTCCAAGAACTACAACAGTCAGCTCTTGAGTTGTTTGTTCCCCCTATGCAGAAATTGGGTCGGGATTTGATTTAGTAAAAAGTTGACTTCCAGAAGCTAAAGTAGCCTTGTAAAAGCTCTTCAGTACTTCTGACCTTTGTGCCTGAAGGGAAGCCTGGCAGGAATTCTTCAAGATGCTCCTTCACAGAAATAATTCACGATAAAAGCCTTAGAATAATGCACAAAATATTAAACAGAAGACTCATTTTCTCCTATAGATTTCTGCTCAAGGATTAAAATTCACACGGGATGGTAATTTAAACAGGAGCGAAAAGGGCAGTTCCACTAGAAGGTAATCACAGAATAAAAGTGGCTGGGTAGATTTAGTCCACATGGGTTTTGGGTGTGAGAGAATTACAATTTCTGCATATCAATGCAATTTCTTTTTAATAGCAAGATTTTGCTAGATTCAGTATTTCAGTTTTTGTCCAGAAAATATACCCTAATAAAACCTATTTTCTGTCCTTAAAATTGTCAGTGGTGAATCTACATTAGTTTGGAAAAGAGAGATATAAAAGGTTAGCTTTTGTTTTTAAATTTGTCTTTTGGTTTGTAGCAGATGCTTTTGGAACTGGTTATTGACCTTGGTTTACGAGATATTGATGCTAAGGGATAGATTAACATTCGACACAGGTTAACATTTAATAAAAAGCTTGTTTATTTTTACCACTTAATTTTTTTTTTTTACTACCATTTTAAATAACGTCTGGAAATTGCTATAAAGATACAATGCTTAATACTTTTTACTGACATTTTTACATTATTGCTGTGGAGTTGGGACTTTATATTCAGGCTTTAGAACCCGTAGTGATGCTCCTGCTCGAGAAAAGTGGTTTCTGCTGTGTTTGAGCCCAGAGCTCCATCAGATGCAGCACGACTGATCCTGTCCTTACCAAAATCCCAGGGACCAGAGGCTGGTGACACCTTCGGGGTGATGACTCAAGCCTTTCCCCCTCATTAGAGTAGCAGCTAAATGGGTATTTAATTGGGAGTTGGAGCAGGGAATTGTTGTGTGCTGCAGTACAAGCAGCCTCTCCTGCAATGGAAGAAGGCATCCGTGATGCCTGTGCCTGGAATCTCTGTCAGGTTCTCTAAGCTATTTCTCGTAGCAGAAAGAAGTAGAATTTTGAGGGAAGTGGGGAATCAAGATGTGTTTATTTTCCTATTGATTTCCAAAGTAGTTTAAGGTTTTGGTATCTTGTCTTTTTGATAGTGTTTAATGTATGATCAGTTTACTATTATTCCAAAAAATTAGAAATTAAACTTTTTTTGTTAATACTAAGAACTGTGTATTCTATATAAAATATATATGAAAATAGATTTCGAATCTTAGAAAAAAAAAGTAAATTTCATATGCAAAATAACTATTCTCAAAAACCTATTCTTAGAAAGTTTATTAACAGTATCAGTACTTTTGGTACTAAAAAGCAGCAAAGTCCCCTTAAAGTCTAAGAGTGGGGGGTTTTTTGCCTTCCACATTGTCTCTGGCTTTTGTGACAGATCATATTAATATTCTAAAAAGTCATCTTGAGGGGGAAGAATTTCATTGCTGGAATGTAGGAACAATCAATGTATCACTCAACATTCTAGGACGCAGTTGGGTAGTCAGTGGGGAGAATTAATCCTTCCTCTGAGATGCTGTTTCGTTGCAGTTTAAAAGGTTTGAAACAGCTCTGATATTTATTTTTTTCTAATGTTACTCAGTTCAAAATTGTGGAGGAGCAGAAGCTCCTACAAGGCAGTTTGTCTTAGTGGTAGTTTTATCAGGGAATTTCTCTTTTATCCCTTCTGGCTACTTATCTTGTCTCAGTAATTCAGTCTTGTAGTTCCCTGTTTTGCAGTGTCTTCTGGTTTCAGACTTCTTGCCTGCAGCGTATTTTCTCCTCATCTGTCAAAAAGCTGAGCTGATTTTTGGTAAAACTTCTCCTGGAAGCAGTGCTTTAGGTGGGTGCCCAGCATCGAGAGCTTCTGTCCAACTGGCTGTTCTGGTGGGAAATTCAGAAGAGCCAGACCTTCCCATTACACTATTCTGTTGGTGAGGAAACACTTAAAATCCATGTTTCTGGACCTGTTTCATTTGGGTGTAAGAGGCAGAAACTGGAAGGTTCCTTAACTATAAATGTGCTGACTAGAAATCAAGATTTTAAAAATTTTTCCAAAATGGAGTTGAAGTTTTCCATCCTTTTTTGCTTCACTTCTAGACAGTTGGGAGATAATGCATAAATAAATACAGGTTTTCTGCCCAAATCAGAGTCTGAGTAGAGAGTTAAGGGGTGAAGGGGGAAATTCTGTGCTTTCAGCCCTGGCCAACCTTCATTTTAGTTTGGATCTTCACTGTGATTAATAGTCATCTTTATACATTTTCATCTGTGCTATATTGCCTGATTTTCTGAACCACTCTAATACTGAGATGCATTTGTTTTCTTCTTACCTGCAATGCATGAAAATATTCAGTTGGCTTTCTTTAGCCTCGAATGGAGAAGGACAATGAAGTTTTCAGTAAGAAACACATCATCAGACTCATGATGGCCTCATGTCCTGCCCACCCCATACCTGTTGTCCCTTCACTATAGCACAGCATGAGCCAAACGGGGCTCTTGGCTGATAAACTTTAGGAGGGGAACCTCTGCTATGGAGAAATCAGAAATAATATCCTTTTGCACCTGATTTGTTTCTAGTGTGCAAACCCCAGGTCCTTCCTTCTGGAGGAGCGATCCCAGTAGGTACCAACCTTCTTTAACAAAACCTTTGAGCAGTTTGTCATCTTTGATGTGTTTGACAGTAACAAGCAAACTTGTATTGACGGTACAGAACTTCCAGAGCAGGTCTGCTAAAGGAGTATTGTGCCATGCAGGTTTTAAAACTTACTCACTAACAGAAAAGTATGTAAGAGCCTGGGTAGGAATGTCATTTTACTGATAAAACTCTCTAGATTGACTCTCAATCCGGTTCCCTTTGCTATACACAATCTCTCCTGCAAAATTACTTCCCCAGTCCAGTAGTTACCACTCTAAAAATAAATTTGAAGTACGCTGACTTGGATAGAAAATGCTAAATATCTCTATTGTGAAAATGAAGCTCCCCCTTCTAACCCTTCCCGTCCAAGAGCAACAGCCGTAATACTGACCACAGTCATCTGGCTTTGATTTAAAAATGTTAGATGTAGAAACAGAGGTCTGTTGAATTTTATTAATGTAGTGAAGTTAAAGCTATGCTTTCAATAAAACCTTCTTTGTGCTATTCAAAACTCAAGGCTAACAAATGATCTTTCATTAGTGAATAAATCATTACATTCACTCAGGCAAAAGTGGAAATATTAGTATTTTTAACCTACCTATAGATAATACACGCGCTGTTCCTGCATGTGTCGCAATTAGCTGTGTCTTGACCAGTCCGATACGAGAGCCTGCAAAGACAAGAACACGAAGTCATTAAAAAGTAAGTTAACATGTTTTTGCCTTCTGTGATTCTTGTAATAGAAATAAGAACTTCAGAATGATTCTTTTAAACTTTAATATTGACTGCGAAAATCTAGCCATTAGGAAACCAGGATCAAAAATAACATATTCAGCTTCACCGGACAATGAGAACATGAAGTTATTTTGGAAAATGAGTCTTTAATGACTGCAAGAAGAAAATGAAAAAATTTATTTCCATTATATTTTTGTAAATTAAAAGGGAAAACAAGGAAACCAAGTGATGTGAACCTCTTTTTCCATAAAGCTTCTGTAACTCTCACTGTAAAGGGACGTTCTCAGTTTCCACTGAGGTGACAGAGCTGATTTTCTGGGTTTTTCTCTGCCTTCTCAAATAAACAAGGCTTTTCCTTGTGGATGCATAGAACATAATACTGAAAAAATGTCATCTATTTAGAAGTTCTGTGCCTCTGCAATGAGGTATGAAGACCTGTTGTAGGGATGTTTGTGTCTTAAAAGGATGAAAATGCCATTTAAATAACATTTCCTGTATGTACGTTGCCTGCAGCTAGTCCTTGTCACACTTTGAAGTCTGTTACAGCAGTGGCTCTTAATTTACCTAGGTATTGCCTCAGACTTGGTCAAGTTGAATTAAAAAAGTTGTTGTTTTTTTTTTTTTTTTAAGGCATACAAGTACTTTTTTTGAACATAGAAATTTCATTAAATTAAATATATTAAAAGGAACATAATTGTCTACCTATCAGCCCAAATGTTCTTGCATGCAAATGGGTTTAAAATTAAAATGTATTGAAATTTTTTAAATGAGTTTAAAATGAAAAGCCAATATTTATGTATTAGTACTTTTTTTTTTGTAAAATCACAAACAGACTCTTCTAAAATTAGTTTCAGTTTGCAGATACTAGTCTGTATTTAACACAAAGTTTCTTCATAATTTTTTTTAAAGAAATGGGGAAATACTTCATCTGTGGAATTGTGAAGATGCAGAAAGTAGACCTGGTTGGGATTAGTTAAGGGAACACTTCTGAAGGCAGGGTCTGCCCTGAAGCCTGGGACCCGTCTTACTCAAACCCTTCAACTAATTGACCTCAAGTAATTCAGTGGTGGCTTTGCTTGACAGGGGCACCTCTGCCCTCGCTTTGGGGAAAGAAAACCCTTTTCTTTGCTTCCCTGACAAGGTAACAATAATGAAAAATCCAGCATTTGCAAAAATGTTGCCTTATTTTTATGCGTCAAAATATCAAACCTATATAATATAAAGTATTAATGGGAAATGATACACAAACTGTTTCATGTGCCCGTCCCTAAGGTGGAAAATCAACATTTCCTAAATGCTTCAGGCTATTTAGAGTGCCCCATCCCTGGAGGGGTTCAAGGCCAGGTTGGAAGGGGCTTGGAGCAACCTGGTGTGGTGGGAGGTGTCCCTGCCCAGGGCAGGGGCTGGAACTGGATGGGATTTAAGGTCCCTTCTACCCCAAACCATTTTATGATCTGATGATTTATTTTTCTTAGTGAATATACTCTTTTCTTTGAAAAAGATCACCTGGTCTCGTGGCGCTTTTCCTTTCTATTTTAAAGGTTTGAAATATCGGTTTAAAAGTTTATTACATCACTTACGTATTTTATATAGACATACTTTAAAGAAAAAAAGCATTTATCGGTGTGAACTTGAAGGTGGAGAGTGAACCTGAGGTTTTATTGGTGGGAGCTTGTGGTCACAGGTGGCAGTTCTGCTTCCCCTCTGATGACTTTGATTGTCAGTCGTTGGGGGTGATGTCACAGCAAAGTGCTCTGGGCACAGCGGTAGCACAGAGAGCAGCTCATAACAGGGTCTTTTTATAATAAAGACTTTTTTTCCCTTCTGAAAGTAAAATGCCAGGTCGAGTTCTTGCTGTTCTAGTTGTGCTTTGTTATTTGAAGAGAGCTTGGAATGCTATGGCTTTGAAAATTGATGTCAAGTAGTAAGAGTGGCCTCAAAAATCCTTTTAATCCAGAGAAACACACTCAAATTACCTAGGTTGCTAAATTTTGATACCACAGCAAAGCCAGGTGTGCAAAAGAACTTCTACAGAGCAAATTTTCTATATTATGTACTATTCCTTACAGGGACAAAACCCGTACTGGTTTGTATTTGATTATATTTACTACTTATGCTCTCTGAGAAGGGTGAAGTCGTATCTGTTTTTCATTTCCCCTTTTACAGTCTTTTGGAAGTTGACATTCGAATTACGACCACACTATTAAACCTGGACTTGTAAAATGTTTTTCCAGGTTATTGATCACATACTAAAGTCTCTTTCTAAAGATACAAAATTTGAAGTTTCCAGAGCCATTGACGAAGGCCTTTATTTATTGGGGACATAAAGGGTGGTTAATAACGGCCTTCAGAGGAACATGGGACCATTGTCTGTGCCTCTCGAGAGGTAAAGGAATAAACACAGTGCGTCAGGTGCCAAAGTTGTTGTTTCGGGGTGATTTTTTGGACATTAGTTTCCAGTGGGGACATTTTCATTCATCTTTCTATGCCTGCAAAGACACAGTTAATTATCTGTCTTGTCGATGAACAACTGGTGTCTGCTGTTCCTGCTCGGTGCTGCGGGGTTTGCCCTGCCTCTCATTGGCATTCCGAGAAATAATTTGATATAAGGCTTTTTTTAATAAGTTTTTCAAAGCCCAGCCTTTACAAAAGCAAATTGTAGTATACAAGTCACTTATCCTGCTAATACTTGTCCCCCTTGTCCTGAATTCTTGCAAGATGAGCCTAGTGACAAAGAGTGACAGTGACATCTTATTTGTGGAGTTCCTCAGGAAAATGGTTGGGTGTATTTTAGGGACTTGCCTGGTGCTTTAAGGGATTCGCTCTAAAAAAGCGAGGTTTCTGGCAGCAGTTGTAAAAACAAAGTTGCCAAGTCATCTGTTTATAATGGATCTTGACAAGTCTTTATTTTCTTTTTTTCTCCCCCCCCCCCCGTGCTTGAGAACCACGGTTTTCACTGTGGGACTGAGAAAAGGCTGCTGTGATGGTTTACCAACCAGCTTCCACCAGCAGCACCCCTGTCTTAACAAAACTGGGATATTTTAGTATTTAATCACTGAATGCTGGTAGGCTGGGTACTTATTTAGCAAAAGCTATAATGTATTTGCTCTTAATGTGCCAGTTCAGCCATGACCTATAGCCCTGCTTCCAGAACTGGCAGTGCTTTTGAGATCTTTTTTTAATAAGGTGTCATTTACACTTTAGGTTAATAAACTGTCTGTCTCAAAATTGAGTTTTCAGTATTTTATTTAAAGTAGTTTCTAAAGCATATGATGATCTTTAAATGCCCAATAATTCCAGCCCTTCAAATACTTTAAAAACATACTTCCTAGTTGATGGTATGAGGCAGGCTCGTTAAGCTGATGAAAATGGTCCTTTGATATAAGTATTTAAAAATTATATGATACTTGGAGGATAGTTTGAAATACTGATTTCTCAGCTTACGTGTTCAGCACTGCTTGGTTTTAGCATCATTGTTATTCACAAACTGTTTACCCTGATACTTTTTTTTTTTTAGTCAGATGTAATTTATGATTAATTTTTCTTAAAGCATCATTTTCCATAATGAATATGTTCAGCTTTTCAGAGATGATTTTCATTTCAAACTATGGATTTAGTAATGTTGCCATCTCTGAACCATCCTATTAAAGTTCTTTTTAGTCCCTGAGAACGTTCCACGGTGTCACAGCATGTGGTTTCCATAAGGCTGTTTGACAGCTCTTTAGCTGATGCTGTGTTGTCTGAGTGTTAGTACAGTAGAAATTAAATTATTTCTATATAAATTAAACTTCCTGAAAGAATTCAGTTGTTGATACCCCAGGGCTTTGGACTTTCTTGTTTTCACATAATTATCTATATAAACACTTGCATGGAATTCATCTACTTCGTGCCAGCAGAGGTTTTACTATTGGCATAGCGTCTCCGTGTAAATCTTAGGGGATGAGGTTGATTTGCAGAGCAGACTTAACGAAGAATTAAGGTTCCCATCAGTGTTAACCACTAGAAACAGTTTGCGAGCCCAAATGGGGATAGCAGGTTCAGGACAGCAGAGTTGTGGGTGATTATGCTTTCCTTGTGAGATGCAGTATTTTGGATAAGCTACTTTTTTCCCTCCCCTTAAAAATAATTTTAAAGGTATTCCAGTGTAGGAGAGCTCAGCTTAGAGACCAGTAACTTTCTTCTTCGTGGGTAAACTAGTCAGCATTCTAAGAGTAAATCTGGAAAAATGTAATTTTTACACAAAACAAAGATTCCTATAGAAATTTTGTTTTCTTTTGAGGGAAATGAGGATGGTTATGGTCTGTTTTAGATCCAAAATGGAGTATTTCACTTTGGACCGAGGGAGATGCCTGGGAGCCAGGAGTTCCCCCAGGCTGTAACTCCCATCGGCAATGTTCTTCATGGAAAAACGGTCTCAGCACTAAGCCTTGCAGCTTCTTTTACCAAACTTGACATCTTGATTTTGGGAATTGGTTTAAATATAAAAAGTGTTACATCTTGTAACTTGTTTCATTTTCTCTCTTTTTTTTTTTTTTCATCCTTTCTTGGATTGAAGGAAGTCTTAGGTTGACCAAGAATGTCAATCTCAATCACCTTGAGGTTGTGCTCACCCATTTGGTGGGACACCTCAGCTCTACTGCTTTGAGATGTGGATGTGCCTGTGATGTCTAATCACTCGCAGGAAGAAGAAAATCCATCAGCCTTAAAGTGAAATTGAGATTGAGATCTAGTTATGTATTTTTGTACTGAGGTGTGACTGGAAATTGTGACTGTTGAAGGAGAGGTTGTTGATTTTGCCCCATTGGTTATTGTCTCCACCTCCTGGTTTCATCCTGGCTGTCCTCATGTGGTACAGTCCCTCAGGGGCTCCTCTGGGTGAGGTTAAGATGCAAGGTGCAATCAGAGAGTGGTACTTGGCATCTTCTTCTAACACAAGTTCAGTCTTGACACCTACTTCTGCCTGCCATGAATACGACCACACCAAACCTGTCCCCTTCCCTACCCATCAGCAATTAGAGTGCTGTCTGGCTAATTAAATCAAAAGCCCTGTTCGTTCCTGGTTTGATAGGGTGGATGCTGATCTGTAGGAAGGAACTGAATGCGTATACTGAGACATTTAATTGATATCCCTGATACTCATATTATTGCTGTGTTTCATACTACTTTAGCATCTAACGGGTTTTGATACACTCTAACAAGAAGTCATTCCTCCAATAGCTTCTCTTTGATACCTTGTATTTTCTCTTTTCATATGGGTAGGATTAGTCTCAGGTACTATAGGGTGCTGTATGGTCCAGGTCCTGAGGAGAGGAGGGATGTAGGTGAGTGTGTTGTGATGGCTGCATCCAACCAGCAGGGTCACCTTGGGAAGGGTGTCTCACCTCCACGCTCAGTTTTTCACGTATGCTTGCTGTCTACATTCCATATTTTTTCAGCAGGCTTTCATTTCATTTCATTGCATTTCTTTTAGCATTCTTGGCACAACCTGAGTGTAACCTCAATTAACACTTCCAAGTATTAAAATATTATAATGAAGAGCAACCGTTTTGCTGACATGGACTGGCAGCAACTAATAATAGGCTGCAATTTTCAGAGCAGCCGAAGGGAATTACACCCTCTAAATCCCTGTGAAATGCAGAATTTGTGCACCTGCTTGAGGCTTCTTTTTTTTTTTTTTTTGAAAATACCAACTGTAACATCAAAATCTTCTTTGCATTTGAGTAGGTTATTTTTTTTCTCGTATGAATTAGAGACACCATTGAGCTTAGCGAGGGAAGCTTACATCAGTAGATGCTGATTTTTTTTTTTTGATTGTTCAGTAGGTGACTAGTGAAGGGGCACTAATTCAAGTGTCCTGGACATATATTGAAAACAAAGGAAAAAAAAAAAAATCTTACAAAGCGATTTGGAAGGATGGCTCTGTTACATCTGGATGTCTTCCCTTATTTGCTGGGATGTAGGGAATACTTCATATTAATTGAGTTACTTAATGGCATGATTTTCCAGAAGTGGCTGTGCTTCAGAGTGTGTTTATGATCAGATGGGTACACTCTTTAGATATATTGCTGTTCATCACACTTCTGATGTATTACCACCACCAAGGAGGATAAACAGACTGAAGGAACTTTTTTTTTTGTTGATGTTTTTATTAAAATATAGTGAAGCAAATTATCTTAAGAAGTCAGTGGGCCTTTGAAGTGGTTTTGAAATGACAGTTCTGGCCTTGCTGAATAGCTGAGGAAGCGTAGGCCATGGTTCTCCTTTACTCTTTGTATAAATGGGTATTATATTGCCATGCACGGCCTCATCCTGCTGGGACTATTTATAGCACAGCTAGTTAAATGCGCTAATATTATCTGTCTTTACAGAATAATGGTTTAAAATAAATAGTCTGGTGGAGAACTTCCTAAAACCTTTGTTTCCTGCTGTAAAGTATTACAGAGCTAATATTGCTAATAACTGTGCTTCAAGAGACAATTATCCATACTTACTATTAACATAATTTGCCTTTTGGCAGAATGAGACGACTTCACTATGTCATGTGTGTTTTAGTTGTCCTTATGACTTCAGTAAGTCAAGTTTGAGCTACGTAAATGGCACGGAAATCACTTGTATAGGTTTTGCAGGTTAAAAGAAATCCTGCTTAGCCAAATCGGTTTAGTCTAACCTCAGAAAGATCTGCCATTCTAGCTCGATGGAAAGCCTCATAAAAACACATTTCTATCAGCAAAATCATGTTTCAGGTTAATACATCTGCCTCTGTTTCCCTTAAGAACTTACATTCTGCTGTCAAACCAGCAGGTATGTACAGGAATAAAACACCTCGGGTCATCCTTCAGCTCAGATAAAGGTGTTGAGAAAAATCACTTGCCCAGTAGAAAAATTATTCACTGCTGCTGTGTTCCCACTACATTCATAACTACCCAATTAGCAATTTTCATTTATAGGTGCTAGTGGTGCAGCCTGATAAAAATCAAGAACAGTGTTTGCTTTGAGCAATTGTCTTGAGGCTTTTTTGTTTGATGTCTGCAGCTGGATGCAAACACTGAATTATTTCATGCTTTTCAGAGGTGTGTTGGGGTTGGGGGTTTGTGGTGTTTTGTTGTTTTTTTTCCCCTTTTTTAACATCCTTGGCTTTCACCTGAAGAATTTTTCTTCCCTCCCTAGCCCAGCGCTTGTTGATTTTGCCGAGCTGGTTCCCCAGCACCAGCCCTGGGAGCATCCTTGGTGTGTCTTCAGTAACCATGGGCCCCTTACTTGTATTCGAGGGGATCTGTCCAACTTTATGTGACAAGGTAGGGGTTATCTCCACCAGCAGAAGTCCTTGGTCTACTCAGAGCACCTAGAGGAAGAGATGCTTCCGTGTGTCCTAGGTTTTCTTATGCTGTGTTTAATTATGTCTGTAGTAGATTAGATTGGATGTGTTACAAGTAGAACCCAACTCTTTGTAACTGCGTGGTAACTATTTGCAGAGCCCCAAGAAGGGCTGTGGAGCTGTCTCCTACCTCTAACAGATCCACCTGCCTGGAGGCTGCTTAGAAAAGTCATATGGACCTTGTAGTCAGGATTTGCCTTCATGGCAGTTCCTTCCCATACTGGTCTGAAGTTACCAGCACAGCTTTTCTGGGAACCATCAACATACTCAGCAGCTGCAGGAAAGCTCAGTTTGCTTCTGGGGTGTGTTTGGAGCTGGGGAGTACTCACTGAGAGCCACACAGGTCTGAGCAATACCAGCCATGTGCCCCTGATCTGAATGTCACCATGCCAGAGGCATTGTGTACTTGGACAGAACATGATCCTTTCCTTCCCCGCACACCAGTGTAGATTAGAGGCTGACCAGCTGGAAACCAGGTCTGTAGAGGGAGACCTGGGAGTCCTGGCGGACAACAAGTTGCCCGTAAGGCAGCGATGTGCCCTTGTGGCCAAGAAGGCCAATGGTCTCCTGGGGTGCATCAGGAAGAGTGGCCAGCTGGTCCAGGAAGGTCATCCTCCTCTGCTCTGCCCTGGTGAGGCCACATCTGGAGCACTGGGTCCAATTCAGGGGCCTCCAGTTCAAGAAGGACAGGGAACTGCTGGAGAGATTGCAGCAGAGGCTATGGAGATGATCAAGGGACTGGAGCATCTCTCTGCTGAGGAAAGGCTGAGACACCTGGAGCTGTTTAGCCTGGAGAAGAGAAGGCTGAGAGGGGATCTCATGGATGCTGAGCAATATCTACTGATCAGCGAGAATGGCCAGGCAGCCCCTGACTGTCATCAGAACAGTGGGGAAGATCCTGCTGGATCCTCCTGTCATGCTGGGTACAAGTGTGGTTTAATACACACACAACAAAAGCAAAAGAAACACTGCACAAATTCACTTAACTCATTTTTGAAAGGTTCTCTTTTTAACTGAGGAGGAAAGCAGAGCATCCTCTGATGCTCTAAAACAATACCAGAATAGTTTTTCCATTTTTTTTCCCCCCTATCTGTTATTGTTATTACAGGGCTAAAATTATCCATTTGGTTTCTGAGATTCTTTGAAATGTATGGAAGCTCAATGGTGAAATTTTTCAGACTGTTTCCAAGACAGTAGTTTGTCTTTTACTGAATCCTGACACTTGGAAGCAGATGACTAATTTTCTTTTTGAGGTATTAGCACTGTGGGCGTATGGCATGACTCCCAGGACAGCAGTTCTAGTGCTTTCACCCCGTAAATACATTTTGTTATACTCAGGTTAGTTGGGGAGTGAAGGGTTTTTTTAAAAAATACATATTTTAATAGGTCTGTCTAGTGATTTAAAAAAGAACCCCTGAGAATGGAGAGGATTAAAATGTATTCCAAGTAAAACCACAAAATCTTACAGGAATTAGGTATGTACAAGGTCTACCATCTCTCTTGGATATCTGCACCTCTGTTGTCTCATCAGAAAAATCAGGAGGATAATTAAAACGTCAACTCTTCGTATTAATAATAATTCAGGGAATTTGTTTGCTCTGGCTGAGTAGCAACTGTATTGCTGGTGTATGCTGGCTATGGGGGAGCAGATTCCGTGTTCACTCTAAGATGAGGTCCTTTTACCCCCTGCACTCAGAATCTTCTGCTGTGATTTATTCCTGACCCCAGGCTGTCACAACTCGGGTGCCCTGGGACCTCTGAACCCGCAGCTCATCATCGGGTTTGCTGCACCCATCCTTCTACTGCAGCTCCACAGCCTGACATGTTCCTCTTCCACCTTCCCATCTCTCCACCCTCAAATCCACCCAATTTTAAAAACAAATTAGTTCTGTGGGTGATTTTTGGGTCTAGCTGGGGCTGTGTGTTCAGTGGTGTACTCACCAGGCAAAAACCCCTGCCTGCAGCTCGTGCCCTTGCACCGCCCTGTATCTCCCACCCGGAGTGGAGTTGTTTCTCAGCTACAGAGGGATTATTGGACTCGCTGCCCTGTGGCTCATAGCCTTTTGTCAGCCACGGCCCGCAGATTCATAACTGGATGGTTTTAATGCAAATTAAATCCTTTCAGGCGAGCAGACCAAAAGGTATTTCATAGCTATGAACTAATAGTGCATTTACAGGCGAATAACTGTATTGAAACCTTGGGTTTTGCTTGACTCAGACTTTTAAATTAAGAAGACCAACGGGTATTGTTTCTATAAAAGAGGGAAGACAAGAGAAATAAGTTGTCTGTGGTTTTTTTTCGTGATTGAGATTCCAGTGCAAGCTCAAATACACTGTGTATTACATATATAAGCCCACACCAGCATACAATAATAACTATGTCAGCCATACTTCATGCAAACCAAAGAGCTTGTTTAAAATTCTAAATATTATGCAGTAGTATGAAATTGAGAACATAAAGTACAGTTGCTGGCCATTGAGCTTCCTCATGATGTGGTGCTTGCAAGAAGGATGGGGAATTGTATGGAGAGAAAAAAAAAAAAAAAACCAGCAGGAAGGACCCTGGAAGCCCCAAACTGTTGTTCTGTTGCAGAAAAGTTATTCAAACTGTTGCAGTTTGAATAACTCTTTGCAGGTCTCAGTACTTTCTATTTTCTGATTTCCTTAAATAGTGGTAGTTTGAGATGTCACTGCAGTACGGGAGACTCTAGAGCAGCAGTTTGACATTCGCTTGAGCTTTGCACACAGATGCTCAGCAAGTCTTGTCCCTGGGATTGTTTTCTGAGCTTGTATGGGTGACAGTGAAGTAAACAAATCTCTTCGCATTTACTAAAGAAATGACCTAAATCATGCCAAGTTGGACTATTACGGAGTAAAAATTGCCTTGTTAATGTCAAAAACCCCTCTGCTCATCTCTACAACCCAGTCTCTCGTGCTGATGAATTGTTAGGCCACACGCAGCTTCTACCGCGTCTTCTCAGGATATTGGAACCAAAAGAAAGAAAAATTGTACTATCCCCAGTACAGCACTGTCCTCGTCTGGTTTGTTCATGCAGCAAGTGGTGTGGTGAAAAACATCCTCCATCATCATCTTATTAACAAAATAAGGTTAAATACATCTAGCATGTTTGAAGAGGTGTCTAATCTCCCCTTGAATGGTGGTTTTCTGTTTCACCCTGTGATGCAGCTGATCCCGATCTGCTTGGCTATCTATTTACTCGTCTATCTTCAGAATTCCTCTGTATTTACAAAGCTCAAAATGAAGCCATTAAAAGCTACAAAACAGTGCAGGCCACCTTAGTTATTTCAAGGTCTGAGCTGAGAATGGTTCCTGGATCTGTAGTTAAACCACGAAGCCCACGGTGACACAGGGAGGACGGACAGACACCTGCCCGGGAGCATTTTGCTTAAAAGATGTTTTCCTCCAGTTTCTGAAATGGTCCACAGATATTTGAATCCAGCTCAACCTCTTCATTGTTGCTTCCTTACCCTCAGTTCCCTGAATGTGTTGCACAGGAGCTTTCTCAAGACTGCATTGCATTATTTAGGGCTTAATTCCAGAAGTGGGACAGCAGGGACCCTCAACAGTTTAAAAGCAAAATGACCCTCTTCAGATGAGTCTTTTTACTGAAATTGCCCACAGTCAAAATGAATTTTTCCCAAGTCGGGATAAGTATATCTTTGTATAAGCACAAGTGCTCACAAGTAGGTGTCAATTACAAATCTGGGGGTTAATCTCTTGGTGAACAAACAGCAGTGAGAAATTTGACGTTACAAAGCTCATTTTGGTCTCATTTTTACATGACTGGATGGTACCTGGCTCATTGCTCTGTCTCTTCGGATTCTAAGACGACCGACAGTCAAAATGCAGTTATTAAAGGATTACTCTAATTGTGTAAAGTGAAAACTGGTAATTCAGTACCTAAATAACATCCTCTTTAAAAGAGTGATTTAGCAGAAAACCTCTCCTTGCAGGTATGTAATTTGGACAGCTCGGTGACAGTTGGAAACGCTTCCCTTATGATCTGCAGTAATTCATATGGATATATTTAGCAAGAACATAGTCTGCTTACCCTTTTTTAAAATCATTCATTATAAGGCTTCACTGTTGTTTCCAGATTTGAATTGTGAAAGTTTGCGCTTTTTTTCAACTTTGTGTCACTGTGGCCCATTTGACGGAAAAGTCCTGAACCTTAATTTCACTTCAAAGCCTGAAGTGCTGCTGAACCCTGCTAAACGGGGAGGTGTTGGGGAATGATAGGTCCTCTTGTTTTTAAAGTCTGTTGATTACCAACTAGATAGAAATCAAATTATTTTTTGGAATAGTTTTCCTTTGACTTATGCCTGAACAGTAGATGCAGATAAATAGCTGGAGTAGATCAGCAAAATAAGGTATGTTTTCTGAGACTTAGAACATTCCTAGGGTAACTTTTTAGAAAACAGAGTAAACGTTAAGATCAAGTAACTTTGTAAAAGAGATGATGTTTCTTTTTTGTTTGTCTTACATCTGTTCCACATACTCAATGCTGCTAACAGTTCCCTTCTCATTTTCATTGATCAGCATTTGGTTGTTCATACCCTCCTCCTGCTATATTCCTACCGGAGGCTGTTTGCTAGCTGTAAGGTAGCTATGACAGTCGGGTTATTTAACACAGTGCTCTTTATTGCATAAGTTATAGAATCTAAGTATTCCCAATATGAACCTCCCATATGAGGTATGTTCCAGGAATTTCTGTGAACTGTGGAAGTTTGCCCTTTTTATCCATTCTGACAGTTTGATCTGAAGCTTTGATTATGAGCAACAGAATAAATTTGTCCGAGTCTAATGACAATTCCTATCCAAAATATAAATCTCAACAAAGTTGTGAAGGCCTGTGGAATACTGTGCTCTGAAACACTCCTGTCACCTGCCCTTGTAGATCTACCTCCAGATGGGTTTTTAGTGATCTAATTCAGAAAAAAGTGTAATATGATGTTAAACCTTGGGTGATGCTGGGTCTTTTACCTTGAACAATACTGGATCTTCTGATGATCGATCTTCTGTAATCAATTTCCTTTGGGGTTCCTGAGGATTTTCAGTAAGAGGGCTCAAGGATGCTCGTGTGGGCTGAGGGATGAACCGCTCGTGGGAATGAGCACAGGGCAAGGGGAGAGGACCCATCACAGGGTCCACATGCAAAGAATCCATCTTAAAATTGCTTTAGTGACCTTATGGACAAGCATCAATGATCATGGAATGCACTTGGCTTGAATACGGCTCAAAGTTTATAATGCAACACTCTGAGGCAGTGATGAAGCCTGGCAGTTCAGCTATTAATAATTAAAATTAAGTGTATACCTACATTAAGAGAGGGAGCAGTTAAGCAGATGGCTGTAAGAAAAGGAAGAGAAGCATGATCTGTTGCTTTTAGAACTAGAAAATAAAAACTGTATTATTGTAGTTGAATGTTTCACTCCAAGACTGATCTTTGGAGAAAAGAGCAGAGAAAATGGATTAGAATTTTTAAAAACTGCACAAGGGTTGCAAGAGCCACAAAGCACTGATTTATGCAAAAATTATTTCTTCTCCTTGACTAAGGAAGACACATCTGAAGAGATTTCCCGTCTCTGCCTAAGGTGAATTGTTACAATTTCCAAGGAGTTTTGGTGTATCTGTGTTTGGGAAAGAGCTGTAAATGATGCACACTCTGAAATACACACCTGCAGTGAGGGTGAGGTGACGAGGATTTAGGAAGTGACTGTAACTGCTCCAAGGAACCAGGCAAAATAGATGGATGGAAAGATCACAGAGTTGAAAATTAAACTGGTCATCATAGTCCTGTCCCCAGGGGCTGCTGTTACGGTCTCCTAAAACCTGGTGGCACTTGGTGTATGACGCAATTTGTGCATCACAGATGGAATTTGTTTTATTCTTTCTGGTTTTCATGTATTTGTTTGTGGCACAGCTCTCTTCTGCTGTGAAGCCTATCTATCTATTGCTTCCCTCTATTTCCAGGTTTTCTCTTGGAAACGATTTTCTTTAACTTTTCCTGTGCCAGGTCTGTAATTGAAAAAGCAAAACAAAACCGAAGGGGTGTGTGTGGGAAATCCCAAATGAAACCACGCCGTGTCATTCCTGCAGCAAGCCCATTAGTTCCAAAGGCTCTGCTTTCAGAGACTGCATTCGTGTAAGCTCTTTAAGCTTTCTTTTCTCCTCACGTGAAATAAGGAACTCTCCAGTTTTTAAGAGTATTGGCTGGTGTGTGTTGATGGATTGAGTTAGACGGCAGAGGTTGTTACTGCTTTTATTTGCTCTGTCTCCTTCTCCTGAACTGAATCGCTGGACCGGGCTTGAAAGAGCTTCTGAAAAGGGAGAAAAGCAAACAATCTGGGCAATAATTGCTTTGGCTCTGTGACTTTGATTTGCCATCATTCCTGAGTCAGGATGATAAGTTTACACTCAGCTCGTGTGACCTTGAGGACGATGGCTCGCAGCGTTTTTGAGACGGGAGTATTTGGGTGAGGATGCTCTCTCTGCACTGGGCAAAGCTCTCCTCTCCTCTTTGGTGCAAACATCCATCCAGGCACACACAGTGTAGGTTTATTTTCTGCTTAGAAATGATAATGCGAGACACAAATATCCCTTATTCTTGGAAAACATGAAATGACATTTAAAATCCCTCCATGGGAACATGTTCTTTCAAAGCCTCTTCGAAGGACCCTGGGACTGTTTCGTTCCTGAATGTTTGTGGAGAGCTCTTTAAATTCCGGAACCACTGTCGACTAATAAATGAATATAAATTATCTCTGAAATAGGTTCATTTAACTCATGTCTAATGTGTAGCATTTGGCCTGTCAGAGTCAAAATACTGTGACTTATTTTTTGTATGGCAAATTGAGTACTTTGTTTACTAAAATTGCTGATTTGTTGTATAATGAGAAGGGCATAGATTACTGTTCCTTCTCATGGGAAGGATTTAAAGGGCAGGTCATCAGTGTTCTCCAGCTGCAAAATGTTTTTGATTATCTGTTCATCTTCTGCTACATATTTCATAGGTGGTAGTTAGCCAGGTTTTGGAATTAGTGACTTGCATCTTGCTTTCAGTCCTGCTGTCCTTAGAGATGCTCCATAGAGGGAAACAGAGCAGAATTTAGCCTGTTTAATTAAATGCACTGTATCTAGAGACAGACAAATATCTCTGACGTTGATATAGTTCGCTAAGATAAAGCAAACATCATTCAGAGCATAAAACCTGTTCTGGTTTGTAAAGCTGCACCTTGCATTGTGTAATATTCAACATTTTCCCAACTTTGAGCTGGAAGTCTGAACTGAAAATGCAGCTCTGTTACTTTTATTCACTCCTGACTAACACAAATGTTGAATGCCTTTTGCTGTGAGGTTGGGTTTTTGTGTAGAAGCTTCCACATAGTAAGACAGAATTACCATTTTTCCAAATATTTAGTAAATAATGATGGATCTATGAAATATACAGTTTTAATAGTTTCTTTTAATCTTGGGGGTGTATGTGTGTGGTGTGTCACTGGCAAGCGATAGGGACTCCTACCCCTGATGGTAAGAGCTGCGTTTCCTGATGGCCTGAATTTTGTCTTCTATGCCAAATAAATGTGGCCCGAGCCCAGGCTGGAGGAAGAGAGAGGTCACTTCGCACCTCGACTGGTGGGCTGTTGGAGCTGCCCTGGGCTTCTCTTCTTCCTCCCCTGGCTTTTCCCATCCCTTTCAGCAGAGCCGAGCGCTGTACGATGCTGCTAATTGCAGATAATGTACTACTGACATTTTGAAAAGTATACATGGATGATATTCACCCAAAGGATGATACCACGATCTTCAGAGATGCTGATACAATTTTGCTGGCATAGACTCATTTAGTGATGAATTGCAGTAATAGCAGTTCAAGACCTACAGCATATTAGTGAAAATGAATCCACTGAGCACTAGTCCCATGGCACTAACACAGCACTTAAAGAACACCGATTCTCTTGAAGGGAGAAAAATCTGGTTAAGAGATTTAGCTGTGGGTTTGGTGTTTTGTTTTATTTTATTTTATTTTTTTACCAGCAGTGTGTTATTTATATTTGTTTCTTGATGCATGTTATTGTAAAGAATTTAATATACATAAGAAAGCCAGGAGAGTGCTATAAACATAGAGCACTGTTTTCTGTTTCAGCAGATGTGAGACTCTTATGTGCTACAGTGAGCAGAGACAGAGCAGTAAAGCTACTTTTAATTTCTTGTTATCAACTGACCTAACACTGGTTATAAATGGAAAAAAGATCAACGTGCTAAAATTGAGATGTAATAGTGTACACACTGCTGAATCTCTGGCAAAAATGTTAGAGAAATGGAATGCAATAATAGGAAAGAATTATTCTAATAAAAGGATGGGGCAACCTATTATTGAAATAGTTGTCTAATTTGAGGAAAATAGGGATAAAGACAGGCTTTGCGTTAATAATGGTTGGTGCTTTGCACAAGAACAGGGTGTTCTTTCAGCTCTGGAGTGTGATCAGTGGAGAACAGAAACGTCCCAGGCATAATGCTGGGCTCCCTTGTGCCATCTCCTTTAAAATCAGCCAGGAGCTAGAAAATTAGAGGGATCCACAGTACCAGATCTCCTAAAACAGGAGAAAATATGCAAGTGTGCATCTCCCTTCCTCCTTCCCCATCTCTGTCTGTCATGTTTGGGACGTGCCTGGAGCATAGGGAAGAGTAGCTGAAAGCAGCTCCACGTAGAAACCCTCTTCTGCTCTTGGTAAGTTTTAAGGCATCACTTTTGTACACCATGTTTAAAACACATTCCACCCCCCTCTGAAATCTCACTTTGATTTGTAGATACTTTGCTTCCAATTTTTATAATTAACCTCGAATTAGCACTGGTGTGACTGCCACTGGTTACACTTAACGCCAAAGAATCATTAAAACATTTTAATTGTCCCTTCCATGTACTAAAACATGTTTGAAAAGATTTAAAAATGTGTGACGTATGTTTAGGGGCTTATTTCACCGTTGCTGGGGAACCTGTTGGGGAGAAGCAAAGGAGTGCTAATAAATAGGCTCTTTTTGGTTACACATAATGTAGTTTTGCAGACTCTAATACACAAGCCTGTGTTATATGAGGCAGTAGAGATATTGTGAAAAACTGGGGTTTATGGACAGTTCCACTATTTTAGGCCTAATGGAGGCTACAGCTTTGTCAGGTTGACAACTTCAGAAGGATTATCTGAAGATCTGAGCAATCATCGATAGTTTGGGCAAGACCTCTTTTGTGCTGAGGGCAGGGATACACTTCTAATGTTGGCTACATTAAATGGGTCCAGTTACGTGAGAGAAATAAAAAATATAAGTATTTGCTGCACCTGTTGCTCTACTATCTTTAGGAAAAGATAAAAAAATTGCTATAGAAGTGTATTTATACTGGTATTTATAGCAGATGACTGTGGGTAGATGTGTGTGTTCATATACAGGGTTCTCTGATCAGATGATGAGTTATGATAAAGAAATATTTCTCTATATTTTGTGATTTGACAAGCAGCATACCACTTGCTTTCCAGTTTCTTTAATTTAAAGTCGGAGGAATACTTTTTTCTGAATGATAATTAAAATAAATATAAAAATCAGTAAGCCTGTGTTGCTTTCAGTAGATAAGAAGCTTCTCAGTCTGAAGATCCAGGATTTGACAAGGTATTCTAAAAATACTGTAACCAGCTGTAAAATAAACTAACAATGCTAAAGCTGCATTGACAGCATTGTCCAATAGCTAAGATGATTTTTTAATGAAAAGCATTTTGATTTTTTTAGGATTAACAAGATGTTTTCTGCTTTCCTAGAGAAAGAGTTGAATTACAAATCTTAAGATGTACCTTTGACTCAAATTAAAACATGTGGTGCTTCAAGTAGCAAGAGCTGCTGGTTGATAATTTTAAAATCCAGATTTCTTCTGACAAATTATGATTTAATTGAAGACTTATTTAAAAACACAAACAGTGCACAGACATTTTGAGATGCATTCATTGAATAAAGATTAGCAGACTAAGGCAACTAAGTGTGATAAATGCTTGTCAATGCAATGTAAGAGAGGGTTAAACTGTGTAGGTAAAGACTAAAGTTTGTACTGTTACAGTATTTGTAATGCCTTGTTGGTTGATTAAAGTAACCTAAGTTAAGGAGAAACAAAATTTTGTTTCCTTATGCTCGAGTTGGTCGTCTGCAGAGTAGTGTGAATGCTGTAAAGAAGACTTTGATATTCAAAGTTTTCTTTTAATTTCCTTCTGAAAGAAATATCATTAAAAATTCAGAAGGTGAAAGTAAACCAGACAAGATTCATATGCCATTAATGGAATTATATTAAAAGTTGTAATAATATCCCTTAATCTTAAAAAGGTAAGTCTCTTACAGAATTAAGTTTTTTCTGCTGCTTTTCATGCCGTGTGAGGTATTATGGTTAATACAAGCTACTGATGTGAAAGCGTCCTCACTAATTCTGTTTGGAGAGTGGCTCGTTCTGTGCTTGTAAGAAAAGGTACAAGAAAAGATATTATAGATCCTTCATTAAATAACTTACTATTACATTCTGGGGACTTTTTACAAGGCATATAGTGATAGGATGAGAGGTGATGGCTTCAAACTGGAAGAGGGGAGATCTAGATGAGATCTGTGGAAGAAAGTCTCTGCTGTGAGAGTGGTGAGAGCCTGGCCCAGGTTGGCCAGAGAAGCTGTGGCTGCCCCATCCCTGGAGGGGTTCAAGGCCAGGTTGGAGTAACCTGGGCTGGTGGGAGGTTCTAGCTCTAGGCAATCCTGCTTCAGCAGGGGAGTTGGACTAGATGATCTCTACGGTCCCTTCCAACTCTAATAATTCAGTGAAATTCAGTGAGGTGTCCCTGCCCAGGGCAGGGGGTGGGACTCGATGGTCTTTAAGGTTCCTTCCAACCCAAGCCATTCTATGATAAGCAGATCCCAAATCTGTGAATGTTGCTGGCCCTAGGGCTCGAGTCTAAAGCAGCAACACTGAGTCTGTGTGAGCAAGGCCAGGTAGAACGTCGTGGTATGCTGTGGCGGAACAGGGGCAAGACTTGTTAGAAAAGGCATTTAAAACCGCATATATTAATTTAAAATGCTTCTACTCACCCTTCTCTGTGAGCTTCTCCCTTCTCTAGCTCCTGTATAACACCCAACAACACCTTTATGGTTTCCTGACTGGAGCTGATCAAACTTTCCATCATCTGAAGCTGCGCTTTCAAGTCCACAACTTCCGTGTGAGGCACGATTTGTTGGCATTCCCCGCTCACCGCCACGGCCGTCTGGCACGGCGGGTTCTCCTCCGTGGGCGAGACCTTGATCTGAAGGGCCTGCTCGCTACATTCGGTGGCCCGGCACTGCGCCCGCGACGGGCAGGCCCGAGCATCTCCCCCGGGGGGCTGCACGCCGTTCAGGTGCACCGTCCTCTTTCTCTCCTCCTCCCCCGTCGGGCAGGGCGACCAGTTGGCCTCGGCCGCGAGGTTGGACAGGTCGGACTGCGAGGCGGTTGAGCCGGCCCCCGGTAAATAAACGGTGGCCACTTCAGTCTTGAAGACCCTCCCGTGGAGGGGCTGGGTGGCCTCCTCGCTCCCCGGCCGCCCCGAGGCCTGTCTCCCTCGGCCGGGTGGCCGGGCGGCGGCGGGCTCCTCCAAAGCCGGCTCGGCCGAGTTTGGGAGAGGAGGAGGAGGAGGAGTTTCTCGGGGAGAACCGTGCAAATCGCCGCTCGTCCAGGCCCCGTTGTCCCCGGTCCCCACGTTGCCACGCTCGTGGATGTGGGAGATGAACTCCGCCGTCTGCAGGCTGCCGGCCTTCCTGCTCCACTGACCGGCCTCCCCTGAGCTCCTGCCCTCCTTGTCCTTCACCTCGATCAGAAACCCGTTGTTTTCACCTTTGAAGGTGTCGACAGTCGAGGCGCTTTTAAGTATATTCCCTTTTTTCCGGTCCAGAGGAAAAGTCTGGTAACACTTTTTCAGGTCAGGTGAAGTCTGGACTCCTGTGCTCTTGGTGACGTTGGGTATGGACCTCCGGGCGGGCACGGTCATGTACTTGCGATACGCCGTCTTGTAGGAGATGGCCTTGGCGTCTCTCTTGTCGGGGTCCTGCGTGGTGGAGAGCTGCTTGTCCCTCTGCTCGTTCTGGGCCTCGCAGATATCTTTAAATCTCACCTGGAGGGCTTTGTTGCGTTTCTTGATCTGCCGGTTGGGATCCAGGGCGTATTTCATCTCCAGAGCGAGCGAAGCCGCTGGCTCAACTTCGCTTTCCGAGGCGGTGAGTAAGCATTTGCTGGGCTCCTTACTCACCATGATGCCTGCGTACAAAAAAAAAAAAACAAAACCAAAACACAGTGCAAAAAGCCTCGTGTTACAACAGAAATGCTACTTTCCACCCCCAATTTTTCAGTAATCGAGTTAACTTCCTCTGCTTTGAGTGATACGGCTGCCCCTCGCCAATTTTTTGCTCGATTCTCTTAATTAAGTCATAGTCTTTCACATTAGACTTTGGTGGTTGGTTAGAAAATCCTGCCTTTTCTCCTGGTTTTGTTGATGCCCACTCCCCAGAGAGGAGCGAGGACTCAACCTGAGTCTTGTAGCACCCTGAGTTTTTTCTACCCCCTCTCGGAGACCAGGGGCCATGAAGGGCAGCACAGGCACTCCGGGGCATGGCGTCTGAATTTCCCTTATAGTTAATCAAAAGTAGAGGGAAAATGAAAAAAAAAAAAAAGCATGTTTTTACAAATTAAGGTAAGTCTTTAGCATGGGACAACCCCTTAATGCTCCTTTAATGCTGCTGTTTAGTAGCAAGAAGTGTTAAACTCACGTTATTTTTTAATACACATGCTCACGAAACACGTGTAATGTATCTGCATCTTTGCAAGAAATTAATTGGTCATTAGAGGTGTCATTATTTGGAATTTTTTTAAAAAAGGTACCTCAGAGCTCAATCTAGATAGATCTATAGATGGATATAGATTAATGCATGAAATTTATGAACTATTGAAGTTCCCTGAAGAAGTCAGCAGTGCGTCAATTAAGGTTTTGCTTCAAATGCAAACCAACCCGTCCTTTACTAGAAGCAGTAATATGCCTTTATAATGGAGCTTCTTATCCCAAAGGATGCTAAAGCAGTGAAAAAACCCCCACAAAAACCTGTGATGATTCACAGAACTGACTTAATCTGCTATTGAAATACAAGCCCCTCCTCAAGGATGAAAAGATGCCAAGTGCTTACGGCAAAAAAACCCCAACAGCTCTATCTCCTTACGGATCATACGGGATCGGTCGTAACTGGATAGTTAAGACCTCATTTTTACACCTCATTTGAAGTTGTCGGTTTTACACTCCTATTGCACAAATTTCTCCCTAATGCTGAGAATTACTGAATTACCAAATTCCCACTTAATCCAAGTATTCTGCGTGTATCTCCTATTTAAACACCGATGTGCCCTCAGAGGCACTCAGAGTGCAATGTAAAATGAGTAAAGGGACTTTCAGGTGTGGTAGTTGAAATACATTTTTAATTAAAACCCTTTTGTCTATTAAATAAAAAATGTGAAATTCTTGAAGAGCTTAGTGCCGCATTAGGGTATGTTTTATAAAGTCAGCTCAGTGGCACGAATGAGTGAATCCTTATGACTAGTCTATATTTAGTTTTAATTTAAGAAAACATAATGGAGAAGTTATTTTCAATGGAAATTTGAATGTTTGTGGGTTTTTAAAAGATTTTCCCAAAGTTATTAAGACACACAAATGTACATGGCAGCCAGTCTGTATGCTGCAAGGTTGGACTTTCAAAAACTCTTATGCAAAAGTGTCATTAGTTAATTTCATTTTATTTTTTTTTTTTTTACACTTTGGTCCCTACTGGGGGACAAGTGTTCTGGGGTCTGTCTCGTTTGCCTTTTTCTATCCAACTTGTCACCTCCGGGTAGCGGCGAGTGAGCAGCAGTGATTTTAGAAGGGGAAGTTTCTAGCTGAATCTGTGTGATGTTGTGGGAAGTCTGCAGGAGAAAGCAAAAAGGGGAAAAATGAAGCGGAGTAGGGTGATAAAGTCATCTTCTGTAATTTGTAAGGGTAAGATCCATTATCCCTGTGCATTTTAATGCTTCATCTACAAATACAAATTATTTTTTTTTTGGGGGGGGGGGGGGGAAGAAAGAAATTAACAAGTTATGAATGTCAGGAATTTTGTGTTCCAGTTGAAACCCTAAACAAGGAGTCAGTCGTGCTTTGTGGGAAATATTAGTATCCTGTTCTGGCTGGTTTGGGCTGTCTTTTAATTATAGTAATGTTTACCCAGTGAAGTTTTGCCTCTACTTGAGAGGAATTCTGCATACAGCTTCCAGAGGTGGTGGTGGTAGGAAATGCAGACATATATCCAGCTCTGTCTGTTTATCTGTCTATCTAGCAGTGGAATTTTTGGAATGCTTTAGTGAATAATGAAGCATTCTATAAAATGCAAACCTGATCCATTAGCCTGCAACTAGCTTTAGACATGGCTAAAATAGGTTGTAAAAACTCCTGTTAAAACCCAAACCAGCACTTTCATTAATGTAGAATCAAATCTTCTGTAAGGGTCTGGCAAATTAATCAATTTATCAAAAAACTAAATACAAAAAACTAGCACAACAGCCATTATATCCATTAGTTTTCAAATCTGCTAATGTGAGTTCATGCAGTACTGAGAAATTGTAGCAAATACGAAATGTTGCATTTACAAAGATGTGAAATATTCAGTAATTATGTCTGAAAAGAGGGCACATGTTTTTACCCATAAAAGAGGCCTTCAAAAATCGGTTGTTAGATCTGAAAGTCACTTAAGACAAACATCTCTTCGGGTACCTCGGAGTTGCCAGAGTGAGGTTTCTGGCACTGGGTTACTTGACAGTAGAATCCACTAACAAACATTTTTTTCTAAAGTATTGGCTTGGTATTTTATTACCGTACCTCAGACGCGTCTCAATTTTCAGATTATCTGAGATACCACTTTAATCCCATCGTCTCTGGGGCTGCTGGATCTCTGGGTCTGTTTGGGATGATTTAACGGATGGAATTAACAGAGCCCATGACCCAGAGTCGGGTGATATTTTATGGAATAGAGATAGATAAACGGGGTATTATATTCTCTGATGCAGTTAATTTTAAGCATGTCTTTAATAGCCAATAAATTGATTCTTCAAAAATTGCTTGTCTGCTTTTCCCAATTGCCCAGGCCTAATTGATTTAGCCAATTTAGAGTTTTGTATTCCCACTAGTAGATTGGACTAATAATTTTATAGGTATCTGTGATGACAACACCCAAAAGAACTAGATTTTTTTAAAGCCTGGCTGGGATCTCAGCATCTCCAAGGAGAACTAGATGAGCACATTTGATAAAAGAAAGGTTGAGCAAACAGTTGATTGCGAGTTAAATATTTAACACAGAAGCGTTTATATAATACTTCCTTGTTTTGCTTCATTTTTGTTTTGGACAAGGCACTGACTCCAATTTTGCCTTATTGAGGCACTAGCAATTACAGTGTCATCTCCTGGGAGGTCTTTCTTAATGGGTCAACCTGCAACTTGCTGGTTCCAACATCCATCCTGGTTTCCTGGGGAATGGGCACAGCCTGGACCCACACTGGGAGACTGGAAAGGGAAATCTCGTAACGTCTTTCCTTTCCTTTCCCTGTGCTGTGTATCTGTAATTCCACTGCCCGATGCTCAGCTCGGTGGTGGCTTCTGGACCAGGAGGCAGGGCTGGTGTATGGAAAATGGGGGGCTGTGAAATGCCACAGAAACTGCAGGATTTTGGGATAGTTTAGGAAACTACTGAGATGGAGCTTCTCAGTTTGCAGAGTTTATGGCTAACTCTGTCAGGGGGCTCAGAAAGGCTCCGAATTTGAATTTTAGTTGCCTGTGCCAGCTAAATGCAGACAATAGATTTAAAGTTTTTGTCTCGTTGTTCTAAACAAACCCTGATTGCGTGTGATGATTTCCTAAGCTAAATATTTAAGTAATCACAGATCTTATTTTTCACTTTTTAGGCTTGATTTGTTTATAAACTTCTGGCTGATTATCCTTAAGCAGTGTTCCCTTATATTTGAATATGGAAATAAGCTATTAAATAATAATAATAAAAAACTGATGCACAAGGATGCCTTAAGTTCATATAAAATCTTTAGGGTAAGTTATGGAAACCACCTTTATTATTAGTTCATGTTCTCCATAGCATGTTTTATTCAATTAAAAAAAAAAAGATCCCTCCTTTTAGTTCTCCATTTATTGATGCTGACCAGATTTTTCCCCTCGGTTCAGCAATGCGATGGGCGTTTCTAGGAAGGAGACCTATTTTATGTCATTCCTTCTTCAATTATAAGGAGCGGTGGGTTCCCGACAGCCCTGTCCAAGCCCGTGTCAGCAAGTAAAGCTCAGGTACATAAGGAAATGTTTGCAGGAACCTCCACTCTTAATCCCAAGATCTGCAAAGTCACTGCACCATAAGGGGAATTACAGTGTTGAATTTCCAGACTCATTTGTTAATGAAGGAAAAGGAGATTTGTAGCTTACCTTGTAACTTAAATTTTATTTCTCTTTCTTTTATGATACAGAAGTATGTAGACTATGTACTCATAGACTAAATGTGTTAATAAGCAGACTGGAGTTAAACTTTCCAAATTCCAAATGCAGATGAAAAGCATAGATTTCAGTCTCTGAATTTTCAGACCAAATGAAGGCATTAGAGATGCAGCTGCAAACTTCTGTGCACGTATTAAGAGTACACACCTATTTTGTGCATGTATGTAATAGCTTAAAGGACAAATAATATAAGGGACTGCAAATAATTGGGCTTTCCCATGTAAAGGAAGGCTCATTAGTGATTTTGTAACATCTTCAGGCTTCTGAATATACGGAGACTATACTTTCTCATACAAAATCCCCCTGCCTCCTAAGCCATTTTTATATGTCCAAATAGTACCATAAAATGTAATAATACTTTTTTTTTTCTAAAACTTTTCAATGTCTTTAAGTCATCTTGTAAGTGTATACATAGATTATAATATACTTCTATCATTAAAAGTAGACATTTGAAAGAAACTTGGATTTACTTCTTGTAAAAAAATAAAAGATGGAAGCCTATTCCGTGCTAATCCCAACTGTACCCTCCTGTAAATCCCTGAGAGCAGCTGGAGGTGTTTTACACGTATCCTGACTGGTTTTCTTAATTTTGAGTTAAACAGACTGTTTCTGATACAGTATTATTTCTTCAACTTTCAAACATTTTGAATTCTCTTTAAATTCATTTAGGACTATTTTCGGTCTATTAAAAGGAATCCAATTGCTAGATTAACTGACCATGTTGTTATGATACAACCTCAAAAATCATATAGTAGTATCCTAAATATGAGTAGGCAATGTCCGTTAAACAAAACTGTACTGATAAAAAAGCTGGAAAATTTCAATTAACTTAGCTAGTTATTAATTATTAGTTGTTCGCAGAAACTTTTCCTATGTTAGAAATGTTTCATAGAGTTTTAATACACAGTTATGAGGATAAACTATGACTTCTGGATAAATTCAAGGGTGCAGGTATGCTCAGTTTTTGCGGTGTAAAACGTATCGATGACTATTATTAGGAACCACCCCCAATAGGTCTGTTGAGAAACAAAACTGATGTGGTGGACCAGTCTGTCTTCATTTTGTCAGAACTGTTCATGTAGAATAATAGAGTTAGCAGTGCTGGTAAATGTCAAACTAGTACTTGTTTTTATTTTTAAATCTCTTTTGAAACCCTTAGGCTCTGAACTTGAATTTTCTCTCTTGAAAATTTCTCTCTCCCTTTTTTATTGCTCAACACTGAATTCATTCTTATTGCTGCATTTATGTATTCTGTATTTTAGCAAGCAGAGGGTTACTTGCCCTAGCTTTATAATCTCCCTGTTTTGAGAAGTTTGTGCCACTTCAGTGAATTACAGAGCATTACTACCTTTGCCTAAATTGCTGCTTTTTCAGCCCATGGTCTGGAGATGCTTGGAGGTCTCTCACCTCCGTTATTGCTGCGTTTGCCAGAAAAGCAAGCTCCTGTGTGCTCCCTGCAGGACCACAGCTGGTGAAGGGGGGGTTATATTTTCACTGACAAAAATTAATAGTTCCCATAGACTGAAACAAAGTTACTAATGCCTGATCCTTCATTTTTTTAAGTTACATTCTCCTGAAAAAAAAACAGCTTTGGGACATGTTATTTAAAAATAATGCACCGCACAGTAAACTACAACCTGCTGGTAGAATTGTGATGGTTATTAGTACAATCTCAAAAAAAGGCTCTATCCATCATCTGGTTTCAGTGATGACATGTGATAGATTCGTAATTGCCTTGAAAGTCTTCCTTTAGTATAAACATGATCATATGGTATTTGATTTGTCCTTTTTTTTTTTCCTCCCCCATCCTTTGATAGGCTCTGTGGGAATGATGTATAAAAACCATATCCTAGCTAATGGCTGAGATAAACAATAAATGCATTTAAATGCTTTTGTGAGCTTCAGCTTTAGAACTAAGTGGCAAGAAATAAAATGTATGATTTAATAAGCCTGTAGAATTTCAGATAAAACAGTAATCTATTCTGGGATAAAATACTTAATTTTAAAATTTTCCTTGCAAAACAAAACAATCTCCCTGAATGCACAGCTGGTATATGCTATCTTCTGTAATTTTAGCATGTCTACTACTTTCTGAACACAAATTTTAATAATACTTAGCTTTTGTTCCTTCCTATATTGTTGCATGTGTGAAATTAAAAGGAATCCATTCAATGCAATAAAATTCAGTACAATAAGGGTTGCTTTTCCCATAATATGTTTCTGCAACTAACAGTAACACTAACAGGAGGTTTACATTTGCATTAAAAATAATATAGACACTTGTGGTCTGAGTTAATAACTCTGAAATTCATATTGGAACAAATGCAGTGTCAGAAGACATTCCCTGTCAATTCACAGTGTTGTTATACCCTCAAACGTTTGCTAGGATTTAGTGTACTGGAAAAAATAACATTACTATTAAAAGAATTATGTTTATTTTTCTTATTGTGCTCTGCAGCTGCTGCCACTATGAAAATCTGAGGAAAGGTTTATGAGCATTATTTTTGCCATGTAAATCTGTGCAAGTCTGTCAGTGTCAGGGCTGGTACCCGCGGCAGAAGGCTGCTGCTGAGGGTGTTGCTAGGAGAATCACAACCAGTTTTGCTTATACTGTACTGTCTTCCAGGAGTCCAAAAGCCAGCGTACTTTCACTGCAAGGCTTTTTCATTTTTATGGGACTTTCTCTTAAATAATTCAAATAGCAAGCTGTTAAGAACAAGAGCTTAAAGACAGTTCCTTATTTGCGTTATTGTCGAATACTAACTTTTAATTGTTCTTGCTAAACATCAGTGGTTCTTGTGGGTGTTCAGGAAAAAAAAAATAAAAAAAAAATTGAATGACAGGGAAAGAAAAATAATCAGTTCTGTTCTTTAGCTTTGGCCAAGGGGTTGGTGAAACGGTCAGACCTTGAGAGAGAGGGTGGTGCTGGGGATGGAGAGCCTGTCCAGACTGCAGGGATCTCCAGCAGCTGCAGCTTCTTCACTTTGTCATCCTAGATTTTTCAAGTGTTGAGAAGGTGAAGAGGAAAAACGTGGTGAGTGGGTCCCACCTCTGTGCGTTGGTCCTTCACCTTCAGTTTTGGGGCGCACGTGAGGGAAAAGCACCCCAGTGCTGGAGCTGGATGCAGTGGAAGGTGCGTGGGTCCTTCCCTTCTCCGGGGACCACAGATCCCCTCACCGTATTGAAAACACCTTGTGGAGCCGGTGCTGGAGCTCGCCACGAAGGGGAGGTGACAGACAGGAGTGACTTTCCCGAGGTCGGTGGTTGTAAGGCATCGGAACCCTGTCAGCTCCTTCTGCTCGCATCAGGGGTTTGCGCAGACAAGCCTGGGGAGGGTGTGAAGTGGTGCTGAACAACAGTAATTTAGGTCTAAAACCTCACGTCATTAGCAGGATATTAATTGGTGAACACTATCAGTCTAGGAGATTGGTATTTGTGCTCTGGTGCTGTCAGCCGTCACCAAAAAATAAAGGCTGTGTCTTTTTCCCCTTCTTGAGGAGCATTTTTGTGAACAGTTTCTGGTTTTGAGTGGGTTCTGGCCCCACTGTAATCGTAAATTATCGATGTGCAGTTAGACCTGAGCCTGCTGATGTTGGTGAGAACAGAGAAGTGCACAAACCAGTTTGACTTCTGCAAGAGCAACGGCTCATACGAAAAATCAGCATTAGTTACCCCCAAAAAGTGACATTAGTAGAGCAAAATGCTGTGCTTTACTCACTTCAAGTGAATAACAGTCCCTCACGTGGTAGAACTTCTTTAACCAAAGCTGGTTCTAAGATGCTTTTGAAATAAGTAACATGACGGAAGAGCCAAACTCTTGATGGGAGGGGAAGTTGCCTTAAGTTTGAACATAGGTACGAAGGCTCCAAAGCTTATCTCCCAAAGTCTCCCATTCCCATCAAACGTGATGATTCCAGGAGAAGGGTGGGAGCTGATGCAAACTGGTGCAAATGGCTTTTTCCAGGCCACCAGGAAAAGTGGTTTGGGTTTGATGTGTGTGAGACAAAGAGGGAAACAATAAGAGTGCGCAAAGGTGGTGTGGAGATGAGATATAAATTGCTTCCAGGGTTTGTGGAGCTGGGAGACAATGTGGAGTAAGATCTCAAACATCCTGGTGATGGTGTTTGTCCCAGTTTCATTCTTAAAAGTCACTTAACAGCACTTCAAATATTGGGGGTTTGCATGGGCTTTGACCTTGCCAACTTGGTCCAAGCAACAGCATCACAGCTCTGGCTGCTGTGACTTCCCGGGAAGCACAAACCAGGACAGTGTTTTAGGATGGATTGTTTGTGATATGGATGATAGGCAATGTATTACAGTAATAATTAGAGATCCTCTTAAGAATATTTGTAGGCCCCCATTGTCCGTTCTCGTTACATACTTTGCTTGTCTGAAGCTGCGGGACGGTGGCTGAGAACTCCCCTATTATTAATGGGAATTGCCTGATAACGCTCCAGGCACCAGAACTGTCCACTAGACAGATAATTTGCATCATGTTTATTGTGGCTTTGTGTGTTTTTCTACTCTCACAAAGCGTGAATGCAAGAATCTAACACATTATTCTCACCAACTGGCTCAGCTAGGACTATCTAAAATACAAAATTCATCCCGAATTCAGCAACTTGGGCTCAGGCAACAGAAATGATCCGTGTTATTGGTGTTTCCAGGCAGTTCAAGCATAATTTCTGCTGAATTACTCTCTTCAGCATTGGGAAGTTTTATCTGTCTCTTTGTCAGCTCCTTAGAGATATCGCTGTGTTTTATTTGCTGATGGCCTTGATACACAAAAATGTATTAAACTGATCCACAAGTTAAATTTCTTGTTGGATATCTCCTCATTCGTTTCTGATTGTATTTGCAGAAGATAATAATGAATATAATAACAAAACGGGTATGAACAACCAATTACTAACAATTCGAAGGAGAGAGTGGGCTTGCTGTATTATTTTTATTTATATTTATATAGAAATACCCAAACTTTACTGACCTCACTGAATTGTCTTCCTTCTCCCAAGGAGAGACAACCAGACCCAAACAGCTTTTCTTGCTGATAACGTTAAGATACAGTCCTGAATTTACACACCTGCTTAAATGGTTTTGGACTGAGCACGGTACTATTTCAGTTCTTAAAAGTCACTTAATTTTGGGGGTTTGTTTGGGCTTTGACCTCACTGACTTGGTCCAAGCCACAGCATCACGGCTCTGGCTGTTGTGATTTCCCAGGAAGCACAAAGGAGGCTGTGGAAGTGGGAGGGAAGTATTTCAGTTCTCTGCGTCTCGTAATTCTGATCGAAGCTGGCTCTAAGTACAAAATGATAATTTTTTAACTAATTGGAAATTGTGCTGGAGGATTTTGGCAGTACAGCAGAGGTTTTACAGCTTTAAGTGCTGTGGCTGTGATTTGTTTCAGAGGACTGGCTCTTCTATGGCTGAATTACTGACTTGGTGTCTGTCTTTTTCCTGGAGGGTAAAGGAAAACGAAGAGGTGAGGAAGGGCAGATATAAAACAAGCAGGGAAGGGAGGAAATGAGCACAAACCAAGTAAATCCTCCTTTGTTAAGCTTTTGACACTTCCTCCTCACTTAGACCATATAGAACCATCCTCCTTTGCTTTTGTTTTTAAGACAGTTTAATTTTGTAACTACACGGGCTTTATTTACAAGTGTGCTGTAGTAATCATGGCCAGGCAAAAATAACACCAACCTCTTGCTTCCCTTCCCCACGGATGTCATAAACACGAGTTAAGGTTGGGATTTTGCCCAATTTGCAGGAATTTCAATATTTTGAAATTCAAATTACAATACGGAATTTCTGTGCCAGGTAAAACGTCCGTAAAAGTAAATATAGACGGGGGGGAAAGTCTTTGAATGGTGTAGACTGCAAAAAAAAAGAAGTTATAATCTCTCAGGAGATGGGCAGAAGAATTCAGCTTTGCATCTGAAGGAGCACGATGTCCAAGTAGAAATCAATACAGAAGGAAACGGATGCTGAAGAAGGGCTGTGCAGTGGTGGCAGACAGCACCTACACAAAAACCAGTTTGCAGAGGGTTTCCCTGTGCTTGGTGGCCGTGATGGAGTCAGTGTGCCCGGCCCTGCCCTGGTTCTTAAATCATCTTCTTAAAGCAGGTGCAAAAGCCACGTGTGTTATTGCTCCACTGCATTTTTAGCCTGTTTACTGAAACTCTGGTGTTAGATGAGGATTTTGGAAACCAACGTAGTGGAGTTCCTGCGGGAAAAGCCAATGCAGTGAATGGTTTATCTCAGACTGTCCAAGTCCTCTAGTGGGATGTTTCTGTGTGTTTCTGGTTGATCATCCATTCTGTTCTCCTGAGCGTTCAGTACGGGACTGTGGTGAATACTTTGGCTTGGTTTGTTTCTTGGTACCTATATCTTGGTATTATTTACTGGTTGTAGTTTCTCTCCTTGAAAATGAATCCTAAAGTCTCATTTCAAATACCAGAATGTAATTGGGCTGCACTTAGCCATACAGTTGAATTTCTCACCTGTAGGTGAGCACACTGTGAGCATGGATATTACTGGGTACAAGGATAGTACTGGGTACAAGTGTCTACTCCAGTCTGTCTTTTCGGGCTGCTGCAGCCTCAGGTATATGTAGCTATTTGTGAGATGTTTTAACACCCAGTTTTGATAACGGGCTGAGTCTTAGGCGGCCAAATGACGCATGATGCACGTGGAGTGGGGAATGTGATGTGGTAAAGCTCCAGCACTTCCCCACAAGGATAAAAACTTCCTGGAATGATAGATTAAAACATTCAGATCTGCGCCCAAATATCGTAGGACTTGGAGGTCTTTGGTCCTAGGGCTTTGTTTAATTCAGGCTAGGAAAACAGTCCTTATTCTTCTACAGTTGAAACAGTCATACTTCTTCTGCTACTCCTCTCTATTGAAATCAGTGGATTTGGCTGGAAAAACTATTAGTGGAGTAAAATCAGGCTTAGTGTCTTTCTGCCACGGAAGGGGGAAAAAAACAGGCGAGGGGGAGGATCCCAGGAATTGCTGTTTGATCATGGAATTGTTATGTTTACAGTCAATTATCTTGGCTTATGAGAGTTGTGCTTCTGTGTATAGCCAGAAGGCAGTTGAGTTTTAAGGCACTGGTGACCATGACACCGCGCTGTGCAAATGTATAAACAAGTTGAACTATTTTCCAGAGTGTTAAGGGGTCAGCAGAGAGGCTCTTTTCTGCCTGAATGTAGTAAAATTGTAGTAAATAGACTCTAAAGTAGGGATGTGCCAACTAAAATAAGAACACTGTGATTGCATTCTGTGTGTCCAATAATAATTTCAGATTGAATATCAGTATCTACTGAGTGCACCTGTGTCTGTTCATGGGTTATACAGTATCTTCTAAGCAGGAGAGAAGCAAGCAGTGATTTCCAGAAGGCTAAATGTGGAACTCCCACTGAATTTACCACTCTGAGAGATGTATGTTTTTACCTTAAAAATCTGCTCGTGATCTTATTTCCTTAAGGCCTATTTAATTTGCAAGCTGATTAGTGAAAATATAAGGCAGTGTTGGGCTATAAAATAAGATTTGTTGCTTGCATGTTTTTTAATATCTTGCACAAATTTTCAGCAGTTCTTTAAATCGTGGTGGCCATCAAGCAGAATATAAGACCTTTTTAATAGCTGATTTAAACAACCCCGTTAATTTTTCATAATCTCAAATATTCTAGATTTACTGTAATTTCCTGAAGTATGCATGACTTAGGTGACTACTCAGCCTCAGTTCTCCCTGTCTGAGATGACTACGCTTGGATGAGGAACTGCCTTGAGCTATCACAGCTCCAGACCTTTGTGGAGGTATCTTACATTTTAGCACAGATTTTTGGCAAGCTGAGAGGTTTCCCTTACCTTTCCCCACCCCGTCGCTCACTGCAAAGGGCTGCTATTGCTCAGTTTGCTTTTAAATTTGCTGGAACGGGATAATTTAGATATTATTGTTAATATCTCACTGTGTTGTGGTGACCAATGGCGTTCGGTCCCCAGAAGTGCATGTCAGGAGACGACACGGGCTCGGTGGTTCTGCACTGGGCTGCTGAGCCATATTCTCCCTCTATGTGTTCATCTCCACTGAACTTAGCTACTCTTTTTATTTTTCCTCCAAATTAATTATAGATGCTGTGCATCTCTCATGCAAAAATGCCTCTGTCAGTGAAATAGTTAATTGGGGGAGAAGAAAAATGCAGCGATGATCTTATGAGCTACTTGTTTCTGAGCCTTATTAGCAGAAGGGTGCATTGAATGTTAAGTGCTGTCCCTCTCCATGAGTAACTAATACTTTCTGTTGTGGTGCTGCTGCCCAGCTGGGTTTTTATGTGTCAATCGAAGGGACAGGCCCTGATTTCATTCCAGATTGGAATCATTTTGAGCTATCTTGTTAAAAATATACATCGTTAATTATTACGGAGCCCTAAAGAACACATATTTTTCATCAAGGGCATCATGACGTCCTTACCAAAAAAAAAAAAGAGAGAGAGAAGCTTCTATAGTATCAGCCTTCCCCAGTGAGCTCATTCTCTGAAGGCAGGAAGCTTTAAATGCAACAGCACCTTAAACTCTGGGGCAGTAATTTTATTTTACAACTGTTCAGGCTGAGCATTTGGATTAGCAATATATATTATGTATTTCTATTGAACTGGATGACTGTATGCCATCGCTGCACAGAAGGATAGAAACCTCCGGATGATAAATTAGTAATATCTGAGCACTGAGACATTTTCATCTGAGCTGCTCGTATGCATTTATAATGCTGGGGGGGGGGGGGGGATACCCAGCTTTTAACTTAGAAGTGTTATTTGGACTGGAAGAGAGCAGTATTGCTGTAGTGACGGCAGGAGCAGGCTGGTGGAACACCAATAGGCATCACACCAAAAGTAAGGAATATCTTACTCTCCACGCTTGGCATATTTTTACTACAGATATGTTTGCTTGAAATTTTACATTAAATTATCCTGCATATGTGGCCAGGACAGATGCCATGTGATTATTTTTTTACTTATTCTTTTTTTTTCCCTTGCCATCTAGCAGCTAGATTTTAACCTTGATACATGCAGCATTCCTGACAGCACTGTAAATACGAAGGGTAATCACCACCAAACGCTTAAGCGGAGGGAATAAATTCCCAGTTTATATTAGACATGACCTGTTACTGGTTTGTCTTTTGGTACCGCTCTCCAACATTCAGCGGGGGGGGGGGGGGCCAAAAAAAAAACCAAACGGTAAAAAA
>JAOQGH010000002.1:36237019-36249290 GCA_025769975.1 Gallinago jamesoni
CCCCCCCCCCCCCCCCCCCCCCCCCCCCCCCCCCCCCCCCCCCCCCCCCCAAAAAAAAAAACCCTACGGTTCTCAGAGGTTGGGAAAACAGGTCTTCCCAAAGTTCCCGATCGTAGAGCCTAATGAGTTAAATTTTCCTCCCTGGTGTTTGTGCGGGATTTCAGCTGCTTAGACAGGCAAGGTCAAAGGAAACTGCTCCATTCCCTATTCCCAATCCTGGCAGAGGAGGGGGGGGGCACAGCTCCTTTGGGACAGACCCCTCGGGAGACGGTGACATAACCAGGGAACATATTCCCTGCTTCCGACATGGGAAGATGTCCCTGTTTTGCTTGGACTTGGCCCCCCTTTCCCCCCCCTGCAAACAGATCCAGGCGAGCTGCAGTCCTGCATCCCCATCACAGACTCGGTGTCACCATGGCATTAAGTAGAGACGTTGAGGTCACTGGGAGAGGATTTTTACTAGCACGGGGAAGGCAAGGTGGGAATGATGCAGAGCGGGAAGCTTCGGATGCCTCGCAGAGATGCAAGGTCCAGGACTGTGACTTTGGTGCTGGCTCCATCCTGCCTTTTGTCCCATTTCCCTACTGCATTTTTCATGGCGTCGCCAATTTAAATGTGTTTGATGATGGTGATGGGGGACTTGAGGGTGTGTGTGTGTGGAATGAAGCATTAAATTGGGAGAACTGCCGTCTCTCCATAATAACAGTTCACAGAATAGCAGCAGCTTCAGCCCCTGAGGAGGATCTTTGGGTTGGTTTGGTTTCTAATGGAGTGCAAGTTATCGGAATGGACATGTCCAATGTTCTTCCATGGCCATGTTGTATGGACACTTTACTGGGGCTGCGTGTGGACTTCCCAGCGCTGAAGTTAATCAGCGGTGGTAGTTCCTCGCAATCAATCATGTGAAAAGCTAAAGCACTTCGTGCATCTCCCCAAAATCCTCCAGCTACAACTCTCCCCTACCGGGCAAGCGTCGGGCAGGCAGCGTTGGAAGAAATGCCGGTGTTTTCCTAGGGCTATTTTTCTGGTAGAAAGTAGGGTTTTGGAGGTGTTATGGTGATACCCTCTCCTTATCTGCCATGAAAGTTATTGCATGCAATAGCTGTTCCCAGGCAGGCAGCTACACCATTGCATAACGCTGGCGCCCAGCGCGATGCTTCATCCTCATCCCTACCAAGTTTTCCTGGGGAAAAACCAGGGGCAGGGGCTGGGGGAGGATTTTTAGGAGTCCTGGCTCACGGAAGGTGCCGAGGCAGCCTGATGGCGCCGGGGTTGGAGGGAGAAGGGGCGGGGGGGAAGCTTTAGGGCAGCTCCGGGCTTACCTTCTGCTTCCTCACAGCGCAGCGGCGGTGTGTGCGCTCCCGGTGGGCTGCATCTCCCTCCGTCCCTCCGCCGGGGCGAGCTGGCCGTCGGAAGGTCCTCGCCGGTCGCGCATCTGCCGTTCTCCCCCCGCCGGCCGGAGCCGTTCTCTCCTCCTCGTTGCCCAGCGGGGGAACACCAACCCCCTCGTCGTCCCCCCCACCCCCCCACACACACCCCCGTGAACCTCCGGAGCCGCTTTCTCCACCGGAGGAGCAGCCCCCCCCCCGCCACCCCTCGCCTCCCGCACGGAGCCGCTTCTCCTCGCTAGAGGCAGCCGCCGCCGCTCGCTCCCCCCGCTGCCCTCATCGGCTGCGGCGGCCGGGGGGGGGGGCTGGAAGAGGGGGTGTGTAGAAGGAAAAAGAAAAGGGGGTGTCCTCTCCGCCGGGTCCCCGGGAGGCGGCTCGGGGGTGGTGTGTGTGTTGGTAGAGGGGGGGGGGGAACTTGTTGAGCGGGACCGGGCGAGCGATCCCCCGGCCGGGAGGGAGCGGCGAGCGGGGCTGGGGCGGCGGGGAGGAGGAGCCGGGGGCCGGGCCGGCGGAGGGAGGAGCCCCCCGAGTCGGGCTGAGCTGGGGGGGACGGGGGGACGAGGGGGGAGTGGGTTGGAGCGGGCAAAAGGAGAGGGAAAACGGGGAATTTCCAACGTTACCGCCTGGCTAAAAACCTGGAATTATTCCCCTTCCTCCTAGTTCCGTGCTAACGGGGGCGTTCGGAAGCGCTCTTGGCCTCGCTGGCCGCCCCGAGCCCCCTCCTTTGCCAGTTGCGCTACTTAAGCCAGAAACGCTGGAGCAGACGCAGAGTGGGTGATGCTGATGCATTTGGGATTTCAGCGAAGCGCTCCTTTAAAGCTACACGGCTGCCTTTCATCTGGGGGAAAGGAGGTTAACATTCCGACCCACTGGATGCTCCCGTTTGCTCTTAAACCTGGAATAAAATGGGCGCAAGTTAAAAGCCAAGCGCTTTGACAAAGCAGCAAGGATTGGCAAACACGCTAACGTTCTTAGAACTTAAATCCCATCTTTCCTCTTGTTCTCTCAAACCACATTATCATCTTATAGGGGGCTTTTAGGAGATGTTCTTCAGAAAAGAAAGTTAGAAATGAAACGGGTCGCGTGTGTTTAGTCAGACCTGTCTGGCAGATAGGTGTCATGAGAGGCATGAGAATTCGTCCAGGTGGAGAAGTGGTGGGTCGTTCCTCTTCCCTTTACAGGATTTCTGTAGTATTGTTGATTAGTAAATATTTTTTCACCGCAGCGTGAATCTCACTGAGCCTGGTTGCCACCAAAGCGCGACCATGGAGTGTGTCTGTAGTGACACTACCTCCAGTGTCAGTAGCGTCGATGAGGATGGTTGATTTTAGGGATTTAGTGAAGAGGTAGATCAGAGAGGCTGGATGTCACCCCCGCTGCTGCCCGGGCTGACCATCACCACGGGGCCAGGCACCCAGGAGAACAAGTTAGTACATGGGCATAGCAGGATGCAGCAGAAATACTGGCTCAACTCCTGGACATCTTTTTAGAGTTAATTAGCTGGAGCAGCCCATTGCACCACGCGTGCTGCAGCGGCGGCTGGAGTACCTGCCTGCTGCCAGCGTTGCTGTCTCTGCACAGGGCTCTGCTGGTGGGGAAAGAACCCCTGGAGGAGCCACCTGGCACGTAAACAGGGGGGACGCCTGGATTCGGGGCTGGATTCACAGAAATCCTCCCCGGTTTAAATTGCAGTTCAGCTGAGCGGGACTGGATCAGAGGAGCGTTTAACAAATCAAGACAGTCAGCAGAGGGCAGCTGAGATGCTCTCCCTCTCTGCCACCTGGCCAGGTGTACTCTGTTCGCCCTTCAGACATTCTTAGCTTTGCAAGTTCATGGCCGATCCCTAAAAAAGGGCGTCCAAGGACATGTTTTCAGGGATGGGGGCTGTGCTCTCCCCGCAGCTGTATTGCAAGGGGTGAGCCGATGGCTCAGTTTTGATCGCTGTTTATGATCTCTCTGAGTTTCTTACCAGGGATTTTTTTTCTCCCTAAAGAAATAGTTGGGAAGAACTTAAGTCAAACACCAGGCTTTTTTTTTTTTCTTTTTCTCCTTTCCTTTTCAGCGGCGCCGACTCGCAGTATTCTAGGACTTCTGTGGTTTTTTTCTACACCAAAATAAATTTGTTCTGTACACAGATAGGGATAAAATTACATGGTATGGTGACCACGTTTTAAATATGTATGCTGCTTCAACAGAAGCAAATACATCAGTGGTAGGAGGTGCTGTTACTTTTTTCCAAGCTGAAGAGGTGATCAGTGTGGATCACATCCCAGAGCGGACAGGCCGTGATTGTCTGAAGAAAATACTTCTGCTCGATAACCTTAGTGGCTTGAAAGGAAAAGCCCTCTGAAGCAGTTAAACAATATTCTTCTTCACAATCGTATTTAGAGGCTGTTGTTCAGGGGCTGATTATTCTTAACTGGAATCATGTTTATGCCCCATTTAGAAGGCCAGGCAACTATACAGAATTTTTCTGTATTTTCTGAATTCTATATTTGACAGGCTGAGAGAGTTGGGGGGTTCAGCCTGGAGAAGGCTCCAGCAAGACCTTAGAGCCCCTTCCAATACCTAAAGGAGGCCTACAAGAAGGCTGGAGAGGAACTTTTTACAAGGGTGTGTAGTGATAGGATGAGGGGTGATGGCTTCAGATTAGAAGAGAGGACATATAGATGAGATCTGAGGAGGAAATTCTTTGCTGTGAGGGTGGTGAGAGCCTGGCCCAGGTTGCCCAGAGAAGCTGTGGCTGCCCCATCCCTGGAGGGGTTCAAGGCCAGGTTGGAGGGGACTTTGAGCAACGTGGTGTGGTGGGAGGTGTCCCTGCCCAGGGCAGGGGGTGGGCCGAGATGATTTTTAAGGTCCTTTTCCCCCCAAAAACCATTCTGTGATTCTGTAGTTTTTTAGAGAATTAGGAAGGACTCTCCAGTTGTGGACCAGATTCCCACCTGTCCCACGTGTGTGTACCTGCTGACATTCCTGGTGCACATAAGCCAGTCATAAGTCACAGTTTATGAAAAATAACGTGTTTCCTGATTATCATGCTTCATGTTACTGTGAAAGTGTATAAAGTGAATACACTGGGAAAATGGAAATGCTTCATCATCCCATTTGCCAGTTTTTCAGCCTTTAAAAAAATGCTGAGTGCAACTGTTGCATAATGAAATGTAGAGTCAAACTGATGCTTGAGGAGGGAGTGAGAGGTCTGGCTTCAACCTGGAAAGATGCAAAGAGAAAAAGAGCAATTTATTATTACTGTTTTTTAGATTACAGATTCCATTCTCTCTAATGGAGCGTCCTCCCTTCCCAGACTGCCTTTTTCTTTGTTTTTTTCCATGTATTCAGCTTCTGAGAGAGCGTTAGGAGACAGGGCACGTTGGAATGATTGTGATACTGGTGCCGTACTGGCGCGGGAGTGTCAGCCTGTGTCCTGCTGGCCAGCAGTGCTGGGGCATGTTACCTCTCCTGCTCCTTACAGGCTTTTGGCTGGAAGACTGCTTGCCGTGAACGCTGTGCCCAGGGGAGATGTCTGTGTTGAGCAGGTGTTTGGTGTGATTACGCTCCCGTTAGAACGTGCGGGTCCTACCGTGTAACGCTCAAATGTAATTTTCTGGAACAGTCTATGAAGTTCTCATCAGTCCTTGCGGAAACAAGCTCAAATCCAGCTCAGGGAAAAGCATGTGGCAGCCAGAGCTGGGGTTATCTGCCAGGTGTTCCAACTCACGCCGGCGTGGGGAAGGTGATAACCAACACCAAAGTCATTTTCCAAATCAGTGCAAAAGCTGGTGTTTAAACTTACCCTACTTTAAATGTGTGCTGTACACTGAGGAGCAGGCTCAGGAATAAATTAGACTAGATATTAGGGTAGATTTAGGTTACATATTAAGGTGGTTAGAGCCTGGCCCAGGTTGGCCAGAGAAGCTGTGGCTGCCCCATCCCTGGAGGGGTTCAAGGGCAGGTTGGAGGAGGCTTTGAGCAACGTGGTGTGGTGGGAGGTGTCCCTGCCCAGGGCAGGGGGTGGGAACTGGATGATCTTTAAGGTCCCTTCCAACCCAAACCAGTCTATGGTTCTGTGAATGAGTTCAGAGTCCTGTGGGAAGGGGAGCAGAGGGTGAAGGATGGGCTGGTGATGGACTGAGCCAACCCAGCTGAAGGTCAGTCACTGCCCTGAGCTCCTGGCCCAGGCTCCCTCTCAGGAGAATATCACCACTTGGTACCTTGCCCTAGGGCTGGCTATTGGGTATGGATTAAGTAACTTTTATTAGGGGTGGTAATTTAAGTGCCAACACCAAATCCATGAGCGGGGGTTCTGGGAATGTATAATCATTTAACATTAGCCCAATTTGTCACAGAACACCTTCCTGTACTTGAACAAAGAGTTTTACATGATTTGAAACACGGAGGCATGGACAATATTGTGTCTTCTTTCTCCGCAGTCATTTTGGACCAATGCTATCTGTATATGGACTGGAACAGGCTGCCCAGAGAGGTGGTGGAGTCTCCTTCTCTGGAGATACTCCGGACCCAGCTGGATGTTCCTGTCCAACCTGCTCTGGGTGACCCTGCTTGGGCAGGGGGGTTGCACTAGAAGATCTCAGAAGGTTTCTTCCAACCCCAACCATTCTGTGACTCTTGCTTTGGGAAGGGAAATGATCGCCTTGGCCGGGATGATAAAGAAACAAGGTCTCTTGCAGTTGTGTTCAGCAGAGATGCGAGAGGTTTCATTTGGTGTCTTGCTCCACCATAAGTTTTTTTCCATGAGCTCGGACAATTCATTTGAGGCTATGCTTATGTCTGTTCTTTATCTGTAAAGTGCAAGTAATTGCACATCTGTTAACTTGGCGGAACATTTTGAAGATAAAGTGGATTTAAGATTATGTGTATAATACCCATAATACCTGTGTGCAGCTAAAATATTAAATAGCTGATTAAGTGAACTGCTATTTATGGGGTTTCTGCTCTAAGAAGGAAAATGCTGAATAACCTCATTAGCTATGATAGTTATTTCTGTACTTCATTGGTATAAGTATGAGCAGGATTTAGACCTTTCTCTTAATTTCCTTTTGTAGAGGTCTTTGGAAGAAAAATATAACAGCAGGTTTTACCAGCTAAAGCTGAGATGTTGAGTTCCAGACAAATGCTGTCTCATTAGGAGTCCCAGTTGCTGTAGAAGATGGTTTACCATTCATACTAAGAAAGAAGTCCTAATTTTGGGGGGGAATAGGAGGGGTTTGGCTTTTTTTTCCATAATTTCACTGTGTGTATCGTTCAGAATAGTTTGTTTTCAGAATACAAATGGGTTTGGAAAGGGAACCAAAGTGATGACTGGAAATGCTTGTTTGTTTTCCTAAGGATTCTGAACTGGTCCCCAGTACGAGCTGCGGAATCGCTTCCCTAATAAAGATGTTCTCAATAGATACAGAATTCCGCACTGTTAAATTATCATGCAGCCTGTAGGGTGAGGAAATAAATGAGGGTCTGGGAGACCATGATGTATGATACCCTAAATGGCTGCATTTTGTTCATATTTGAAAGGCAGTTTAGCTTGTCGTCATTACTGATGATTTGTGCTTTTATAGCCCTTCTTTTTGCATTTCAGAAACCCTTTGTGCCCATCTGAATAATAAATCACTGTGTTTGATTTGTTCAGTAAGAGCAAATGTGAAATTACATTCTTATTAAGATGTCTTGAGGAACCGTAAGTGTGGGTAAAATTTTTTAAAGGAATATTATGCCAACTTTCTTTAATATTTTGGTTTGTCGTGTTTATTTTATTATCTTTTTAAATCCCAGGGATATATCTCCAACTGCTTTGTGGCGAAGGGAGAAATACTGCCCTGTTTAAAAAGAAAAAGAATAAAAAATCTGATCATACTTTTGATTGCCTTCAAACAAATGGCTTCAGGTTTAAACACCTCATGAAAATCTGGAATGAGTTAGAATTCAAGTTATGGACAACAGAAAGGGAAATGTAACAAATAACAGGGATGCTTTCATCTGCTGCTTATTTGCTCTTTGGTGGAATAATATATTATTTATACAACATCGATTTCATTAGAAGGAGGATTTGATACAACTTTTGTGTCAAACTGGAGAACTGTTAAATGTTATAAGGTAACATCAACTCCCAAACCCTCAGCAAGGTTTTCTCGATTGAAATATTGAACTATCTCAAATTTAAATATAGCGTAAAAATACAGGCTTTTATGTGCTTCTACAGGTAGAAAGCTTTAGAAAACTTTAAAGTTAGAAGCCCAGACAGCAGCCCAGTGCTAATGCATAATGCTTAACAGAAAAAACAAGCTGAAACAAAATCTATGAAACACATGAAAAATGAAAATCATACAAAATTATGTAAGAGAGAGAGAAGTGAACTGTGCAAATAGTCAGAAGTAAATTGAACGCCCCTTTTCTATCAGTGTTCTGACTCCAGAACAACATTCTGTCTTTTGCCTGTAATTCAGAGTTCAGAAGTGAACTCTTTAGTTTCCAAAATCCATATATGGGCACCAAAATAAAATTGCCCTCCCTTATTTTGATCCGTGGCAGAGCAGCCACTGCAGCGAATGAAGATGGGTATAAAGTGCAGTTACAACATCACGGGCGCCCCAGAGCCTTCCAAGAGCTCCTACGCCCTTCTTTAATGAGGGGCGCATTGATAAGAATGAATATAATCACCACCAGAAATTTTTGAAAAGTGTTATACAAATGGGGAAAAAAAAAAAAAAAAAAAAAGAGTTTCACATCCTGGTTGCAGTTCTGAGAAGGCAAAAGTTCTGTAAGGTCTTGGCTAATGTGGCCTTTCAGGCACAATTTCTTACTGCAGAATGAGTAATTAAACAACAGGGTCTTATTTGGGATTTATTTTAACATATTTTTATGTCTACCATATATATAAAAATATATATTATAAAAAAATAATACGTTGAGCTTTGAGTAGTGCCAGTGCTCCAGCTAATTTTTTTATTTCTTTTTTTTTTTTAATAAAATGACTGAGGGACTTAAGCATTTGCAAATAAGGGGATGCTAAATTCATGATTGACTATGCAAAGGCTTAATTCTTCTATGTATTAAAATGTATGTGACTAAGTTTCACCTTAAGAAAGAAACAGAAAAAGTTTTTTTAAAAGTCTGAAAATCCAAAAAGCACAACATATTTAAATAAGTCATGTTACACAGCAGTCTGATGATAAATATGGGAGGCCTGATAATGACATTAAATGAGTTTACGACTGACAGCAGAGGCTGAGCAAAGTCCTTCTTAATCCTGGGGCTCTTCAAAATACAGTGCAATAAAAATGGCTCTGTTCTTTATAAAAAACGATCTCCAGGATATACTGTATTAAAACCCATTGAAAGTAGCACCACATTTTGATTTTCTTCAATTTTTAAACAGGTTCGGCACGTTAAGTATTAATAGTTGGCAGCGGTTGGAGAGCACAGTTAGCACATGCTTTAAATCCGAGGGGTGTCAGTCAGTTCGTGGGGAAGCCCCAGAACTGAAGTCAGTGTCGGGGAGGGGACGAGCAGCCCCAGTGTCCTTGGGGTGGGGGGATGGCAGGAGCACCCCAGCAGCCACGGTGATGGGCACAGCTCTGGCCTCCAGGTGGGGTTTGTAGGCAGAGCTGGCTGCTGGCCCCAGCAGACTTTTGCATGGCATTGAGGACCTCAGGCTGCTCTGAGAAGGGCTACTCTATTTTTTTTTTAATACTGTGGTGTTTCCTAGGTTTGCTTCTAAGAATTTAAAGTATCGTGGAATCATAGAATGGTTTGGGTTGGAAGGCACCTTAAAGTCCCCCCAGTGCCACCCCCTGCCCTGGGCAGGGACACCTCCCACCAGACCAGGTTGCTCCAAGCCCCCTCCAACCTGGCCTTGAACCCCTCCAGGGATGGGGCAGCCTGGGCCAGGCTCTCACCACCCTCAGGGTAAAGAATTTCTTCCTCATCTCTTATCTCAGTCTCCCCTCTTTCAGTTGAAAACTGTTACCCCTTGTCCCATCACTACAGGCCCTGGAGAGGTCTCCATCACTCTTACAAGTCCCCTTTTAAGTATTGAAAGGCTTCAAGAAGGTCTCCATGGAGCCTTCTCTTTTCCAGGTTGTCATTTTGGTTGCCCTTCCCTGTATCTTCTGCAATCTATTATGTCCCTCCTGAGCTCCGGAGCCTGTATTTATGTACTGAATTCAGTTTTACTTCTCCGTGAGATGATATAAATCAAAGCTTTCATTGAAGGGTAGTAGTAAACATCACTGGAACTTTATTTGTGAGCTGAGTTTTCGCTCAGGATGATGAGCTGGGATGATGAGCTAACGAGGTTTGCTTTGATGTATAATTTTGTTATTTCACATCAATTACCAGATGACAGATAAGCTCTGCAGCAATTGATTATCTCAGTAAGGGGCTTGATAGCCCGTGGGAAAGCTGCTGGGGAGTGAAGGTGACACTAAATGGACAGTTCGCCTCCTGGAGGTGGACACATCGAGTCTCTGACATATTTTTTTGGCCAGCACAAGGGGACACGAGTTCTTTGGTGGAGGGGAGGAAAAAGGCAAGAGCGTCCCGTGGAGGGTTGCTCTGGGGCTCCTTCTGTAGTTTCACAGGTCTGTCATGGGTTTTGCAGGTCCCTTCCTCTACAAAATAGTTAGTGAAGGACCATGCCCCTCTCTCATAGGAGCTCAATTAGCAGAGAATTGATGATGTTATTGTTTAATTTTTGAATTAAACAGAGTTGAAATTGAAAATATCTTTTTGTTGTTGTTGTTTGGTTTGGTTTTTTTTGTTTTGGCTTTGTTTTACGAAAACTTTTTAATTTTAAACATTGCCAGCAAAAATTACCTGGCTGGATTCCTGGCTGGAAGAACCCCAGTAAGTAGAAAAAGCAGAATACTTGTCTGTGTTAATTTTTCCTTTTAAGAAGGAACGAACAAACAAACAAACAAAAAGTTTTAATAATTCACAGAGATGCAGTGAGTATTTTCCTTTTACTTATGCATATTAATCACTTGGCTTGAATTGTAAACATATTAATTCCTGCCTAGCAGTTAATGACTGTGGGTAATGTTTGTACTGTCTTTCTGCAGAAATTGTCCGTATCCCTCACAGTTACTTATAGGAATAAACTCAATCAGGTCTACTTCCTTGGCCCTCGAAGGCATTTTGTCTTTCTCTAAGTAGTTTTTCTAAGATAATTGTAAAGCAATTTTTTAAAATCCTTAAATTTACCTCCTCAACAGATAATGAGTATTTTCCAGCAACACCAATAGAAGGTATTTATTGTTTTCTAGACTTACTTTTGTCAAATACCAAGAGAATATTGTAGGTTCTGCTGTAACTCAGGGTTGGTTCATTTTTCTGCTGTGGTTTTAATTTTTTATGTCCCAAATTAAATGCATGGACATTAGGTCAGGAAAAATACTTTCAAAATAGTGATGTTACTTAATTAAAGTGGGAATCAGTTATTGCACTCGTGTTTTGAGACCTGAAGACAGGTCTCAATCCCTGGGACTGACTGGGATATTTGAGATTTCTCAGGTATTTTCTCCTCTTATTTTTCACGTTTTTAGTATATCTGAAGTAGTATTGTGTCATGTAGAAATACAGTGCCAAGTTTGTATTCTATGATGTTTTAATGAAATGGTAGTTCTGATCTTCTTAAGTGTTGGAAAAGACAGTGGGTGGTAAAGATGCTCCTATCTGTGTCCTGGGAAATGGGTAATGTTGATATACCAAATAGACAAGTGGTTTTAGTGGAACATAAACCCCAGTAAATTTTATCAGTATATCAAAATTCCCCTTGCTTCCTGTAACGATTCATGGTTAATTTGGATAAACCCTGGAATTCAAATATGGGGATGACATTCTCGAAGTGCTGTCCCCGTGCCCCACTCCTCCCACTCCCGCACCTGCGCTGCCTGACTGCGTTTTTGGGATCGTTCCTGGTAGAGGGATGAGTTGATCTGTTCCAGAAATGCTACTGGTACCACACAGCACCGTGGTTCCAGCGTTCCAGAATTAAGCAGGGTTTAGTAGAACCAAAACAGGAACGTTTGTGATCTGAGACCAGAGGGATTTCAGTAGAAGAGCGGGGCTTTTTTTGCATGTACACGCTCGAGTGGGATCATTTTGCTGATCCTGTTTGCTGTTTACTTTTTAAGAATTATTTAAGAAAAAATCTGAAGAAAAAATAAGCTTGCACTTTTTTCAACTAGTGAAGGCTGTGCAGTATTTTGAACAGATCTGAGCACACAAAGGCAGGAAAAGCGTGATTTGTGTCTAACTCTTTCTCTGCATCCCTTGAGATTTCTGTGGCAATAGGAAGGGACTCTTTAGCATTCGGTGTAGAGAAAAATGTTCCAAATGAAAGCTAATTTTTGTCTTTTAATGGATTTGGGAACGGAACAGCTGTATACGTGTGCATGGGTTGAATGCATCTTCAGACTTTTAATATGTTTTTCCATCTTGGTGGTGAAACTCTTTCATTCTCCCAGCTTTCCTGAGGAGAAAGTCCTCAAGCCTTCCTCTTCAACATTTATACGTTCAGGGCTTTTATCCACGGGCTTTTTTGTTGTTTTGTTTTTTTTTTCCCACTATTTGAACATCTGAGCTGTCTTAACCTTGGTCCAAGTGCATCAGTTCTGACTTTCAGCTTTCCTTTCATGTGCTTAAGGGCAAAAATTTTGGCAGTGTTTATATGAGGTAGACAGAGGTGTTCATCCAGAGCTGGATCCACTGGGATCGGGGAGTGTGCACAGCAGCAAAGAATCATAGACTAGTTTGGGTTGGAAAGAACCTTAAAGATCATCTAGTTCCAACCCCCCTGCCCTGGACAGGGACACCTCCCACCACACCAGGTTGCTCCAAGCCCCCTCCAACCTGGCCTTGAACCCCTC
>JAOQGH010000002.1:36249390-36260625 GCA_025769975.1 Gallinago jamesoni
CAGGGATGGGGCAGCCACAGCTTCTCTGGGCAACCTGGGCCAGGCTCTCACCACCCTCACAGCAGAGAAGTTCTTCCTGAGATCTCATTCTAAGGGAAGAGAAGGAGACCCACAGTTTGCAGTAACATCTCAAGAGTATATATATGAGGGGAAAAAAATGGAACTGGACTCAAACACAAGTCTGAAAATCCCAAGCTGTGGCCCTTCCATCCCTTCCAGCACTGTCTCCTTTGTCCCAAGCAGAAGTGAGAGGGGACACTGCAGCTCTGCTGGCTTTACTGAGCTGGGACAATTTGCAGTCTGTGGTATAAAGAACTACACTTTTTTTTTCCTGCCCTCAGCTTTGTTGCCATATTATAGCCATATGAAGAACTGTTATGTGCATAAATATGTGGATTATCATGAAAATTTTAATTAAATGAGTGAACAGTAACTAAAGATGGCAGGGGAGGCAGCATTGCTAAATTAAATTCATTCCAAGTAGCTTTTGCTTTAGCCTGGGTTTAGTTTTACTTATTCTTTCTTAGTATTTCTGATATATTTTGAATATATATGAGTTGTGCTGGTTTGAGCACCCTTCACCGTGGCAGAGCGACCCAGGGCCTCCGGGACTGGGATGGGAAATCCTGGGTCAGTGGGGGCGAGGAGCCAAATGGCAGAAAACATAAAAGACAGAGGTTCTGCTTCTCCCGGTGGTCGCTGCTCGGCTGGGATTCCGGGGGGAGTCTGTGTGGAAATGGAGAAGGGATATTGTTGGATGCAGACCCGGAGGAGGGAGCCCCATCCCTGCTCTCGGCTGCGGCGGCAGCCGGCGGAGGTGAGCTCTGTGCTGGAATGTTTTCACTCACTGATTTTAATCTTATTTTGGATTTAATTTTAATTGCTTTTCCAAAGAGAGATTAATTCTCATTTAGGTGTGGATATGTAATTAAAAAAAGGTCTCCTGACTTAAGTTGCTGTTGTTAACCACATGCATAGGCTATACGTATGTGAAAGCAATTACATAGTTGAATATACATCTAATCCTATTCTTAATGTTTAAGTGTTATTGTGTTAGAAAATGATAAACGACTTCTTATTTGTGAAGGGATTTACTTTTTTCCCTTATGATTTCTGCCAAGACGATGTTGGAAGGAAAATTAAATTCAATTATAAATCGAAATTTATTTCAGTGGGGGAAAACCAGCGCTTAAAAATGCTTTGTTGTTATTTGAATCTATTGAGTGTGTTGGGTATCATAAGGAAAATTATCAAAACATGTTTTGCACTTGAGTCATAGTGAGTTACTCAATACAGAAAGTATTCCCCTAAAATGCTTTAGGTGGTTTTTGAAATCTGAAAGCGATGAGAAACCTGAATTAGCTTCGTCTGGAAGCATTAGAGTTTTAAGAGCGAATATTCTCTCTTGGCCCCGTGCTTACTGCTGCCGTGGCAGGGTAATTAGTGTGGGGGGAGCACTCTGCAGAGACTGGGGGATGCTCTTGGCTCTCGGGGTACCTGGCTGTCACCAGCTGGTCACTGGGTGCAGGTGAGCTCTGTCCCTGAAGCCTTGAAACCTTGCTCCTGGCAAACCTTGCACCCATTTTGCAGAATCCATCAAGCTAAAGAAATTACAGATGAAATAAAATTGCCTGTGCAAGAAACAACCTATGTCTATAAGACAAAGAGAAAACTTCCTGGTAGACAATTCCTGTAGGAAGGTGGTGGGGATGTTCCCATCTGTCCCTGTGGGAGAGGTGGAAGCTGGTGGTGGGGATTGCCGTTTGTTAGCAGGAGCTGTGCTGCTCCAGGCTCCCAGGGGTGTGATTTGGGAGCTGCATTTTAGGAAAAATTAGGAAAAATTTCTATACTGAAAAGGTGATCAAACATTGGAAGAGGCTGCCCAGGGCAGTGGGGGAGTCCCCATCCCTGGAGGGATTTAAAAGCCGGGCAGACGTGGTGCTGAGGGCCATGGGTCGGTGGTGGTTTAGGTAGTGCTGGGTTAAAGGTTGGACTTGGTGATCCTAAAGGTCTCTTCCAACCCAGACAATTCTATGATTCTATGATTCCAAGGGAAGAGGCAGGTAACGTGAGGATATTCCTGTAGGCAGAGAAGAGCAATTTCACTGCTGTGAAATCCCCTGTTTGCTGCTACGAGGTATTAATCTTTTCAGCTCCTCTTATCTGTCAATATTGGTACAGAAAGTCTAACTTAAAATGTAAGCTCTCTGAGAATTGTATTTCCTTTATTTACCATTATGGCACGTGGATTTGTATAAATACAACTAATTTTGCTACTATACTATGAAATGCCACAGAAAATTGGACGTCAGTTAGAAAAGTCATAGTAGAGGACCCGACCATTATCAGCAGTGCTGTCTTTCTCTGTTTAATCAGTTTTCCTGCTCTTTGGGGAGGAGGGAATGAGAACATTGTCTGTAATGGGGTTTTCATTTTGATAACATGCAAATGTGAGACGAGTCTTTATTTTAACGCTGATGAGAGCCTTGCAGTAATCGCTGTCTGCAAGGACTGTGTAACCTTCTACAGCGCTGGAAGCTGGGGAGCACGGCACAAAATCCGAGCCTGCCTCCCCCATCCTCCTCCTCCCCACATCCACCCTCTGCTCTGTCCCAAAAACCTGGCGAGGGAAGGGCCCCCGTGCTATGAGGCGATGGTTTATGCGATTACGATCCAAAGGTAGAGATCGGTTCAAAAATACCAAAGCTTCCCCAAAGAGACCTCTCAAGTTGCTTTTTAATCCGAGGATTTCTAAACTGCATGTTTCTATCAATTAAATTTTGATTGCACGTATTTCTGAGCTTTCTTTCGAGCTCTCCAAGCCCCTCAACGAACCACTTGCTAAAAATTTTATGTCACAACAGTCAAATGAGAAGTGCCAAAAGGAGAATAATTTGTCTTAAAAATGGCTGTTGCTTTTAGAAGTGTATTCATCCGGCAGGGTCGCCGGTCCTGGGTTGAAGAGGAGGCTCGTTGAGAAGATAATACATCTTCCCATGGTATCCCCACGGTGTGTCACGGGGCCATTTGCTGCTGCAGAGATGATATCCATGATACCTGTAGGCTGTCACAATTACCGCAATTACCTTACTGCAGTCATTCTTAACATAAGACGCTCGTTATCGTAAATTATCTTTTCCTTCTATTGGCAAAACTTAAATATTTTAGCAGGTCTGCATCGATGTGCTCATGGTTTACGTGGCTTTCAACATCATGTTTGAGAAGGAAAATGGTGCTTCTGATTGCAATACCTGATGTTGTGGTTTGCAGATGGGTTCAGCCATGAGTAGAGGGACCTCAGAGCCCCTTCCAGTCCCTCAAGGGGCTCCAGGAGAGATGGGGAGGGACTCGTGATCAGGGAGGGGAGCCACAGGACGAGGGGAATGGCTGAGAGAGGGGAGATTGAGATGAGATCTCAGGAAGAACTTCTTTGGTGTGAGGGTGGTGAGAGCCTGGTCCAGGTTGCCCAGAGAAGCTGTGGCTGCCCCATCCCTGGAGGGGTTCAAGGCCAGGCTGGATACTTGGCCAACCAAGAAACCTGATTTATTGAAGACTGTTCTGAAGATTTTCAGTTAAATACTCCTTAGTTTAGCAGGGGGAGAAAAAAGGTGGGGAGAGGCAATTGCATTCAGAAACCCAAATATAAGTGGACTGACCTTCAGAAGTCTTAAGCAACTGTGATTTCAATTGAAGGGCGTACTGTTTAATACTGAAACTGCACAGAGGTTTTTAAAGTGAAGCACTTTTGTTTAAAATGGACTTCTTTGAAAAAGAGCCTTAGAAAAATGATAAATGGTGTTGTTAAAATGTCTCATTAATTTTTTGCTTGCCTTTTACGAAAGTTAGTGCAAAGCGCTTTCAAACCTGGGAAGGCTTTGTGTATATTCTCCCTGTGTGTATCATCACATTTCTAATAAATAAGCCTTTTGCTAAATGAATTTCGGTGGAGTTACCGTGATCTCGGGTCCTGGGTTTCATCTGTGGGAAGATCCTTTCTGCTCTTCTTGCCAGAGGTTTCCCTGTATCCAGACACGTGGGTTGTTTTGTTTTTTCCCTTGCTGTTTGGGAGTATAAGGTTTTCCTTCAAGTGAAACAATAATCAGGATTTTTGCTTATTTAGAATTCATTTAGAAGCAGGAGATCATGGCACGGAAAGGTGTTGAAGGGCAGCTGGATGAATATTTTCACCCTGCTGGGGCTCACTGACTGGGATGGAGTGGGAGCCTGTGGATCCATCCCAGCCTCCGAAACAGGGGAAGGTGGAAGGTGGCTGTGGGTTTGGTTCTTTTTCTGGCAGTTGGTAGTTGAAAGAAGTTTGGAAACCTTTAGACAAGGACTTCTTGCTGAGAATCAGCTTTTCCAAATAAAATACTTTCCAAAATAAGCACCTTCTCAAATAAATGCATAATTATAGTACATCAGTAGGGCTTCTTTTTTTTTTTTTTTTTTTCTCTGTAGCCCTCAATCTAGTTTTTGCAGTAAAACATGAAGTAGGAGACTGAAAAACACACCTTGGATGATTTTATTTTGCATCTGCAAAGTTATTTTGTTAATTGCAAGAGCTTTTGTCAACTCAAAATGTATCTCGGGAAATTTTTCCTTGGTTGTTTGCCACGCAGGAGTGGTGCTAAGCTGTTCCTGCGGGGGCTCAGCGTGGAACTGACCCCTCTCAAATTGTCTCTTTTATGTAAAATGCCTGATTTGAGTGGTTTGTATGAGTCTGTGGATAGAGCAGTTGGCACCAGAGGGGTTGGAAACCACAGACAGGAATGGGACTGCTCTGCCGCAGGAAGGGGTGAGCTCATGGGGCAGCCACAGATCAGATCCTGGTCTCCTGATGGTGCAGGAGATGTCCCCAAGACGGGGAAAGCTGGGAGCTTGTGACTTCTGACAACAGAAGGATGGCTCTGCCCTGCCTTCAGGGAGGCTTTGGGGGGACCTGACAGCAGTCCCCCAGGCTGTCGAGATGCTGGAGCCAGGTTCTTCATTGCAGTTGACCTCCATCCTTGGGGCTTTCAGGACCAAATGGGGTAAAGCTTGGTCCATCCCTGGAGCTGTTCTGCTTGCAGCAAGCTGGAGGAGATGCCTCCTAAGAATCTTCAGCTTAGAGTGTGCTTAGTACTAAACCTAGGTGTGCCTAGCACACCTAAATTCTGTTCTAGCACACCTAAATTCTGTTCTTCCATGTCCCATCTATGAAAATGGAAAATTTCTTTGGGCCTTCCCCTCTTTTGAGGAAAATGCTGTCTTTTTTACATGATTTTCTGTTTTGGAATCAGTGTGCTTCACTGGTCAAGATGTAATCAACATTGAAGTCCTGTAAAGGATTTCCTTTTAAAACAAGTTTTCTATTGATTGATAGTGATTGAGCTGTCAGAGATCAAGGCTGGCGTTGTAAAATAAATATTGAAGCAAATATCTATGTAAAATAAATTTTGAAGTCAAACAAGTTACGTAAGACTTAAATAAGCTAATGTTCACCTATAAACTTCTGTATTGGTCTTCTGAATTCTGATTGGACCTACACTGAACTGGGTTGACCTAAATGAGGTTTCTGCTGGGCAGAAACCAGGCATGATTAAATCGGGCTGGGTTAAGGAAGGTGGTACATCTCGTCCAGGAGACCTGAAGGCAGAGTTTGTCACCGGAAAATACCTTAGTGGCTCTCGATGTGCAAAAAGATGCTTTTGTCATAACGTTGGTGGCAGCAGGAAAAGAACCCCAAACATTTATCACTCACATAATTGCAAACGTTAACTTCTGGTTCTCAGAGGAGAGAGACTCACATATTTTATTCCTTCCATTTGCTCGTGTTGGAGAAGGCAGGATTTGGCCTAAGGAAATGGAGAGTAGCGTAGATTCAGTAAGAAACAAAGTGATAAATGTTAACATTTTGCACTTGTTTACATTCTGCTGCTGTGTCGGTGAAATAACTTTCTGTCTAAAGGTGCTGCGGAATTTACTGTCAGATTTTCTATTACAGGAAAGGAAATGTTTGTTTTACTACTATGAGAAATATATGTATAAATTTCTATACATATAAATATATACATATATGTATCTTTAGGGGTGTTTTGATTTGGTTTGGTTTTCCTGTCCGTACTCGTATGACAGCAGGGGGAGACGCATGGGTAGAAGTTCAAGGAACCTGCCTCCAACTCACTTTAGCACTTTAGGTGCTGGGGGGGCTGAAATTCCTGCAAAATTGAAAAATAAATATAACTTACACTTTTTCATCTGTCCCTGATCATGGGAATAGGGACATTATACTGAAGCATCCCTTCTCTTAATGGAAGAGAATCAAAAGTACACTTTCTCACTGTACATAAAGAGCTTAATATTTACAATTTAAAGATTTTCCTGGGATAAAATGGACAAGACGTTTTGAAGTTGGATGTTTTACCCCGGAGAGAGAAAAGCTTTGGCATGAATTGTCTCTCCTGCAGGGAATTCTGTTCTCATTGTGAAATTTTTCAGTGTTAGTTATTACTTGTCGGGATTATTTGATATTCACATTTCCCTACCCGTGTCTGTCCAAGGGCCATTTGAACAGTTATTATTTTATTGTAAAGATAATGTAGGAATATAAATAGTTTCTGAGCATTCATGTGCCTCTTCAGCTTTCCTTTCAGAACTGTATTTTACAGGAATTGGAAATAAATTTAAATTTTGCAATTACAAAAATTTTTTTTTTTAATATAAGATGTTGGGTTTTTTTAATATAAGATGTATTTTCTAAATAATTATGCTTTGTTTCCAAAGAAGAAACATCTCTTTTGGCGTTTCTGTTTTTGTTTGGGTTTGGGGTTTGTATTTTTTCCTTTTAATGGAGCTTAGTTTCCCGCGTGGGAACTGGCCCTGGCGTCCCTTACGCTGGGTTTGGGGCTGGTGGATCCCATGGGTTTCCTTTGGGAATAGTCTCATTTGCCTCAGTCTACCTGGTTGGAAAAGAAAGAACGAATCCAACCCCTCTGCTTTTGGGCAGGAGAGTATCTCATTGTATTAAACCACTTGTAAAGTGGATTAAATACGCTTCTTTAGTATGATGTGTAGTAATTACCTGCGTCGCTGTGTGACTACTTCATTTCGGAGCTTTGCAAGTCAGGATGGATGTGAGAGGCTCTTGGTATAAACCTTGACACTATTTCAGTGAATAAATAGCTAATAATTGCAGAGGGCACTGGCCAGCCCCCTGTGCTGCCCTTGCGCTACTTGCTCTGTGAACGTAGGTTTGCAATTACTCCTACAGTTAAAATTGAAATTGATTTTTTTGAGAATTATGCCTTTTTTTTTTTTATTGGGTATTGCTTGGAATGTTATTCTGCAGAAGATGACAGTGGTCTCCAAATCCAACTAAAGATTAAAAATCAACTTAAGATTAAAATTTAATAATGTTGTTAGCTATTGCTGAATAGTTAATAGACCGTGTTAAAAACACCTACAGTACAAATATTGCCTATAAATAATTACAAATTTTTATTAGCATTGTAATTAAGAGCATGCTGGCTGCAAATGATACCTCACTCAGTGCAAAGAAAATTACAAAGAGTAAGCAGATGACTGGTAGTGTAGTTTTTTCTAATATTAAATAGATTTTCCTAAGCAGCAGGGGCTTAAATATTATTTAGCAGGTGGGGATCTGAAGATAAATGTTGTGTCTGGGATGTCTGGGTGTGTAATGCAACGGAGCCTTAAAGGAACAATATTGTATCAAAGAAGGAAAGGTGTTTTTTTTGTTCTCGAGGTAGTACTAAGATTAGCATAAAATACTGGTTTATGCAGGGAAGTGGGAAAAAATGTTGATTAACTTATTGAGGAGTCATAGAATGGTTTGGGTTGGAAGGGACATTAAAGACCATCCAGTTCCACCCCCCTGCCCTGGGCAGGGACACCTCCCACCACACCAGGTTGCTCCAAGCCCCCTCCAACCTGGCCTTGAACCCCTCCAGGGATGGGGCAGCCACATCTCTAGCTGCTCCTATATCTAAAAATCTATATTAAAATACGTTTGAAAGTTTAACAGTTTCTCCACATTCTTTCTTTTCTTTTTTTTTTTCACATACGAGGTTCCCATGATCATTTCCTCAGGTATGAAATTCCTCTTTTGACCGTTTTAGCCGTATATATTAATTTCAAATACTTACCAAAGGGGTAGATAAACACAGAAAGGTGACCAAAGCTATTAGCCAGTTATAGAAACAACTTCACTGGAAGGAGGGAGAGGCTGTATGGTGAGAGCTGGGTCACCTGGAAAGGGCTGGATGCGTTGGTGTGTTCACGGGAAGGAAGGTAAAGACACGCTTCCATGTTTGCAAAGCAATGGGCTGCACAGATTGAATGAGCATCTACAGAAAAGATACCCTGAGCTAAACCAAAGTTCATCTTCATCTCTCCTGAGCATTTATGAACCATCTGCAGACCCTGATGTGAAGTGATGGACCGAATTCCATCTGCAGCCCAGTCTTAAGCAGCCAATTTAAAAAATTGATAATTCTGACTAGCAGTGAAACGTGTCTTTGATGACATCATTAGGGGAAATAAGACTGAATATGGGCTGTGGAATATTTTCTGGCAGGCACAAGCCCTTTTCCAGTGTCTGTTCAGTAGGGTGCTTGTTAGACGGGGTTTTGACAATTAATGTTTTGAGATTTTTGCGATGATCCTATCTTATTTACATTTCACAGTAGGAACCGTTATCTTTGCACGGCCCCGGCTCCTATTGCTGTCATAGTTTGTTAGAAAGTTCTTTTGATGTCACGGAGCAGCAGCTCGGGTGGCCTTTCCCTTTCACAGTCACGCCGTTTGCATCTGCCCAAGAGATCCCATTGGGTGCTTTTGCGTCCTGTTAAAAAAATAATGCTCTTGCCTGGCCAGAATGAGCTGTGTAGGAGTTTAGAGCTAAACTCCATTACGGAGGAGAAAAGCAAATTCAAGGAGCATTTCTCTGGTGGAAGTTGGGGGATTAGACTGTAAATAAGAGGGCTCATAACACACAGAGATAACCTCATGTCATTTTGTGTTTCATCTTAATTATGCAAACTGATGTAGAAATAAATATTTTAAATTGAAAGTAATGAGGATCTTCCAGGTAACAATAAAAATTCTGGGCTGTGCCTAGAAAGAATAGAAAACTCCTGAGTGCTCTGTCAGGCTGTGCACGGCGTAGAATAACCTTGAAAATGGCACAGAAAGGGGAATTTACAATTTCATCACAGCATATAAAGAACCATTTATTTTCTGAGTGATTCTGCTGATTTTTTTTTTTCCCCAACAATTTATTCTTCATTAAAGATCAGAAAAGGTGTGGAGGCTATTACTGTAGTCAATCAATGGTATATACTAAATTACTCACCAAATGGGTAGATAAACACAGAAATATGATCAAAGCTATTTTCTGCTATTTTAGCAGATAGTCGGAGGAGGAGGATGGACGAGCAGAAAAGTCATTTATGGGCTGGGAACTTCTCACGGCGATAGAAGTGGGTTTGAGTTGTTACTGTGATATTTTCCCGTGCCAGAAGGAAAGATTGAGCTGGTTTTGGTCCCTTCTTACTTTCTCCGTGGTTTGCGAGAGAGATGCTTGGTGCTGCTGTTCTCTTCTTATGGAAGTTATTGGATTTTATTCTGCTTTGTTTTTTTAAATCACAATATGTGAAAATACCACTCAGTGAAATGAGAACTTGGGGTTTAACTGCAGTGCTCAGTATAATGATTTTGAAGAGATTTCTTCCTTGAGCAGAATATCGACTTCCCAAATGCAAATCCTGACATTGTGTGATATTTTTAGCAGTAGTGTTTATTACATTCCAAAGCCTTTAATGCCTGAGCAATTTTTATATGAATATGTTGCAAAACCTCCAGTGAAGATGGTGAGAAAGCCATGAAATTGGAAATGGAAACTTTTCAAGATGTCTTCTGTTTTCTTGACAGAATTTTGCATGTGAATGGATTTAAATGATAGAATTTTATCCGCTGCATTACGTGCTGCTCTCTAGCAATATTACAGTGAGTTTATGTTGCCCTATTTTAAATAATTGATTTTTTTTTTTCCTTCGTTTTTGTTAGGGGAGTTTCGTTGCGTGCATGACTGCCATTTTAAGGCAAATGGAGGACTATCACTACGCTCATTTAATCAAGACTTTTGGCAAGATGAGGTCAGATGTTGTGGTAAGTTTAACAGGTTTTATCCGTCCGTAACATAGTTGAGCTTGGGCTTGGTTTTTTCCTGTTCCTGTTTGTTAAATACACTTGTGAAATGTAAACCCATGTGTTTGCCATTGCAGATTTAATACAGAATTAATTAATAAAGCACTTACAGATTTACTGGAAAAATAATTAATAAAGCACTATGACTTACACGTGTTCTGACTTTGCAAAGGACAAAATGAACCTTCCTGCCACACACAGGAATTCCACTCCTCTCTGGAGCTGGTGATATTTTAAAAAAACAAGCGCTGAGACAGTGAGTTTAAGGCAGTTAAAAGAGAGCATTAGGAAATAGCGGTGTTGAGCCATTACTAAAAATCTGTTTTGTTTAAGGAGAGAGAGGAAAAAAAAAAAGCTTTCTTGAGGAAAGAAAATTTTAGCGTTAAATCTTCCAGATGTCCCAGTTTCATTTGTTTAAATAGCTTTTACTTACAGATCTGCTCACTTTACGTTTTGTACAAAACATTTTAACCTTAAAGATGCCCTTAGCTGTTAAAGAAGCAATAATAATTGAAATTTGGCTTCTCAGAGTCGTTCAGTATCCTAACTTCCTAAGTAAGCCAACAACACGACTTAATTAGAGCATAATAGAAGAGAGTTTATGGCTGAGGAGCGAACTGTCTAATGACCGGAAACTGTCCTTGCCATATGGCCAGTGCCTGCTGCAGAGCAGAGACCAAACCTGTTGGCTGAGCTCCGTCATTAATGGGTGATGTGACGCCCGCTCAGCAACATCGCCTTACCCACTTCTCTTACCTGCTTTCGACAGCTTTCACCTCAATTTTAATCGGCAAAAGTGGTCTTTGTTTGGTTCCCTTCTTCCTTCCAAACCCAACATAACAGAAGGCAGGGTTCTTTCCTTGTGTAATGTCGATGTGTGGACTTTCCACTTTTCCCTTATGTCTTTAATTTTTCTTCTTCTTACTTATATTGCTTATATTATAGAATTACAGTATTATTTGGGTTGGAAGGGACCTTAAAGATCATCTAGTTCCCACCCGCTGCCCTGGGCAGGGTCACCTCCCACCA
>JAOQGH010000002.1:36260927-36279805 GCA_025769975.1 Gallinago jamesoni
CCAAGCCCCCTCCAACCTGGCCTTGAACCCCTCCAGGGATGGGGCAGCCACAGCTTCTCTGGGCAACCTGGGCCAGTTCTTCAAGATCTGAGCTCATCGCCCGGTGCCAGTTTCCACATAAGGTGTGTCCTGGTTGCTCACTCTGTGCCTGAGCTGGCATTTCGAAAATACCAGAGCTTCAGGAAAGTGAAGGCAAAGTCCAACCACAAAGAACTACAGAAAGGCATTGCTATTTTGAAAGAATTCCTTCCCAGTAAGTCAGCTTTGGGTTCTTCAAGCACTTCCATGGATGGTCACTTGATTTCCAGTCATAACGAACCATTCCCAAGCTAAATGCAGCTGGTGGAGTGAAAATAATGGTTTTAGCCTCCAGAAAAGGCCTGAGTATTGAGGTTAATCAAGCCAAATATTTCTGTACTTTTAAAGTAGTTCGCACCATTTGGCTCTGGGAAAGGCAAACTGATTGCAGGGTTTTACAATGAAAAAGGTAAAAGCAGTTTGCTTTTAAAACACGTAATGAAAAAATGCAGAGGGGAAAATACTGGTTTGAAAATCTGTGATTATCCTAATGGCAACAAAAGTGTTTATTTTAAAGTCTTGCTTTTTTGGTCTAAATTGTCTGAAAGGTGGTTGTGTAGGTCAGATCTTTCTTGGTGAAAACAAAGGAGTAATCATGTATTTGAAATTTGGCAAGTGGTCTGTTTATAATTGCTTGTTTTAAGAGTTTGATTTATGTGCATGCGGTGCACTGGGATTCATGAAGAATCACTTCTTCCTGTTCTCTTGACTCCCTGTAAATTTGTCCCTTTCTGCCTGTTCTTGGGTTTTGTGGCTGAAATTGTTCTGGAGTGTTAAAATCAAAATTTCCATCAGAATGTGCACTATTTGACTACTCGTTTTCCACTGTTGTGCCACTTGACTATCGTTTATATTAGCAGATATGCAAATCCAAACTCGGTCAGTTGCTGTATAACTTTTTATATCTTTAATTAAAATAGACCTTTTAAATGTTTTAGTATTATGGTTGATTAAATGATAGTGTATGTTAATGGAAACTAATGTACACAGTAAGTAAGCTGGTAAAACATTAAATGGGTAATATGTTAATGGTAGAAAATGCTGCCTTAAACTGACTCTAAAGTAGGAATAATATAAATGGAGGTGTGGAGAGCGGAGGTAAAATGGCAGAATATTGTTGATCCTGTGAGAAAAGGTATCTACAGTGAATAAACTAATTTTTCTTTTTTTTTAAACCTAAATAAAGCTGACAAGTCATCATTTAGGATAAAAGGCTGAGGATGCAATTCAGTTTCTCTGTTTAAAAGATTGTGTAACCTTTTCAGTGAGAACCAGAGGGAGGAGTTACTGTTCTCATAACTATTTCTTCACAGATGAGATTTCATTGTTAATGTGAAACTCATCTTGTCCACTATTTTATCTTTCACTGTCAGAACTGATGCCCCATGAAGCTTTCCTGGGAGCGTTGCCTCCTTGACCATTGCTGTGGTTCAGTTTTCCCCGTGTTCCTCTCACATCTTTACTTTGTTTGGTCTTCAGTGGAGGGATGCTGCTGACCTGGACTTGGATGCGTATAGTCCTTGGCTACTCTTATGGGCTGGGTGGAAAAAAAAACCTTTTCCCCCTTTCTTCATTTAACTTTTCATGATTTTTTTTCCATTTCTTTTTAGTCTGACAATTTTTTGAGCCAATGCCATTTGTCTTTCCATTCAAACCTGACTTCCCTATGTAGGAAGGTGATACCTCCATTAGGGGGTTTTTAGTTTAATCGCAAAGACATAAAGAAGCAGTGATTTAGAACTGAAACTAGATGTATTCAAACAGAAATGAATAGTTTTTTCTTGAAAAAAAAAAAAAAGAAAACCAAGAGAAAAGGAACTTAAGTCAAGCTATGGTTGCTTTTTCACCACTGGAGACCCTTTAATCTTTCTTCATTGTGAGCTCTTGCTCAACCAGAAGTTAATAGTCCAGTGCTGGAGCTGCTGGAGGGAACTTAATGGCCTGTGTTATGTAGGTGTCAGTTTTAGAATATTATAATGGTCTTATTTGGCCTCAAAAATATTAGAAAATATGAGATGGAATGTGATAAAACCAGTCTTGTATCTCTGCAGAATACGTTGTTTAGGTTCATTAAGGTATTTCTGTTCAAAGAGGAATTTCTTACTGTCAGGCCAACTGTCATCCTGTTAGTTCTGGGGCTAACTGACCTGCTTCCCCTTTTTACTTAGTAAAATTGATATTCATTTGAGACACACGTGGTATTGGTTAATTAAAAAAATATATGCTAATGTTTTGCCATGTGGGATATATCTGGATTCTTCCCTAAAGGCCCTCAAGACAACGTCCTGGAACCAGTGGAGTATAGGGAAAGATAAACTCTATAGGGTTTTTCAGATTGCAATTTTCTGCACCTCCATTTTCTCCTCCCCCTTTAATATTTTGCACTCCCAGACTTTGGTTTTTCATGTGAGTGTGTGAGTTTGTGAGCATTGTACATCCCCCGATGAGCTTTGGCCAAATGGAGATTGTATGGCTGGAGCAGACTCTTCTTTGAGGGATGTGACGTGAGTCTGGGGGCTGCCCTGAGGTGTTGGGACCCCACAGATGGAACTGTCTTAGTCTCCTCCGTCACCATCCACCCAATTCCAGGGCTGAGTATGCTGTTTTCTTGCTGTAGTTGGATGGGAATTGTGAAGAGGTCCCGTCTGTTGTGAACTTTGATTCCTTGGGATATTAAATAGGATTTGTATTTGTAGTTGGAGAGAGATCAGGAGTAGCCTTTGCTCCTTCAGTACAGGTTTTTATAATTTTTTAATGTTCAGAACAGTTTCTTCTGCTTCTAGGTACTGTAGGTCTTCTGCTTCTGAAAATAAGGAGGCTCTGCAGCAGCACAGCATGAACTGGCAGCTTCCCCTCTGCTCCCACCCTCCCCAAAAAAAGCTGAGGTTTACTTGTAACAGAAGGTTATTTCATAAAGAATTGTAGAATCATTTAGGTTGGAAAAGACCTTTAAGATCATTGAGTCCAGCTGTAAACGATCTGTTTCTCTATAAGAAAGATAAAATGGAAAAGAGAGGAATATTAAAAATGCATAAAATACAGGTAAGCGTTAGAAGCTTTTTATTTGATCAATAATTAGATTAATTGTTACAGAGCATTATTTAAGGTACCTGTCTGAAAGTAAGAGTATTAAAATGTAAATATCAGTAGATTAAAATGTGGAACTGATTCAGCAAAGTAGGTCAAATCAGATGTGGCACAACGTCCAGGGTCAGTAAGGAACACGAGTCGTCAGCAGAGCTCCTGAAAATTCATCTCTCGTCACGTGCAGGTTGATCAGAAAAGTGCACAGGGGCTCCACTGCTGAAATAAAGTGCAAGGGGGAGTTTGCTACAAGAATTCAGGAAAGTATACATCTGTATTCATCGAATGTGAAGGGGGTAGGGAAAGGCCCAGTGAGCTCAAACCTGCCCTCTTGGATGGGTGATGACCCTTCCCATGGTGCCACTTCCACCACCGTTTCCATTGTTGCGTTGAGAAGCAGCATCAGTAAGAAAATCCCCGTGCAATGCTTGGGCAGCAAAATATTCAACATGATTATTAGAAATGATGTAACTCTTCCACCAAAATCCATGAAAAGCGAGCAGTAAAGTATGCAGTTTGATCTCTTAAATGAAGACATATTTTCCTGAGCTGGTGGAGCGTGTGTCTGGGGTGAATTTTGCCTTACCCAACAGTAACATCTCATTAACCACCAGCAGTTCCAGATTTTATCTCAATCCTGTTAATGTCAAAACATCTTCACTGATGGTGTATTGTTGGGCGTGGTTTTGGTAGAAAACCAGAGGAGTTATTTTACTAGTAGTATACATTTTTCGGTTAAAATATGTCTTTTGTGCCTGCTTGATGCTCTGTTGGCCCTCTTGGGCCTCGGTGTCTCCTTGGGTACCAGGAGGTGGGATGCAGAGCATCCCGAAGCATCCCTGGTGCCGTGTTGAGTAGGCTGGAAGTTCCCATTGCTTCGCGATCTCGCTGTTGTGTTCTCAGGATCTCTGCAGCTCCCTGTGTCCCACCAACTCTGAGTTTCTGAGCCAGGAAAAACAACAGAATGACAAGTCAAAAGATAAAATGCGAGGAAGAGGCTGGCTCTCACACATGGAGAAATACTTACAAGAGCATTAACTTCATATTTGTTTCTCACTGAAAAGGTTACATAAAAAGCAGCTTTAGTTAAAAGTCCAGTGAATGTAACATTTTGGGGTTTTTTTTGTAAGCATTTGACATTTTAAAGATGGACGAGATAAATACCATTACTGGGAAGCTGTGGCAAAGGAAAAAAATTATTCTAACCTTAGAATAAAAGTTCATTTTTATCTCTGCGTGAAGCGGATCAAGGACTTTTTGCATTAAGTTCTTTTTTTCCCCCTTTATCTTTTGCTGAGCATTTGATATTACTCAAATTGTTAGATAGCAATTATAGATTCCCAAATTGTAGAAGGTGATTTACATTGTAAAGTACAAGAGGTTTCTCTTCCAGAGAGGTGTTTGTTTATATCTAGGTAGAAATAAATTGGTTTATGCTACTAAATTAACTTTGTTCTGGGTCAGGTTTTCACTGGCAGAAGCAATTACAGCTGCTCCCTGTGGGCAGAGTCTCTCCTCCTTTCAGGATGGCCAGACCGTTGCTGTCACCCGCCACCGGCTGGGGCTGATGTGCCCCCACCCCACCACAAAAGCTTCCATCAACCCGCTTTTGAACTAGAACATATATTTTTAATAACTAGATAAAGTGAAAATTCCAGGAGTGTATTCACAAGGGGAGGGAAGACTCACCAGCTGACTCTGGGGAGTATTTTTAGTTCAATCATTAAGATGAAAATTAGTATCTTAGTTTTTAGCGATGTGCTCCTAACAACTTTCCAGCGTACTCATGAGTATGCCGCAATCCACGCTGCACGAGAAGGGACTGTGAGACTTTGTCTGTGCTTTAGAAAATAAAGTATTGTTTTTCAGCAGAAGCCACCTTTAGATAACTGGGAAACCAGCGCTTGTTCCCGAGCACTACCACGGGTTGTTTACGATGTAGGATTACTGTTGTTGTCATTTCTGAAAAGTTTAAATAGAATTATTGTAGGATTTATGTACATCATCTATAAATATGCCGTAGTCAAATTTGTACGTGTTGTCTATGAATAATGGCTTTTTTATGAAGCGGAACAGTAAGACACGTTTTGAATCTAGTCATTAATAACTGACACTATCACTTGCGGTTTTTTGATCTAGAAGAGTGGTCTTCTCCAAATATTTTCTCTCCTTTTAGGATTTTCTGATGGAAACATTCATCATGTTCAAGAATCTCATTGGGAAGAACGTCTATCCCTTCGACTGGGTTATAATGAACATGATGCAGAATAAGTAAGTACAGAGGGAAAAGTGCCGGAGCTCTCCGAGATGGATATTTCGTGTTCCATCTGAAACAACAGTGTTGCTTGGAAACAGTAAAACACAACGCGGCAGCGAGGGTGGGGTGGGTTGTTGGGTTGTTTTTTTTTTTTTTCCCTTTCTCTGATGCAAATAATTATTTAAAAATTGGCTTTGGAGATTTAGTGGCCTGCTGGGTGCTTTTGGAGTCCACCACAAATTAAGGGTGGCATCATTCCAAGAATCAAAATTTTGGAACAAACTGCAGATGCAGTAGGGATCTGTACATATAATAATTAACTGTATTCCTTTGGGGATAAGTAATAAGTTTTGCATATGACCTCAAAACCTAGTGGTTCTCAGACGCCAACATCAAGTTGTATGTCCTGGAATATTTTCAGTGGATTTAACAAAAAAGAATTGAAAGGGCATTTTAAACCCAGATTCCATCAGCCCGGTGATAAAGAGACAGGCTGCAAATGTTTCTAATCCCTTTCTTTTTGCTCAATAATGGCAGCATTGTCATTATTTAGCATGCCTTTGTGCAATATTTTAAGTCTGTGACATTTATTAAGTGTGTCAAATGCTTTTATGTGTACTGTGATGAAAGTATAAGGAAAAAACATATTTACTAGTTGCCTGGAGAAATCTCTTCTGTGCTTACTGGTACCTGCCGTGGCTATAAAGTTGTCAGTGTTTGCTTATATAAAATCCTGAACCACGGTTCCTACTCTTGTTATAAAAATGCACCATAACTTTAATCTTGGCTTCTGAAGCCTCCTTAACCGCCTAATAAAATCCATTCTTAATAAATATGAGTTAGGAGACGCAGCCGTCTTTTGAGTTAAAGCCATGGGTTATGGGCACACACTTGTGTGTGGTTGCAGCCTGCAAAGCACCTGCGGTTTTAAAGGAAGAGCCCTTCAAGATAACCTGATGAGGAAGATGTAAATAAAGCCCATGGCGTTCCTTTTTTATCTTTTTTTTTTTTTTTTTTTAAATTTGGAGAGTGATTTTGGTTCAAGAGCTCCCAACTGTCTCGAGAGTCGTATTGCAGGTGCTTGGGAAACCCTGGCACGTGTGCTCCCTGGCATCCTGTGGGAGAGGAGAGCTCCTCCGTGCTTTGGGGAATGTTTTAAGCAGTTGAAATAGGGTGGGGAAGGTCTGTGTTTGGACCCCAGTAATGCCAGTTAACCAGTCCCCGGGCACTTGCAGTGGTGAGAGCAATGTTGAGATGACTCTTTCCCCAGATGTTCCTTCACAATGTTGGCAGATGACCTCTCGGTGTTCATTTGGGTGGGGATTGGACCTCTTTTTTTTATTTTTTTTTTTAAATTATTATTAAATTGTAAAATTACAGTGACAGAAATGAAAGAGCAAAAGTATAGAAAGAGCCTTTCCCTCCTCACCATTTTTTTTTTTCTATAAAGCCTTGCCAGGCAGCTCCTTGCTCTGAAAATTTGGAGTAATGTGGAGTGTGAGGCAGAGGGCCGCAGTTGAGACAGGGGCTTTGATTTTCTCAGCGTTAAAAATAGTCTTGTCTCTTTCCCATGCTGAACATTAAGTCCTGAAGAAGTAGGGATGTGTCATGAAGATCTTTGATTCTCACCGAATAACCTCCCTACCCGGAGAATATTTGACTAGTATTTAAAGTAAAAAACAAAAGATGTTTTTGCGTCTTTCTGGTGTTGATGAATTTCTGCAGAAGTGCTAAGGGGGGTTGTTCATCTCTAATTTACAAGTTCATTTTCATTACACCCGCTCGTTTGTAAATGCTTCTGAATTGATTTGAGGGCTTTTCTGTTTCCCTGTTGAAGTTATTGCGGTTTCCAAAAAACAGAAAGCAGCATCGTAAAATACCTTTTTGTCCATCCGGCCCATTTATTTTCACCCCTATAAACTCTGATTGAAGAAAACTAGGAAAAATTGAGGAACAAATTCTGTCTTATAAAGCAACCATGTCCTCTCAGTGGAAATAACTCGGAACTTGCCGGTTTGTGTCCGTCTTTCAAAGCACTTGTTTCTTCAGATCGAGTATTCCTCTGCCGTAAGCCAAATTAAGTGAGGTAATTTCTAACTGTATCCGGAATGTTTGTGACTTCATTGGTTTCTCTGTGTGACAAGGAGCCAGGAGGTTCTCCTGCGTTCCAGGATAGGGATGAGGAGAGCGTTGGAGGCAGAGTCTGCACCAAAGGCGTCTCCCGCAGGAAGATGCACTCGAGGAGTTTGAACTGTAAAAGTAGTTTACAAAATCACAGCTTTTTTTTTTTGAATTGTTTACATTTTCCCCTTCTAGATCGTGTTTAGAAATGATTCAGAAATGTTTTAGAAACTGTTTTTATTTTTGTCATAAGCTGACAAGCTAAACTTAGGTTCCTCTTAAATGGATAGCGGAGAACATGAAAACAGTTCCTCTGTGGTTTTGTAAATGAAAATAATTTAGTCTTTGGTCTTACTTCTGGCATTTGAGACAATCGGTTCCTTTGGTAGACCTTATGATATATTAATTTGTAGCTGCTACTTTCATCTGCAGCTGTTCCAGCCTATGAAAAATGAATTTGATGTTTTCTGTTCTATTTTTTGTGTGTCTAATGTCCACATTTACATAAAATACCTGGTTATTTTGCCTTTTGAAGTCAGAGAAAAAGGGATGAGATGCTTTTCAGTGAGAGGGAGGTTTCTTGTGCTTACGTATTTTTTTTTCCAGAGGAAATACATCTTGCCTTGCGGAGGGAATTGGGTGGGAATCAGTGCTCCCCACTGGCTTTGCAGGTGGGTGGAGGTGTGTTTCCTCCTGAAAACCCCTCTCCAGAATCGCAAGGAATGCACTGTGTGAAAAACCAACAAAAACCAAAAAAAAGTCATGCGAAAAGGAGGAAGAAGGATCCGTCTGGTAAACATGTACCTTTTCACTGCTGCTGGGGTGGCGTGTAGATGTTTATTTTTGGAGCTTGCAGGGAAATGTAGGCTGTTCTGCTCCGTGGTTGTCATAGCAGTACCTGTCAGATCTGTACTGCGCCTTCGGAAAGAGCCTGGGCTCTATACGTGCCTGTCCATCACTGGTCTGCAGACACAGGACTGGTTACCAACTGGGGCAAGGTTTGCGTAACCATGAACCTTAAAATGTAGTACAGGCTTCAGTTCCCTCGGAGTTATTCCTGCTGACAAGTAACCCAAAGCCAAAATAAAATAGGGTTTTAGCTTTTTTGAAAATTTGCCTAATTGCAATATCTGGCTTAGGCTTTGTAGAGGCATACAGAAACAAAAAAACCTAATGTTTTTAATAAATGTATGAAAATAGGCTTTTTGCATTTATATAATATACCAGTCAAGTCACATCTGTTAAATCAGGTGCAACTGCAAAAGCTCTTATTTAAAATCCATCCCAAGCCACTGATGGATGGAGGTCTGGATTCCACAACATCCCACCAGAAGGGTGACAAAGATTCTGGATAGAAAACTCTGGAAAATGCAGGGACACAAGACAGTTTTACAGACTGTTGAGTAATATCAGACATCGGGGGTGGGGAAGGAAGCACAAAACATTAATACCGTGTTCAAAGAGATTATTAGTAGATGTGACTTGAAAGTTTACACTTATATCTGGGGCACTGATCATTAAAATATTTCCCAATATGTGTTGTTATGGAATATGGTAACTGTTTTACATTTCCAAATAGGATATTGTGATGGAGAAAGTGTTTGAAATGCAATTATATTTTAGGAGGAGAAGGGACACATTGTTTCAAGAAGAGCCTGATCAGTAGGAAAAGCTTTGATTAGATGGAATTGGCTCTACTTTTCCTGACTATTAATACATTCCCTATAGTACTCTCTGCTTACTTATTTAGAAAGTTAAAGAACGCAGACTTGAGACTTGGACAACAAAATAATTTTATTTAGAGCTGGAATGAAAGAAGACTTCAAATAGGAGCAATTTTGTGTTTCTTTAGTGCCAAATATCGCTCTGTGTATAGAAAAACCTCCCACTATTTACCATGTATAGTTTGAGGATAAAAATTTTCAAAGCACATTACCCTATTAGGAGCCAGTTTTCAAAATAAACTAATCCACCCAAAAATTTGGTCTTCATCTGTAAATAAGAGAAATGAATGCATATTGATAATTTATGTAAAAAATAGAGTTTCTGTATGTGGAGGGAAAATTTTTTGCTGTCTATAAAGCCTGGTCGCGTAATGTACTGACCTTTTCAGTAAAGAACTTGCAGGATTTTTGGTTTCGTGTCGTACCTGTCAAATGAAGTGGACCTGGGAGGAAAATGAATGTACTTGGTTATGTTTAAAATAACACAGGTTGATTTTTTTTCTTACTGAAAAGGCTGAGATTCCTTGAAGGAATATGCTTCAGAGGGTGCTCTTTTCTTGGTAGGGCACGGAAAGGAAGCATCCCTGGTAGCAGGTTATTTTATCCCAGCCATTGGGAGTTAGGAATCACAGGGGGTTGGAAGGGACCTCTGGAGATCATCTAGTCCAACCCCCTGCCAGAGCAGGTCTACCCAGAGCAGGTTGCCCAGGAAGGTGGGTTTAGGCTGGGTGACTGTCGAGCATCCGCTGTGACTCTGCTTGTTCTGGCTTTTATTGTTCATGTTCCCCTTGACAAACCTATTTTTCTCTCCCCAAAACGTGGCTGGGATTTGCTCTCCTCCTGGGAATGCAGAGCTCTCTACCACAGCGTGTCCCTCAAATCAGGTGAAGGCTTCTCCAGGTGGGTTTCATCCTAAAGCACAAAGGAGATGGGGCCATGAATTTTGCTGGGGAAAGAATGATCCTTATTCAGAACTCGCTTCAAAAATATCACCGTGGAGCATTGGACTAATACACACACGTTCAGTGCTCAGTGGTTGTTAACATCTTCTCACAATATTTCTGATCTATTCTGTGACACTTCAACCTTTTATTTGCCACAAGAAAATTACAGTGACTTTAAAGAAAAGAATTGCGTGTTAGGGAACATCTCCTCCTGATCTAGAAAGAAAGATGTAAGGATAAAATGATCCCAACTGCTGGTGTTCTTGAGGTCAAGTTTTATAGATAAAGGGGAAAAAAAGTGAACTAATGTTCTTTAGAGGTTTTTTTCTTCTGTTACGAGGCCTTGCTATTTTTGGCTCCTTGGAAAGTTGGAAGTAGCCAGGCAGTCCTAAAGTTCAGACCTGGCGATAGTCCTGTTCATTAACTGATTGTCCTCCTTTGAGCGGTGGCAGAATTAATCCCTTCAAGACATGTACCTCCAGAAGCTGGAGAACTGCAAGGAGGTGTGTGAATTTAGAAAAATACTTCATGCAATGGACTTTCCATGTTCCTGCTGTGGTTTTACATCCAGGCTATTTCCTGGGGCTTCTCCAGTGGGGTTGGCTACTAAAGCAAGAGTTTGCCCTGCTGGTCATTTCCTTGATAAATTTTACCAACTCTTAAATAATTGTTCTGCAAACAGATAATGAGCAATTGAGAGACTGCTCACAGTCTGTTGTTTTCAGTAGCGGCTCAGAAATGGGATACTTTCAAAGAAAAATAGGGCTTATGAGCTCTATGAAACCATTTGGCTCAATGGTTACAACAAGCAAAAGCAAAGTAACATTACAAGTAGCTTTTTCTTCCTCGGTTTCATGAATCCTCATCCCCAGTGTGCCATGGATGTCTGGTTTCTGTTGTTTTTAAAAAGTTAGTAATAAAACCAACTAATTATTTTGGATACTTTTGCCTTTTTTTTCCCCAACTTACATAAACACATATCCTGGGTTTAATGTATTATTTTGAAAGAAAGCTACAAGTGGTTATTAGACTATGTGTCATGACAATTCTCTGGTGAGAAACTAATTGAGATCTGAAGAAGCATTGCCAAATTAATTTCAAATGGAAAAGAATGATTTAGATATTATTTTCCCTCCTAGAATCTAAACCTGAGTTGACATTAGAATAGGTTGAGATGATTGTACTCCTGAGCGTATTATACCAACCAGTATATTTATCAGTTTGATTTTTATCGTGTTTTTTGATTATCAAGTGGTACAGTTCCAAAAGAATTCAATATATTCTGCATGAAAGAATGGATAATAATATGTTGTTCCATTATTTTGTTTGTCTGGTTTGTGCTTTAATTGTTTCGGGAGTAGCAGAAGCCCTTAGCGGGTCACATTGGATCAGATAGATCCTGTAGTGGAAGGATTCCTTTAGTTTAAAGTTTTCTGATTCTAAGCTTTCTAATTATAACTGAAAAAGCTCTACCTCTAATTTTAAATTTTAAATTGTATTTTAAATTTCTAATGTTCTTTTTCTCTTTTGCCGTCTGAACTCACTCAAAAGGCCCTGGTGTGTAACTGTTCAAACTTTAGTTGTGTATAAGGCCGAGGGAGGTCAGATCACGAGCATTTGGATTCACGTTATTATAGCAGGTGGGTGTTTGGGATGAAGCTGTGTACGAGTATTTGCTTTCTCCTTTCATGAAGCCTTTGGGACCACACACCTCACAGCTTTATTCCGCTTTGCCTGGCTCCTCGCGGTCGGTTTTGGTGCCAGCTCAGTCTCTCTCCCCGTGACACCGAATGTCCTGGGACCGCCCGGAGCAGTGATTGCTCTCTACATAACACTGTATATATGCAATTTTTCCCACAGGAAAAATTATCAGTTGTAAATGTGGCAAAAAGCAAGACTTAGAAAGTGTCCTTTGGTGGTTGGAGTCCAAAGATCACTTAAGAGCATCCCAGTTCTGGGGGCTGAGGCAGAGCAGTCCAGGGCTGGCAGGGGGTCACATCTGCGGGAGCAGGGTTAGAGCTCTGGTGGCATCTGGTCTTCTCCCTACCCATTAATGTAGTCATCAAAAGCATAGAGCCTGTCCCTGTATATGTGCTGTCCTTCTCCCTTCAAGTGGCGGAAGGACTGATGCAGTCCCTCCCCGAGACCTCCCCATGCTGTGCCATTGAGTCGAGACTTCTGATGGTCCCCTCTTTAACTGCAGCTTCAAATTATCTTCATCCTGGTAGGAAGGAAAAAGGTGCTACTTTATCGTACAGCAGATGGCCTTGTGATGGTTGCAGCCCAAACCCACCTTTACATGCTCTTCCAGTTATTAATGGGAATTCTGGTGCCCTGACAGGACCAACTGCCTTTTCCATCCGTTCTGGGTGTTTAACCGATGGCACGAAGTGCTCTCTGCATCCTGTATCCAAAAGTGAAATTCCTCCTTTTTTTTTTTTTTTCCTTGGCACAAAATGTCTGGCATGAAGAAGAGCGTGTGAATACTTGTTTCTTATAAAAGCAGCAGCCTGAAGTAGGTAATTAAATGACGCTGAAGGTGTTAAACCAAAAAGCGTGTTAGCAGGGCTTCATTTTTACTAACGCTAAAAGCTGGTGTCATGTGATATCTATTTTTAACACGGGGGGTGTAGCAATTTTCACTTAAAATCGTTATTTTTCCACGTCAGCTTCATTTAAATTAAACTATTGCACATTTAAAAATATCTGGTGAGTGAAATATGTGCTGCTTTTTCACACTTGAGTTTTGTTAATCTTTTCCTCTTCTAGTATTTAAAGAAAAACCCCAATATTTCAGTCTTTAGAAATAACAAAAAATGTTTATTTGAATATTGTAAGTGGAAGTTCAGGCTTAAATGCTTCTCTTGGCTCTTACTCTGTAGTGAAGATTTCTGTCGTTAGCTTTGAAAGCAGATTGTGAATTCTATGACTTTGCCCATCAATTAGTGACTTTGTTATTTCCAGCACTTGGAGGTGGGAGAGAAAATGGCCTTTTGGCTGATCCGGGCGTATTTTAGAAAGCGTTTTATTTACTTTTCCAGTAAAATCAATTGCTCTGCACTGTAGTTCTCCTCTTTTCTTTAAATAATAAGTTTCAGAACCACAGAAATTAAGGCCTCTTTCCGTCTTCTGCACAAAGAAGGAAAATCCTACGCCTGTTGATTTCCATCTGTGGGAGGTTGTGCTCTCCTGGGGGTTCCCGTGGGAAGCGGTGGGTGCTGGAGCGGAGTGGGGATGCGATGGCCACCGCACGGCACAGAACCCTTTGCCCTTTCTTCCTGCTGAGACAGGAATTTCTTCTGGGAGAAGGTTATAATATTGCAAAGGAAAATAGAGTTGGGTGCGTGGTCCTCTCCTCCTATATCAACAGACACAGCGGGAAATACTGTGATGTGTGCATTCCTGTTGATTTACTTTCCATCGTCAGATCAATGTCTGAAACATTGCCAGGTTGTTCTTTCCGTCAATCACCTTTTTGTGATACAGTAATAAAAAATACTGGGAAATAGAATATAGACTTGAAATAGAAAGAGCTCCGTTGCCAATCTCAAGAGCCATCACTCAAGAAATGCAAGAAACCATTTTCTTGATGGTGGTGTGAGAAAGTCAGGAAACTTTAAACCTGAGCAATGAGAGACACAAGGAATCTGAAGGTTTTTGGAGAGGTTCGTCCTTCACATACGGAGCTGGTGAGGCTGGCTGTGGAGTCCAGGCATAAAGAATACATCGGGTTATAAGACTTTGAGAATTATTAAAGGTTGTTCGTTATTATTTCCTTTTTTTTTGGCTTGGGATATGACTTTTAGGACTGATGCAACGTACAGAGCTGTCTCCTTTTACCCTCCACCCTTTCAAAAAATCTCATATGAGATTTATTTTGCGGGGATTTGGTGAAAAATGACAACTGAGTATGACATAAAGAAATCTTACACGGCCTTCTGGGCTGAGTTGGTTTTTCTTTTGGAAATACCAGTTCCCATTTCAGTGTGGGAGCTGAAAAAACTCTCCATGAAGTGGAAGGAATAATGTTTCAAGCCACTTGCCTTTGGCCCACACAAGCCAGTGGGCAAGGAGGGGCCAAACTGGGATGTTGGGAAGCTTCTTGAGTTGCTGGGCACCAAGTTTTTGTTGAGTTTAGCCAAACTCTACCATATCTGCCATATTTCTTGTTGCTCGCAGGCAACTCTGTTTCAGAAAACAACTTGTCAGACTCCAAGTCTTGTGCCAAACCCATCATTTCCCATTTTCTGGTCTTGTAGAGCCAAAAGAGTTGTTTTGTAGGTGAAGGGTGTCCCAAAGTGGCTGTTGGTGTCTTGGATCCATGTTGGCTGCTGCTGGCACTGGGATAGCTCCAGCTTTAACAATTGTATTTCCTTTCCATGCCAATATTTGCCCATTTTAAGGAGAATGGATTTGTACAAGAACAAAAAAAAAGAACAGAATATTGATGATGATTTTTCCGCATCATTTCAAATACTGGTTAATCCACTGCAAGGTTTTTTTCTGCCATGCATTTGTGGCATATTAAATCATAGAATCATAGAATGGTTTGGGTTGGAAGGGACCTATAAGACCATCGAGTTCCAACCCCCCTGCCCTGGGCAGGGACACCTCCCACCACACCAGGTTGCTCCAAGTCCCCTCCAACCTGCCCTTGAACCCCTCCAGGGATGGGGCAACCACAGCTTCTCTGGGCAACCTGGGCCAGGCTCTCAGGTAGCAGTAGCAGCTTGATTAAACAGAGGTATTATACGTATTATAAAATAGTATTTTGCTTTTTATGTATGATTTCCTTAATAATTCACAAAAATAGTGGCCAACACAAGTATGAATTTAATACATTTTTTTGTACAATATGCCTAAAGCCTGGTTTGTTTTTGACTTGCTCACACCTTCCTTTTCTGGGTTTTTGTCGTCTTAAATGACTCAATTATGTAGCACTTTGGCTTCTGAGAGCAGTAGCCTCAATGCTCAAAAAGCCAGTGAGGCCTTTTCTGGGGTTATTAAATTTTAGGATCAGAAGTATTTCATGAGCAGATTCTAGAAAACAAGCTTTTACAGTTCAAGTGTGAGAAAGCACAGCCAGTGTAGTCATAACTAGAGGTTAAAAAAAAAAATAAAGAAAATTATTCATGCTCTGACATAACAGATTGCACAATCGTGTGATTTTAGGACAATAAGAGTTTAGAATATATTTAGAGAGAAAAGAGATCACTGGCTATGTCCAGAGTGAAGGTTTATATCATGGAAAAAGAGGACTGAAAAGTCATCTTCTCTGTCCCGTAATGGCACAGTGGGCAGGGGTTCAGCCGAGCCATCTGGACAGATGTTTCTCTCTCTTCATCGAAAGGATTTGGGTTACAATTAAGCAGGTGCTGTTGCAGCTCATAAAACAGACATATTGACAGCTCTTGGGATGAACAGATTGAAATAAGGTAAATTCATTATTTTTCATCATTTGCCAAAATGAGAGCATCCTCACTATACAGGTAGTGGACACATACAGTCATTTGCATTAGAAAATGTTGATACTGGGCCATGTACTGTCAAATACTCCGTGGAACTGCAGTTCTTTCAATGGGTGGACTTCAAACTTCCAACATGTCTTTCATTTGGAGTCTTAAAAACAATAGCAGGAAAGATATTAAAAGCAGATGTTGTTGTTCTTTAAATTGGTCATGTATATACATCCATCACGTGCCTGTTTGAGCTGCTGGGTGTATTGAGGGATCCGCTTGCTCTGCCAGGGACAGCGGCTTTGATCTCCCAGATTTTCCGATTTTTTGTTTTGCCACAAAAAGCATCCCCCTCTGCCTGCTACAAGCCAGGACCTCAGGCTGCTGGAAGCTCCACGCTCTGGAGATCCTTCTCGAACCTTTCCCTCCCCACTTGACTCTTTGTCTTGCCTCAGCCCTCGTTGTCGGGCTCAGGAAGAGCCTTGCCCTCCTGGGGGTTGTTTACTGATTGCCAGCAATTTTAGTAAAATACAAAAATTTAAATAAATAGATGGTTGCTCCAGAAGGTGTGAAAACTGTAATTTTTAAGGTCAGTATGATTATCAGTGAAATGACAAGGATACCTGCAGGCAGCTCCGGAGAGACAACTGAAACCGCAGCTCGGGAGTATCCAGAGCTTGCTGTCTCCAGCTGCGTGGTGACAACTCCCTGAGGTTTGTTGTGGGGTGAAAAGCACCACCTCTCCCCGACACACAGCACTCGTTTGGTACAATATCACCCACCTGATGGAATTTGTTGGGTTTTGGGGTTTTTTTGACAGCTTCATTTGTCTTGGCAGGGTTTATTGCCAGCTCAGGTGTCCTCTGTCCTTCTGCAGCTGGTGTGGAACCGGCGCTGAAGCCCTGAGCTGGGGCACGGGCTGTGTCTTGGGGGCTGTGGCCGGTTCCCAACATGGAGATCTCTCCCCTGAGCCGGACCTTGTGGGTACCGGTGGGTTGTGATGTGCAGGTGATGATGGAGAGTGTGGTCTCGGGTAGGATGCTGGCAGGGAGAGAGACGGCCTCTCTGTATCTCAGCCTAGATCTGGTCTCTCTAAACCAGGCAGAACTTCTGGGTAGGGAGCAGGTGGCAAAAGGGATTTGTCTCCCACCGGCTGCCGTCTGTGGGGAAGACTCTTTGCTCTTATCCCATCGTAGAGATGCATCAGCCACGGGACCAGCTCTACCCTGTTGATAACACACATTCTGTGGCCTTCTGGATGGTGGGGATGGTCAGTATTGCTTTAAAAACTCCATCTGGATGGTCATTAAATCTGAGAGTAATTCCAGTGCAGGGCTCTGTTCTCTGGTGGGAAAGCTGGGATCGAGGTGCAGCAACAGTTTGGTGGGAATGTGCAGGGCAAGGAGAAGTCTTCTCCTAACAGATGAACACTGGGATGAGTTGTAGCATGTGGCAAGTCAATTTATCCTCCAAATCACTGGGAATTTACTCCACCAGATGGGCTTCTGCCTGGTGATGAGTGCCCATCAGAGTCCTACCTCGCGGGGCTGTGTTGTGTATGGGCTGCTGGAGGAATTGCACAGGTCGTGGGACGGTCAAGGCTGTTAATAATTGTGTCCTCCCTCCCTAGTTTTTATTTCTCTCTTCAATTTTTCTCATCTTACATGGGAAAATAAATTTTGGTTCCTGTTGCAATCAAACTGCAGTAGCTTTGTGGGAGGAAGAGATGAGCCTGTATTAACAGAAAACAAAAAGAATTACCTTTAGGACATTACTTACACTGGATTTTTCCTTCTGAGAATTCTGGCATTCAATATTCACCGGTTCTGTTCCCCTCTTGGCTGTGATAAAATATATTACTTTCTGTGGTTTACCTTTCGCAGGCCCGGTTGTTTCTGCAGGACGCGAGGCGTAACAAAAGCACTCATAAAGTTGGGAAAATGAGTAAGATGTAGAAAGGTAGCTGATGGTTTTCTGACAGCTCACTTATACAGGTATCCAAACAGAAACATTTCTGGACTGAATTTTAGTTTCATGGTTTTGTCAGTGAGAGTTTAAAAGGAGGTGTGGTACTACGATGTATTTGCAAGGATCCACTCTCCCTCCCACATTGTTGTCCCATGTTCTTCTTGCTGGACTGTTCTGCCTCTTTTCAGCCAGCAACCGTCTTTAATTTTTTAAAATGAAAGTCAAATTGCCAGCTGTCAAAAACAAGCATGTTTTATGGAAGTCCTTCTTGAACGCTGGATGCTTTTTTGTTTGTCAGACTGGTTTTTGCAACATCTTTCTTCCACAACCACTTCAGTCATGTTTTCTCAAGGAAGAATTTTCTTAAGGAAAATATTTCCCTTTTGGGGGTGCATCCAGTAGTTATTACCTGACTCATATGTTCGTACTGGGATGCACCTTCCCCTTTCAGTACAGCATCCAGCACTTTTTAGCCTCCCACCATCCCATTCAGCACTTGCCACTGTGTTTTATCCCAGAAAATACTACTTCTTAGCCACGGAGTCTTCCTGGTCTACATAAACCTGTAATTTTCAGTGCTTTTGACAGCATCTAAGGATTTTATTATTTTTTTAAAAAGAATTATTCCTCATCTTTTCCAGTTTGTCCAAATGTTTCTACTGTGGGAGTGCCAAGAAGCAAATGTACTTTTTCAGGTGAATACTGAGCAGAGGGGTGCAGGGAGGGATCTTTGCATTTTCTCTCCTTGCCAAATTCAGTGTTGAAGTACCTCAGTGTAGCAATGAAATTATACAAATGTGTGCTGAGTTTGGCTTGCCTTCAAATTGCACTTCTACGTATGCAGACCCAACCTTCAAAGCTCATTTTTCACCCTAAATGTGCTTTGCTACAGGCAGCCTGCTAAGGGAGGGAGCTGGGGCTTGGCTCTCCTTGGAAGAGGAGGCTGAGGGGAGACCTTCTCATGCTTTATAACTCCCTGAAGGGGGGTGTAGAGAGACAGGGGTTTTTCTCGTCTCCCAAATGACAGGAGATAGGACAAGGGGCAATGGCCCCAGGTTGCGCCAGGGGAGGTTTAGGTTGGATATTGGGAAACATTTCTTCACAGAGAGGGTTATCGGGCATTGGAATGAGCTGCCCAGGGAAGGGGTTGAGGCACCATCCCTGGAGGCGTTCAAAAGATGGGTTGACGTAGTCCTTAGGAATATGGTTTAGTGATTTTTGTCAGCGTTAGCTTGATGGTTGGACT
>JAOQGH010000002.1:36279905-36293991 GCA_025769975.1 Gallinago jamesoni
GTTCAAAAGATGGGTTGACGTAGTCCTTAGGAATATGGTTTAGTGATTTTTGTCAGCGTTAGCTTGATGGTTGGACTATGTGATCTTTAAGGTCCAACCTAGACAATTCTATGATTCTATGAAGAGCACGTTCTCACCTAAAGCTTCGTTTTCTGCATCCACTTCTTCATTCCTCCTGTCTCAATTTACTCTTTTTTGGCTTAGTCTAGTGGTTTCCAAAAGACGAAAGAACCCCACCACCCTAATAAACTCTTGCTTCTTGATTGAAGAAGATGAAAATCATACTCTCTCATTCTGTGCTGAATTGAAAGAAATCGGAGTTAGTACAGAAAGTGAATTTACAAACAAGTATCAAATATAAAACTAGAGGGAATAGTAATAATAATCCCAGCCTGACCTGGGATGTTTCCTGCGATGGGGTGTCTTCCACCTCTCTGGGCAACCTGGGCCAGGGTCTCACCACCCTCAGTGTAAAACATTTCTTCCTGAGATCTCACCTAAATCTACCCCGGATCAAGAGTCCCTCCCCATCTTTCCTGGAGCCCCTTTAGGGACTGGAAGGGGCTTCTCTTCTCCAGGCTGAACCCTCCCAACTCTCAGCCTGTCCTCCCAGCAGAGGGGCTCCAGCCCTCAGAGCATCTCTGTGGCCTCCTCTGGCCCCGCTTCAACAGATCCATGTCCTTCTCATGTTGATGGCCCCAGAACTGGACACAGTAATCCAGTTGGGTCCTCACCAGAGCAGAGTAAAGGAGCTGCATCAGCCAGTGCTTGTCAAATACTACTGAAAGTAAACAGTTGTCTTAATTAAATTAGACTGACGATTTTACAGCTTTGTATATTTGAGTTTCTGCCAAGACAACTGAAAACAAGAAGCGAGGAATTTATGAAGAAATCATGAAAAATTGATGCTGGCATATGTGATTTATTCACCAGCATAGAAAATATATTTTAAATTCCAACACCAGAGCTGCTAATAAGATATTTGAAAATAGACCAAAACTGTTGATCGTTTTGTATGAATTTGCAGGCTGCGTGCTACATTTCCATCCTGTGCTCTGCTGTGTGTTTGACTCTCAGTGAAGTTTTAGACATTCAGCTCTTCTAACTTAGAAGAGTTTGTTTCACTGTTAGCCAGGATTTCAAACTAATTATTTATGATAGAAAAAACTCATGGAATAAAAGCCCATAGGAGAAAAGTAGAATATTGCCAAAGAAAAATTTACACCAAATCCTTCCATATCACGTCTTTAAAAAAAAAACCCAACCCAAACCCCAACCCCAAACTGAAGTGCATCTCTGAAAAACAAAAAAGCAGAGTTGTTTTAGAGAAATTTTATTTTAAGGTTGCTGCTGAGTGGTTTCTGGATATTCACAACACAGAACTCGGTGTGTGGACATACGAGTCCACAGGAAAAATCACAGTATTTCACTCAGCCTCGTTTCAGCCAGACTGTTGCATTAATTTCCTTTATTCCTTGTGACATCTGTGGTATGAATTGCTAATTTGTTTGTTCTGAAAGTTTTAGGGGGGGGAGGACGGGACGGAATTTCCTCACCCAAGCCAGTGGCCCAAACTGCTGTTGTTTCAGCATTTGGTTGGGTGGTTCCCCTGACAGCACTGACTCCTTCGGTTTGTGCTTAACCTGGATTTGATTTAAATTTGTAAACTCCCCCCGTGCAGTCCGTGGAGTTTTGAATCAGAGCACACTGTTCTCTCTCCTGTAAAACATCTAATCCCTTTTACTTACGTGTTTCTCTTAGAGCCTTTCTCTTGTTCTGATGTGGAAATCCTACCTGTAGAAGCGTGATGGATGAAGTACAGCAGTTGCCTTGATTTAACGGGGGGACTGTGAGCGTTTTGTTGTTACAGCTGATAAATCACAAGGATTTGTATTGAGACACACCGGAGCAGAGACATCGGTGTGGGGCGAGCAGCATGGCTGCAAGACTGGACGGTCATGAGCATTGATCTGTAGATCTATAAAAATTGTCTTTCCAGTCCATCAAACAGAGTGGTGAGAGGTGTCTTGCAGGGAAGTGGTGGAGTCACCATCCCTGGAGGTATTTAAAAGACATGTAGATTTGGTGCTGAAGGACATGGGTTAGTGGTAACTTGGCAGCGTTGGGTTGATGGTTGGTCTTCGGATCATAGAATGGTTCAGGCTGGAAGGGACCTTAAAGCTCATCGAGTTCCAACCCCCCTTCCCTGGGCAGGGACACCTCCCACCAGACCAGGTTGCTCTAAGCCCCATCCAGCCTGGCCTCGAACCCCTCCAGGGATGGGGCAGCCACAGCTTCTCTGAGCAGTCTCCTATGATGATTTAAAATGTCTCCATCAACCATAACAATTCTACGATTCTAGTCTATGACTCCTTGCAAGCATGTGACGTATGATAGAGATATACTGCAATTGACCTGAGATAGCTAGCCATGAGACAAGATTTAGTGGTACACACTGATTTTTCCAAGTTTTCCAGCCAATTTAATTGAAGATGTGGAAGGGCTGAATTGGGTCTTGTGGATGGATATGCCGGGTAGCAAATAAATTCTGTTAAAACTCGGTGGGTGCAAAGGGCAGGTTCTCGTGCAGTAGGAGAGATTCAGTGGGTTGAGGAGGAGCAAAAAGTTCTCTCACTCTGAATCATGGGGGAGGCTCCTGTGGCTCTACAGTCAGCAGTTGTTCATCGGGTGGATTCCAGGTACTCAAAGAGTTCTCACCAAAACATTTCCAGCTGCGTTATTGAATAAAATCGCAGAGATACTGAACCAGCTTGGTTTAGGTTTTTTTTTGCCTGCTCCCTGGTGCTGTGTATTAATAACTGCATTGTCTCCATGCTGGGAATAGCCCCGTTTGGGATGCTAAGAACTGTAGGAGCTCTTGTTGAGCCAGGGCTGGGTTTGGGAATGCTGCAGAATTTACGAGGGGCTGTAGGCTGAGAAGGAGCAATCCTGAAAAACCTTTTCTAAAATAGCTGAATCTATAACTGAGTAACTATACCGAGTGGAAGACTGCTTGGGTTTAATAGTACTTCTTTGTTAGAAAAAAAAAAAAAGTAATTGATTGTGATTTGATTTATGAATTTATTCATTTACTCTTAGAGCACTGCATTTTGGCTGTTGACTACATGAGCAAGCTGCTTATGATGCACTGGTCCTAAACTTTTCTCATCACTTCAACTTTTATAACACTATTTTTTTTTAAGTTGTAAAATACAGGGGAAAGTAAATATGAAGAGTTAAAATTTTCTCAGCCCTTTTTCCTCCTTTATGTTAACCTAATTTTCAGATTAATCTGTGCTTGTTGTTGGTCACACATAGTTAAATTTCAAACATAAATTTCGAAGGTGCTCTTATCCCAACATGTAAGTCTCCTGATCTGAAAATAATAGGGTAATTAAAAATTCATGTTTATGATAATTACTTTTTTTTTCCCGTAGTATATTTTGCAATTCAATTAACAGAAGTGGGTCCCTGGTTCCAGGTGTACTGTGGTATCCTTCAGCTCTCCTTGACTCGCAGTAAGCGATTGCTTTGACCGTTTTCAACTTAACAAAACAGTTCCCTTAAACCTTTTTCCTTCTTTCTCTGAATCATAAGTTGCCTGGCTCCGGGAGCGCTGCCTGGATGGGGAACTGCAGAGGCTGCTCCTCTGCCTCCCAGCAGAGCGCGGTTAAACCGTGCGGGGACTTGCAAAAAGTGCAACTCATTCTCATCGATCCGAGGGAGAAATTCCTGGCATGGATATTCTGGTTATTTATATCTTATTCCAGACAGTTCATCTATTAGAAAGAAAGAAGAAATTAAAGGCCAGGTTTTGAAAAGAGCCTGGGCAATTTGTACGCAAAGTAGGGACTCCACAAATCATTGGAGGGGAAGGAAAATGTAATTTTTCCTTGCTCTCTGATAGACATGCCACCAAAACCTGTCCAGGGGGACGGGTGAGCTCTGCTGAATGGTCCCAGTGGTTCTTGGGTGCTGGTTTCTTGGGCACTGACCCTCGCGTGGCCCTGAATGGGACTGATCACAAAGGAAATCTCTGTAGAGTTCAGGGAGATAAAAATAGGATGCCTAGTCAAATTGGTTGATCTTAACTCTAGTTTTGTTTTTTTAAAAGCTGTAAACACATTTGCATAATGTTTATTTTAAACTAACTTAGAAAATGCATAGTAAGATAGTGTGAGTGAATAATTTCTGGGGTTTTTTCCCCTTTTTTATGTCAATAACTCAGTGTAAATATATTTGTAGCTTAATTTTGGTGGGTTATGTTGATGTGAAAACAAGATTTAAAAAGTTAAAAAAGAAAAGTTAAAAAAAAAAAAGTTAAGAAAATATTTAAAAAGAAACCCAAGCAGCCAACTAGCAAAATCTGCTCAGCTCTGCAAAGGTTTCTGTCTGTGTGAGCCCCTGTTTGGGCAAGGAAGCTGATGGGAATGCAAGGAAAGCACTAGAGACAACGTATTTTGCCATTCAGTGGGTTAAGAAGGACATAAGATTTGTGAAGGTTTGGAATTTTAGCCTGTCCCTCAGTACATTTTGGAGCCTGAATTATAGCAAATACAAGAAAATGACAGATTTAATGTCAAAATTCAGGTGTTTTAAGACACCAGCGTAGAGAATTTATAATCCAGGTGTAAGGAGGGGTGCCAGCAGTAAAGTCACGGCTGTGTCAAGCAGCAGCACCTATTTTAAATGCAGCTCATTTCTGAACGCGCCGAAGGCTCCAATAGATACAGGCTTCAAAATAAGGGGCATAAACTGCACCGAGAGACGGTGGCCTTTGGGCCCAGGGGCAAGGGAGTGTGCCGTGGTGGGCGTTCGAGAAGGGGTGGTGGGTTGTAGCCGGCTCTGAGGACTCACCCAGGAGAATTAGAGATATTTTCTTAGAGGTTTATAATCATTTCCCTTTCCCTTTGAGCATTCAGGAGAGCAGCAGGGAATGGGACATTGTAGCAAAGCATCTCTTCCAAGGGATTGTGTCCTTGTATTGGAGTTTGCTGCACTGTGGAATCCTGGCAAACGGTGTGAAAATAAACACCAGTACAATATTCGCTGATATTAGTAAGGATGCAACTTTGATTATTGTAAGTTACCTTAAAATTTTCTTTCCCTTTAGTCTTTGAAGTGATTCCCAAGCCATGGCAGAGGGCTGGGAGGAAGCCGCAGTGTCAAATCCAACCCATTGTTTATCCAAATCTTGTGCCGGTCTAAACTTCAAGGAAACGAATGATTTATTTATTTGCCAGGAACACAGCATGTTGTTTTCCATTTTCTATAAATATTAGTCTAAAATGTGATAACGACCTTTCTTCTGTAGCATTTTATTTTGGTATCTGGTTTATCATAGTAAAGCATTTATTATTTTTTGTGTGATGTTAGAAATTACAGATACTTTCGATCTTCCCTTCACAGTCCTCTTACTTAACTGAGTGTTTGACTTAAAGGCTCTTTTGGCTTGAATACAATTTAAAGGTACTTTTGGCTTGAATACTATTTAAAGGTACTTTTGGCTTGAACACAACGAACTTAAAATATGTCTTGAGATAATTACAACGCAAATATGACTGGCAAACGGGCCCAATTTAATCTTAGGTGCAAGTATATACGTATACTTTTGTTCTTACATTTTAATCTGCGAAATCATATTTTGGGTTTGTTACCGAAACAATTGGACATTGTGGGTAAATTAAACTTTACCAACTTCTTCAGCTCATCTTTGCTAAAGAGGGGGCGTTGTCAAAGCTGCTTTATTTGCATACTGACAAGATTTATACCGACAGTTTTATATAGCAACCATAGTATTAATTTGAATTATTTTTGTTAGAATCTCAGAGCATCTGGGGGAGATCGTCTGCATTATGTTGACCTTACAGATGTTCAAGTTGATTCATAGAGGAATTAAATAATTTGCCTGCACTCATGCAGGGAGCAACCAGCAGTGAAGAACTCAAATCTTATATTATTTTCACATGAAATATTCTGCTCCATTTCAATAAGTAGTACATTTTCCATATGAATATGAACCCCTAACTCTGGTTGAGATAGCACATCTTTGATGCATAGGTGGAAGCCAGGTTGGGTTTATACAGTTTAAGTGAACTGAATTAACCTGTTTGATCTGGAGTGGTGTAGAAGAGAGCGCTCTCCTGAACTGCTTTGTGGGGCTGGTGAGAAGGTGGGGGAGCGATGGGACCCTCTTCTGTTGGCAGAACTCAATCTGCCACGAGACGCCTCCTTTACAGCCTTTTTCAGCTTGAAACTTAGAACATAAAGGCTTTGGAGCGTGGGCTGTAGACCCAAGGATAATAAACGTCAGCCTCATCACAACTTTCCCTAAAACTGCTATTACTGGTAATTGAGATAGATCTACTTTGACATCTGAGAGCTGAATAATGATTGTGATGTTAGCACATATGTTTATTTCACCTTTCTCCTATAAAAAGATGGATCAGGCAACATCTATTGCATTATCAAATTATCCCGAGAATTGGAGTGTATTGCATGTAAAGCTTCAGTTCTAATAATACTGTGCCAAATTAGCAGGAATGAATAGATGCTGAGTAAATAATCCTGTTTTCCGGTTAGTTTATAATGGATTTGTTGATAGGAAACAACTTTCCTGTTTACATCACGATAATTTGATAACCCATTTGTATTATTTAAACTGCGTATTTTGTAAATGCCGGAGCAAAGTAATTTGTAACCGAAGCAGTACGTAGGAACTGCTCTCCTAAAGTGTTTTTTAAATTGCTTTGCTTGCAGCTACAGAGTTTGCCATGAAGAATGATTTCTCATTCTGGAATTTCAAAGCCACAGGAGTGGTCATAGAGCTGAGGAAGGGACAGCCCAATGATTTAAGACTATTTAATGCCCTGCTTGTTGTGGAATATAGTGCTGTAGACCTTCCTGGTCTAGCAGAACATATCACTGCCTTTTCTTAATGCCCTAAACCAGGAAACTGATTTATCACCTATTAGGTCTTATTAGATCCCCTTCAGAGGGAAAAATGAACTGCTGTAGCTCTATGGCAGAAAATTAATTTGAAATAAATGTTATATAGTCAGGCTTCTTCAGTTCTTTTATCCGAGTCAATCTCTGGCTGGAAAGCTGGGTTTCCAGGTTTGATCTGGTTTCTTGCGTGGATGGGGGGGAATAGAGGAATGCTGTGAAACTGTCTCTTCGAGATGAGGGGAGCTCTGATGTCATTACTTCACTCGTTCATCACCTAGATGTTTTTTTAAAAAGCATTTACTAGGCCATAAGATGCCCTCCTCAAACGTCTGCTTTCACAGAATCACAGAATGTTGTGGGGTTGAAGGGACCTCTGGAGATCATCTAGTCCAACCCCCCTGCGAGAGCAGGTCCACCCAGAGCAGGTCCCACAGGAACGTGTCCCCATGGGTTTGGAATGTCTCCAGAGAAGGAGACTCCACCACCTCCGTCGGCAGCCTCTGCCAGGGCTCTGCCACCCTCATAGGAAAGAAGTTCCTCCTCATGTTTAGATGGAACTTCCTATGTTCAAGTTTGTGCCCGTTTCCTCTTGTCCTGTCCCTGGGCACCACTGAAAAAAGCCTGGCCCCATCCTCTTCACACCCTCCCTTGAAGTATTTATAGGTGTTGATCAGATCCCCCCTCAGTCTTCTCTTTTCCAGACTAAAAAGCCCCAAGTCCCTCAGCCTCTCCTCATAAGAGAGATGTTCTAGTGCCCTCATCTTTGCATCCCTCTGCTGTCCCCTCTCCAGCAGTTCCCTGTCCTTCTTGAACTGGGGAGCCCAGTTTTTACCCCTGTTTTGGTGCAGGGGAGAAGCTGGCAGGTGCCCCTTTGTTTGGGAGCATCACATCGTCTGGGGAGGGGGCTGAAGTGTCGGGGTGTATTTCTTCTGATAGTGCTTCTTCCCCCGGAGGAGTTGTGTGGAGCCGCTGCAGATATTTTCCCACAGTCTCAGATATTTATGAGTTTAAATCTGTTACTTAAAACTGGAGCTGCTAAACGTGGGGCACAAAACCAGACAAGGCGCTTGATAGTTTTTACGCATGATGTCCTGCTGAGTTCAGTTCAGCTGGTAAGAGCAATGGTCTTGATCTCCATTTCCTTACTACTGTTCAAACTCTCCTTAGAAACACGGGTTGATAACAACGAGCTTTGGTAGCAGCAGAGCAGATTGTCTGGAGCGAGCAGCTGTAGCGGCAGAGGCTGGGAGGAGGAACGTGGGGGAGACATGATCTTTTCTTCTTCTCCCCCCCACTTTCCTTTCAGCTTTGCCTTTTATTGCTGTTATTTTTAGTTGAGATAAAGATTCCTTCAAATGCAATGCAAGAACTACCCCTCAAGTCAAAAAGTATAAATAAGCCAGCGATGTGCAGGACTTTCACCTTGGGTTTGCCTTCAGAAAAGACACCCTGTTGGAAAGACGTCATTCTTTGTTGTCCCATGTGAGGAACCAGGTGTATATATAGACTACTGAATGGTGAGAAATCACCAGGCTTTGAAATCTGCTGATCCAGACTAGCTGTTGGACCTTCCCGGGTGTCCCACAGAACCAAAGGGGCCAGCAGCAGAGTCCTACCAGCACCCACAAACTCCTCAGCCCAGGTCCACCAGGATTTTGACCCTCTTCCCCTCGAGTGTCCCTGCCCATGGGCTGCCGAGTGGAATAATCATGCCTCGGTCCATGGGCATCAGTGTGCCTATTGACTGCTCTCCACGTAAAAGGAGAAAATATTGGATTCGGCCGGTGAGGGCGGTAGGGGAAGAGCAGGTTTGCTTCTCACCCTGATCGATCATACTCTTTTGGGTGGTGAGACTTCTTAAAGAATGAGAAAATGAGGTTTCTGTTATTGTCAGAGGCAGCAGTGAAGATCACCTTTGCAGTTCCAGATGAATGAATGTTTATTTATTCTTTAACACCAAAGGATAAGTTACTAATATCTTCTTTTTCGTGTGCACGTCATCGTACCAGCATTTTCCTGTTCCAAGTTAAACACCGATTACGCTTGGGTTTGTGATTTGCGGGTGTCACCTCAGGGCAGACTGTCTTTATTGAGCAGGAAAGTCAAAAATTGGCCTTGCACGGCCAGATGGGGAGGGTCTTTTAAGATGGAAAGTCATTTGCTTCTCGGTAGCGTCTTCTGATGTACAAAATGAGATCGGTACAAAATGAGATCGGTACAAAAGTTTGATGTTTCAGAGAAATTCAACACCCTGTTAGTTCCAGTTCAGCCAGTCGCAGTCCCTCGCTGGCTATGGACCTACACGTGTCCCTCCTCTGTGCGCGTGGTGGGGCACGAGCTGTGGGACTCATGACATCTTCAGGTTATCGTGGAGATTGCTGGCTTACCCAGCTGTTTTGCAAAGCACAGGTCTCCATCCTGGTCAATCTCTGCTTAGTCATAGAAATAGGTGGGGGTTTTTCTCCTCGTAATCATTATTTCTTCACATATGGATTTTTTTCTGATTTTGCTCAGCACCTTTATTTACTGTCTGTGCTCATTAATCTGCCCTCCCATGATGGAATGATCCTTCTCTGCATCCCCCACGCAGGATGTCCAGCAAAATTACCAATGAGATTTTATTCCCTTTTCCAGAGTGGCCCATCCCCATGGATTTGCCCCATCCTTCCGTCCTTCTCACACCAAGTACAGTAACGTGGGCAGGTGGGTAAATCAGGAGTTATAGATAGTTGACCCAGTGCTATTCATAGAATCGTAGAATCGTTTGAGTTGGAAGGGACCTTAAAGATCATCGAGTTCCAACCTCCCTGCCCTGGGCAGGGACACCTCCCACCAGAGCAGGTTGCTCAAAACCCCATCCAGCCTGGCCTTGAACCCCTCCAGGGATGGGGCATCCATGACTTCCCTGGGCAACCTGTTCCAGTATTCCCATTGCATTCACATTAATTGAAGCAAAACAACACGCTGAAATGTTCTTAGAATTTCTAAAGGCTTTTTTTTTTTTTTTTTCCTGGACCTGTCCCTGTAAATCTGTCTTTAGGTCATTTTGAAAGAAACCAAATGACATCCCAACTTCCCGTTCTGTACAAAGCAACTCAAAAAAACCCCAATGCTCAATAACTGAAAACTTCTCTGCAGAAGTTAATTTATACAGCTGTGGTCATCCGGTAATTATGATTTGTCACACACTAATATTTACTTTTCTGCCTAATTTAAAACCCATTCTTTATAATACCTGCAAATTGAGAACAAAGTGTTGTGTTGGAGTCTGAACGCATAATTGCAATTAAGATATTTTCTTGCAGAAATAACACATGTAGGGTTAATTTGGACCACAAGTTGTTTTTTCTTCTGTCTTTGTGTTTCTGTACAATTAAATTATCCTCCTGTGGCACAGAGAAAATAACACTTATTTGTGTCTGGGCTGTTACAGGGTATTTTTAAGGGAAGTATTTTTAATGAGAGTGAGGGCTTGTTGACTAACAGTGGATTAGTTATGTTTGCTCATTCCGTGCGAGGTGAGAGGCTCAGAACAGTGTTTCTGGCCCCAGTTGTGAGTTGAACAACTTTACTGAAGCAAATTAAGTAATTACTGATGAAAATGTCAACGCTTGAAGAGTTAGAATCATGGGAGGTCCCTGCAGAAATCTGCGTTTCTCCCTTTTTAGTGGCGTTTGGCTCTTAAACATTTAATGATGCCTTGGGAATAAAAACATTACAGTTTTGTCATAAATTATAAATTTGAGTGAACGTAACATAAATGAATATATTCTCTGTTATAGGAGCAGCGTTTGAGTGGTGTCGTCATCTAATGCTCCCTTATGTATTGAACTAAATCAGAGTTTGCGAGGCTCGTTCGTGCCTTTACGTGCTTTGGATGGGATGTAGGAAGTATATAACTTTTAAGTATGCACAAATGAGAATTTCACTGTTGCAGTAGAACAGATTAAATATTAAGGTAGATTTAGCTAAAAAAAGATAATAAAACCCCTTCCACTATTTCCCTCAGTAAAGTTTAAATTACCCAACTAAAATAGCAAGGGGGGTGGCTATTCTTTCCAATAAAACTAGTGAAAAAGGAAAAGACTTTTAAAATGTGGGAAAAAAATCTTCATCTTAGCGTTTTTAGGACAAAAAGCTGAATTTATTTTTGCTATAATTTCTAAAACACTTGTTATGTGTTTTCTTTTAAAATACTGTTTTCTCCTGAAAACCTGCAAGAACTGAGGAAGGCTAAAATAGCACCTACATTCAATTTTAGCATCCCCTAATTCTTCAGCAGAGATTCCCAAATCTCTTTGGCCTATCAACGTGATCAAAACTGAACCCTTTTTGCAGGCTTTTGTGTTGGGGCTGTAACGCTAAAACTTTTGATTTAAACCAGAGTAAATTCTCTCATAGTTTTGTATGTCGCTTGCAGCCACTTTGAGTATCTTTTGGTACTGGGTATTATTTTAGTTTAGGTATTACTGACATTAAAGCTGAAATTATGTAAAACGTGAACAAACTGTGCCTGCCATTCTGCTTTGAATTTGTCTGCTAATACATGGGAAAAATCCAGAAAACTGTGCTTTTTACCTTAAGTAAACCTTTTGACAAATCCTCTGGTTGTTCAGTGCTGGCCTGTCTCTCTTCCCACTTTTGCCAGCCTTTCCATAATGCCTGCTGCAGATGGACTTGAAAATGCTGGCACGTCTGATCTGTGTGAGCATCAATATCCATCTGAACAGCAGAGTCTCACTGCCTTCCACGAATCCCTGAGATGCCAGCGTCCTTCTCGGCATCAAAAGGCTCCCGTTGTTTATCCCCGCATCCCGCTCAGGTCATGGTTTATTGGGGGTAGGTACCGAGGAACCAACCTTCATCCTTGTGGGATCTGGCTGTGTCCTGATAGTCTCAGTCCACCCTATCATTGCTGCAAATTTTGAATATTCAACGACCACATCACGGGCCCCAAGTGAGGGCTGTGCAACCTCACACACACGTTAAGCTTCAACCTCCCTGCGATGGAGCGATGGAGGAAATTGTGTGTTGGCTTAACGTGAATCCCTAACTCAGACCTCCTGGGGTGACGAGGCTTCAAAGACTTGTGTTCCTCTAGGGACTTTAAATGAGAGGTTGCTAAGGAGAGATGATACTCAAGTTTGCATTTTCCAGCACTATAAAGTCGGTTTGCTCCTCGGTATTTGGGCCTTAAGGTCAGGCAAGAACCGCTCATTGGGATATACGAAGACTTGTCTGGGGTGTCTCCGCACCTTCCAGCCCTGTTCAGCTTCTCCTCAGCTTTTTCCTTTGACTGATGGCATTAATGGTTTCCTTTAAAACTTCTAATATCAGACTCTACATTACAAATTCACGGTTTTATTAAAAGCAAAGAGAATTTTATATGAAAATTTTGGAAAATAAAATAAAAGTAACATAATGGAAAAAAAAACAACAAACAAAACTTGAACCTCTGAGTAGGTGAGAACATTTCTGAATTAGAAATGTGTATTCTTACAGAAATTAGTAAACATAGAAGTCATAAAGTCTTTAAAGGCTTTTATAGTTTTCCCATGAATAAGAAGGACCCCGTGCGCCCTCGTGCCAGGCTGCAGGGAGTCGGGCAGCCCCTGTCCCCCCTCCTGGACCACGGGGCAGCAGTGGCCCCCTTGGGGTTCAGAGCCACAGGGTGGTTGCATCAACGGGGGGAGCTCAGTGGGGGCACAGTCAGTGGGAAAATCAGCTCTTTCCCAGCTGGAAACATTTCAGTGGCAAAGTAATAAATTCCTTTGTACATAATATTATGCTCTTTAAAAGTAGGACAGTTTTAGGTGTTACTCTCTACAAAACCATTGGTTAAAAAACAAAATTAACATGAGCAGTCCCTCAAGGGGCTCCAGGAGAGATGGGGAAGGGTTTTAAACTAAAAGAAGGGAGTTTTAGATGAGATGTGGGGAAGAAATTCTTTGGTGTGAGTGTGATGAGAGCCTGGCCCAGGCTGCCCAGAGAAGCTGTGGCTGCCCCATCCCTGGAGGGGTTCAAGGCCAGGCTGGAGGGGGCTTGGAGCAACCTGGTGTGGTGGAAGGTGTCCCTGCCCAGGGCAGGGGGTGGCACTGGGGGGGCTTTAAGGTCCCTTCCAACTCTAACCATTCTATGATTATGTTTGGTTGTTTTTTTGTTGGTGGGAAAAACTCCTAGCACTGGGGCTGGTCCGGATTTTTCCCCTGTTAGTTTCAGTTGCCCGTGTGAGCCCATGAAATAATTACAGTCTACTCGCAGAGGAGCTGCTGGCTTCCAGTGCCACTGGCATCATAAATTATCTGCCTAGAGATAGCCAGAACGTGTAACTCAGGCCAGAGGAGAACGTAAAAGGAACATAAACGGTGCATAAATGTTATCCGTGCCTTTTGCCCAGCTGTACTTTGACCCAGGCCAGGAGAATGGGTCCGGTGGCGTTGATTTTTGTGGAGTGGCAGTGACTGCCTGTCGGGCTTGTCCTCGGGAGGCTCAGGAGCCCGTTCCCAGCAGAGCCTTGTGTCTGGATCCCCACCGTGGGATTTACGATGCTCCGGTTCGCGAGTGCCCAGCGATGCTGCTGGAGTCGGGAATTTTTCCAAACGAGGGTAATTTCCAAATGGAAAGTGCTGCTTTTTTGGGCAGAAGTCAATAGACCTGCCTTAGTGTTGGGGACGTACTTATTGCCATGTCCACGTTTAAGCAAAGGTCAGGATTCAACATATGGCAGCTGTAGCTTGTGGTTATTACACTGTTTTACAAACTCAGCTGTTGGAAATAAAATTTTAGTCTTGCGGTGCCCTGAGAAAAGCGTTTCCAAGCTACTATTTGGTTTTTTTCAAAAGCCAGAGTTTCCCGTAGTTTTTAAAATACTTTGTCCCTGTGGCATGTTTTAGTAGCTTAAAAGAGCTTCCTCAGGATCAACAGAGAGAGTGAAATTAAGGTGTTGCATAAAAGAAATTGCAGAGAACCAGCTTTCCTTCAGAGGATGCAGTTGTGAGGCTTTGGACACTGGTATTTGTTGTGTTACCCTGGAGAGGTGCTCAGCCTTCCCTGGGGAACGGGTGTCCTTTGGTGATGCTTCCAAAGTTTGATGTTCTTCACCCACGGGGAGGCCGAGGCAGGACTGTGTCAGCTGCAT
>JAOQGH010000002.1:36294091-36375918 GCA_025769975.1 Gallinago jamesoni
GTGTCCTTTGGTGATGCTTCCAAAGTTTGATGTTCTTCACCCACGGGGAGGCCGAGGCAGGACTGTGTCAGCTGCATCCTCCAGAGGTGGAGGGGATCCTGCTTTCTGTGCCTTAACTGGGATCTACAGTCGGGAATGGAGCTTATAGTGTTCTGGTCCATGTCTGGAAAAATGGGTTATGCTTCTTCTTAGATACTCGGAAGAAATTCATTCCTGTGAGGGTGGGAAGAGCCTGGCCCAGGTTGCCCAGAGAAGCTGTGGCTGCCCCATCCCTGGAGGGGTTTAAGGCCAGGTTGGAGGGGACTTGGAGCAACCTGGTGTGGTGGGAGGTGTCCCTGCCCAGGGCAGGGGGTGGGACTCGATGGTCTTTAAGGTCCCTTCCAACATAAGCCATTCTATCATTCTATGAAAACACAAGACAGGTCGGGCTGTCCTCACAAGCAGCGGTGTGTTCCTGTCAGCAGCACATAGATCTGCAATGATATTTCACACTCATTAAATACAAAAATTCTTTTAGCAAAAACTTTGTCCCGTGTTTTTCATGACCTGGATTGCATTTGCCTCTGAGGCTTTGACTTTACCAGGCAGAAGCTTTAATTACCAACTGTAAAATTCCGGGGAGGATTGGCAGGTCGGATCCTCCTGAGGCTGGAGCCCATCCAAAGGCTGGAGATGCCTCCTTAAATCCATCTGTTTGCGGTGTCGGGAATGTTCCCTCTGGTGCCCCACGGTCCTCCCGGCGTATGCTCAGCTTGTTGAAAGAGAGACCCAAAATGGGTTGGATGGTGCAGTTCCACTGCGGTCCCTCGTGAGACAGCTCGTGTTTGTCTGCCCAGGTATTGAGCCCTTCTAAACTGGAGAAGACACGTGCCCGGTGAGGGTGAGATGGATGCTGAATTGGTGTCTCTGGGCTTCCCCAAAATAAGAGATGTACTAGAACAGAAAAAAAACCCCACCCCATATTATAAATGTTACGCTGTTATTATCTGCTCTGCAAGCCTGATGTTGTGCTCTATCATCTGTGCCCGTTTCCCCCGTACAGATCCGTTAACTCTTGCCATGGGAGCCAAAAAACCTGCTAATAACGGCGGCAGGGACGGGCTCCTGCTGGGCGTTGTGCTGGGAGGATTTCTCTTCCTGGCAGGTACAGAAGCATCCTACCGAGGCATTTCTTCAGCCCTGTCTCCTTGCTACAGACAGCATCAGCTGGGAAAAAGCCTGGAGAAGAAATGATAAGAATAGCAAAGCTCTGATCTCACCCAAAGGTGAACGGCTGGGTTAGGGGAGCAATAGGCTCTTCAGGAGAGAAGCCCCGCTCTGTCTCGCTTGGCTCTCTCCCTCCCATACCCCACTGCCACCTTAAAATGCTTCGTGTCACTTCGATACCTGAGAGCCACGCTTTGGATCAAATGCAGGCTTACCTAAAGCTCCAGTAAGTTGTTTTTTTTTCGCTTTGCCAGCATTCGTGATCCCTTCGCGATGCTGTCGGCAGCATCAGCATCCCTGGAACAGCCCAGCAGAGCAGCCCTGGGGTTTATACTTCTCATCTGTTGAAAAAAAAATTGCATTTTAACCTCTTCCCAGGGAGTCGCTTCGTGTGTGTGTGTGTTTGTTGGGGAGGTGGATCCTAATTTTATCAAAGTTCAGCTCTTCTGGAAATTGCCTCTGTGCTTGTGATTCTTGGTAGTTAGGCAATAAAAGGGACAGTAAGGCTTAGGACTAAAAACCAAATTATTTTTGACTCTCATGGAAACTTTCTGCCGTCAGGCATCGCGCTGAACTTTACGTTTTGGATGATGGAAAAATAGAAGAGGCCTCTCCAGCAAACTGGACACATCTGATTTATGACCCCAGCAGCACCAAAGAGGTGTTAAAATTACCTTTGGACACCTTCTTAGTCTGCAGATTGCTTTCTTTTTTTTTTTTTTTCTCATTACTATTCTGTAATAGTAATTCTTTAATTACTTTGATAAAGTAATTAAATACCCACAGGAAAAATGGAGATTTTTTTTTTCAAGGAACATTATGACATTTGTTTAGCCAGCTGCAATTGTCTTACCAATTGATTGGATTGATGAAAATGCCAAAGAGTTTGAAATGTAGGGAATTGATTCTATTGATTTATCCATAATTACCTAAAGTAGCCTTAATCTGTATTCACATCCAGGTGTGGAAATGGGTGTGTTACAAAGGACGGTGCTGCCAGCAGAAAATGAGGGACGTTCCCGTGCTGCAAACTGTGAGACGCTGCCAAGTATTTGAAAACTTGTGGCCAAATTCAGTCAGAATTTCATGCTTGGAAGGGAAATTTGCCTGTGATGTCCTTTCCCACCCTGCCCATGAGTTGCTTCTCTTTTGTAAAATTATTTCTCTTTCCAGACTGAACGCTGCTTTAAAAAGCATGGTAGGAAAAAACATTTTCTCTTGTATTGATTTTTTACCACTGTAAAAACTAGCTCAATTCCCGTCTCGGGTCAAGTGAAAATAAGAACTAAGATGACATCTTTGAGGAGACTCCTCTCTTGCATTGCTAATGGCCTGTGGGTGTCTGGCCTGGAGCGGGTATCGGGAAAGCCATCTTCCTTCCCAGTCTGGAAGGGCAGAGCTGGGATCAGCATCTCTTTGCACCCACCAGGCTGCCAGGAGAGCTGGGTCTGGAAGCCTGGGGAGAAACTGGGTGTTGCAGCTCCACCAGCTTTGGCCACCAAGTTTAGGAGCATCTGAGAGCCCACAGAGCTGTCTTCTGTGGTGGCACACTTGCCTGGAAGAGCAAATAAGCAAATTTTTAGCAAATAAACTCACCGAGGGAAGGTGATGATATCTGTACCGTAGCAAAGACTTTTTTGCATTTTATTGAGCGGCTCATGATAATGAAAACTGCTTGTTTAATAGCTAACCTGATTGCAGAGATTTCTTCCAGCAGCGCTACAACAAATTACATTTGTTTTAAATTAGAAGATCTATTGCAAGTTTTTGCCAACTACCATAATAAGAAACAGTCTCTGAACTTGGTAAGTCTTCTTCCTTCAGAGTATTAACATTTGGGTTAGAGGAACAGTAATGCTGTCCATTTGCAATAAACTCTCCCAGTATTGTAGCCTCAGCTAAAAACTCCTAAATTAAATTGTCTTCTAGCATTTCCATTAGAAAACACTATTTCCAAGATTTTATTACTCTGTCATAAAATTTTTTAGGTGGTGAAGTTTAGTGCATAAGGTTATACCTAGGGCTGGAGTTACATCTGAGATAAAATCTCAGGAGACAAAGTTTACTGGTGCTTTTGAAAAAGATTATAGAAGTCTAAAGCCATCACAAGAAACCACAGCCTGGACTTCAGACTAGTGGCCAAGAAAGGAGGAGAATGAGGGCAGTTAGACCTGGCCACAGGGTGTCCAAGGAGGTTTCCCAGGGAGTTCCACATCCTTGGAGATACTCAAAACATGACTGAGCAACCAGTTTGACCAGGTACTTCCAGAGGCACATTCCAACCTTAACATCTCAGTGCTCCTCTGACTCTGCACCAGCACCAGAGGTGGGAAGTCCCATCGATTTTAGCAGATCTCTGAGGTGGACTTTGTATCAGTTTGGATCCATCTCGCTGCTGGGTGGTAAGAGAATATCTTCAAGGACATTTGAATGGACTGTAAATCCAAACCATTTTATATACTGTTTATTATTAGAATCATAGAATGGTTAGAGTTGGCAGGGACCTTAAAGATCATCTTGCTCCAACCCCCTGCCCTGGGCAGGGACACCTCCCACCAGACCAGGTTGCTCCAAGCCCCCTCTAACCTGGCCTTGAACCCCTCCAGGGATGGGGCAGCCACAGCTTCTCTGGGCAACCTGGGCCAGGCTCTCACCACCCTCACACCAAAGAAGTTCTTCCTGAGATCTAATCTAGATCTCCACTCTTTCAGTGTCAAACCCTTCCCCCTCCTCCTATGGCTCCTCTCCCTGATCAAGAGTCCCTCCCCATCTCTCCTGGAGCCCCTTGAGGGACTGGAAGTGGCTCGAAGGTCTCCCTGGAGCCTTCTCTTCTCCAGGCTGAACCCCCCGATTCTCTCAGCCTGTCCTCACAGCAGAGGAGCTCCAGCTCTTGGAGCATCTTCGTGGCTCCCCTGGTCCTGTTCCAACAGCTCAAATTATATTTACATTATACTTATGTTTATTTTTAAACCTTTATCTTTTGATTGCCCAGTGGTGAAAGACTCTTGCCTGTCTGTTCCAGTGGGGTTGTTCCATCAGTTGTATTTTGAGGAGCGAGAGAGCTGAACTGCCAGGGGGGGTTGTGAAGTGACCCCTTCGCTGGACGGACGGTCTCTGTTATTGGCAGTCACAGCACAAGTGTGTCCTTCAGGATTCCCTAACTTGCAGTGATTTTTCATTCATCTGTCCCCATTGTTCCAGAGGACACGCAGCACAGAATATAAATCAGGAAAGAGGTGTCGGTGATTATAGATAATAAGCTAAAACCATTTCTGAAGTATTTATTAGAAAACAGGTTAATAAAGTGACAGTGTGCACCTGTGCCGGTGTGGAGCAGACGTTATGCAAAGATTATGCTAATGCGAGTATTTAGTAGCAACTCTTCTCTGGGATTACTTTGTGCTATTGTCATTGTCAGACCAGGAATTGTAATTCAAAAGAAAGCAAAGTACCAAGGCTTTTGTTTCTTATTTTTAAGTTTTGACTGCTCTTTAGCCTGATGAATTAGGGGATATTATAAGGAATCTTTTAAACTTTTTTTTTTTTTTTTTTAGAAGAGAGAGAAGGAGACTGGACAGAGAAGGATGCAGAGTACTGGATAAAGAAGTGTCAAATGAAAAAGACTTTGGAAATTCTGTGTGGGTTGGGCAGTGTCAGGTCTGGAGGTGGGAAGGCGGGTGAAGACCAGTAACATCTCCAGGAAAGAAAGGAGAGGAATTGGGAAGGGAGAAAATTGGGGGCAGATGTAAGGAGGGCAGGTACCTTCCTGCTCCCTCATTTTAATGATTTTGACTTTTATTTGACTTGTGCAAAATACGGGTATGAGGTCACTACGTATCCTCTGTGTTCCAGGCTTAAAATAATTGGAGAATCACCATACGTTACACAATGCCAATAGAGAAGTGGTTATAGGAGTATGTTAAAACACCAATTTTAATTCCTGTGTAAGTGAAAAGTTGTTTAAAACTCAACTGTGCTCTGCCACGCTGAGAAGTTGGAAAAGAATTTGTGTGTATTTGAAGTGATTGCTGTTTAAAAGGAGGCTTTGCTATTCATGCTTTAGTGAGCATTAGCTCAGGTTTGGGTTTTGCAGTGGGAATTCAAGGTCTAGGTCTGTTGTTTCGTACGCAGCCTGACAAGATAAGAGTAGTCTGTCTCAGAGATGCACAGTAAATTTGTCTCCCAGAGAAGCAGAAGCTCAAGCATGGAAAGCATGATGATGTGCAGGAAGGCTGATCAGCTGTAATAAAGCATTCATTATCCTTCCATCTAAATTAACTGAAATGACATCATAATAGTGCCTTTTATAACCTCACTCCAAATTCCCTCTTTTATTGAATTATCAGCTAAAGCTACATTATTTTAAGCTGTGTCTGTATATTCTTGTTTAGATAATTATTCTGTCATTAGGGAAGCCATTCGTTCGCTCTTTCGTTCTTCTTTTTGGATGTTCACTTCAGGAAAAACACTGGGGAGGACATTTGTGGCTTCTGTTGTTTCCTATTTTCTTGTCAGAAGTACTTTGCAAAAAGTGCTTACAGTGTAAACCCGAATCCCTGGGTACTAGAGCTAACTAAATAGAGTAGAATATACTATAAGATTGTTCCTACTTTTGCAATCTCTCTCTCTGTCTAGATTATTTCTCCTGAAAAGTCTCTTTGTGGAGGCAGTTGGTCCGTGTGTGCGTTACCCGGTGAGAGGGGTTCATTGAGGCATCGTTCCAGCTTTCCTCAGCTCCTTTAGCTTTTGCCAGTCCTTTCTAGTGATGTGAGAGGCCGAATGAATGGAAATGGGGCAGAGAATATTTTTAAACATGAGCGACCAAGCAAATCAGGGCACTTGACTAATTACAAGAGAGAACGGAGGAAGAAAAACTGACTGTACCTGAGAAACAGGGGAAAAAAATGAGTTGTTTGGCACAGTGACGACTGATACACTTATAAATTGAATCCCTTTGTCCCTTCTTCATTTATTATTGCCAGTAAAAGTCTAGATTTGATATATATGAGCAGCCTCCTGCATTCAGTGAGGTTGTTTATAGGAAAAAGAGCCTCCTTGCAAAGGTAAAACTACAGAATCAAACCATTAATTTTTCAGTACTTGGTGGAAGAATCTCTAAGCATGTGTCCACAAACCAATTAACCACCTGTGGGCCTGTTGGAAACGATTAATAATCAATAAGAGTGAAAAATCCCCAGAACTCAGTAGTTGCCACTGAAGTTAGTTTCTGGCTTGAATCAGCAGCGTATGAATTGATTTATTGACTCTGGATTGAGAGCCATAAACGGAGAGAAATTACTGAAGACATTAAGACTAATGTGCCCGTTTGCCAAAGGCAGGACAAGGTGAATGATACCCCACCACATCAGAGGAGTTTCCTTAACCTGGTTTGCTGGGGGGTTTTTGAGAATTTCTGCTCTTGATGGCCTGTCCTTAGCATCACAAAGTATTTCCCAATGTCGAACCCATGCCATGGTTTATCTCCTGTCCCTCACCTCAGCCCTCTGCCATGCTTTTGTGTCACTCTGGAAGCGTGGGGACTTCAACTGAAGTTCCAGCTGGGGCCTCGCTGAGACCCAATAGATGAAGAGAAATATTTCACTTCTCCCAGTGGACCCTTTATCCCAATAGAAGCCAGGCTGGACATTTTGTAGCCGGGTGGCACGCTGATGCTCGGCTCTTTTTTTACTGCCGTGGGACTCGGCACCTCTGTACTCAGCGGGGACAGTGCCTGCCTCACAGGACCTAGGTACAGAGCAGAGACACCAGAAAGCTGCTGATGCCTTTGGAGCCATCCCCAGGGGCTCAGCACACATAAACCTCCTCTGGCCGGGATGCTAATTGCGTTATTCGCTAGATACTGGTGCCCTTTAGCAACGGTCGTTCTTCCTCCCACGTACCCTGAAGTGACTTCCTTCTGTAATCGTATTCCTCTATTCCAGTCACATCATAGGAAATGTTAATTTCCTTCGTTTAATTGGGTTGATAAAGTCTTTTGTCTAACAAATCTTTTGCAATATGCTAGCGTTGGGTTTTGTTGCCGCGTGTGACGTTCTCGGGATTGTACCAGAGAACACTGGGATCGCATCCAGCCTCTGAACTTCCCTCTTTTTCAAGGTTTAACTTTTGTGGCTCTTCCTGACACAGATAATGGATTCTTGTCAATGGAAGCTGAACTTCAAGAAAAGCACTTCTTTTTATGCGCGTGCAACTGGAAGCTAATCTTCATTATTAATTAGAGCCTGATAAGGTGTGCCCCTGCGGATTGATGTTCTCCATCTGAGCTTAGGAGATAGTTTTGATACTTGTCTGCTGGCCCAGTGCTGTCCAAGTGCACCTTCGTCCTTACGCCTGTCGGCCGCAGCCAGTTTATTCTTTTGGTTTAATTCTGCCTGTTCTGAAAAGCCACGTTTCCCTCAATTTTTTTCAGTTTCTTGCAGTAAAGGGATTGTCGCTATTTCCACAAATCCTTTCAGTACTGGTCGAAACAGGCACAAAATCCTCATTGACTTACACTTGATTTGCAGCTGAAGATATACTGTTATAATAAAAATACCATTGTCTTGGCTTTCACTGGCACAAGAGCTGGGCTTTCTTGGCTGACGTACGTTGGGAAGTGTTTTGTGCGGTGACGGAAGGACTGGGTGTAGCATCAAATGAAATCGAATTTAAAGTGGGGTTTGAATAATTCAAAAATCAACGCTGAAATCTCTGCATCTCTTCTTTTGATGTTCTTTTGTAGAAAGTTGGGAGGAATACCTGCTGATTGCTGGGGTGGCACACGGGCTGTGAGAAGGTGGTGATGTTTAATTACCGCTACGGTTTAACGGAGGCCCTGGGGTTTGGTCCTTTTGCAGCCACAACGTACAGTAGCTTCTGCATTATTTGTTCTTTATTGGTATTCACTAAAATGAATATGGGGGAAAAATGAGAGTTACAATTTAAAGAAAAATAATGGTATATAAAGTAATGAGATTGTTCCAAAGCTTAATTAGATGGAGCAGATTGAATACATTACAGTGATGTCTTGAGGCAACATAATTAAATTGTAGGCATAATCCTCCCTGTATTGGAACTGATTTTATCTTCATAAGGCAAGGAGCGTTAGATGGCCTTTCCTACTATGTTAAATTACTAATTTTTCTAGGAAGACTTATGGATCTTACAGTATTATCAGACTTCAAAACCACAAAACAGGGTATAAGTCTACATATCAAACTGTTGATAGTCTGATTACATGGATAACTTCAGTTTCAATCTTACTATGTGCTAGAGCTCGGTAATTGAATCGTAGATCTAAAATACATATATCTGCAGTGCATTGTTGTGTATGCCAAATTCATCTCATTTATAAAATCTCTTAATGAAGTTGTTTTCTTCTGACAAAGCCCCTGGTGAATAATGGGCAGAAGTGCTGTTCCTGAAATGCATCTCTGCGTATGCGGGATGAAAGTGCGAGATGCCTGTGACACCTTGGCTAGAAAGAGTAATATTGGAAAATTTATCGATATGTGTATACCTACGTATATGTGTGACTTAAATTTTTCTGTATATTCGTTTATATTTTATATATTCTTTAATCTTTTAGATTTTCATTTGTATTTTCCTTTATAAATTTTTTCACATTTATTTTCCTTCACCTCCATTTCACTGCTCTGAGGGCGATCTGGCTGTATTTTACAGATACATCCCAGTGGTATCAAAATTTTGGCCTTACTTTATTAATCTAGTGTACATAAATAATCTCTCTTAGCATCCTGATGCCCGTGTGTTATCTGCAGGTTTCGTTTCTTTTGGGTTACCAAGCATTTAGCTAAATATTGATTATTTTTTTCAGGAGAGATCACTAGGTATCTTACATTCAGTAAAAGAGCTTTTGAACTGCCACTACTGGTTTGTTTTAAATAATTATGATATTTGTTTGTTGGCCTGTAGAAAGATGAAATTTGTTATTTGCATTTGATAGTGAACTCTCTTTTTAAAGATTACTCTTGGGGGAGGGGAGGGGGAGGAAAGGAGTACATGTCAGGAGTGGTCTTTATCGTTGCTGGTTCTTTCAGGAGACATAAATCTCTAGCCCAGTCTGCTCAAAAGACAAGCTCATTTGTCTGGGCATTAGCTGGCAGTTTCCTAGCATAAATTTAAAGTTTTCAGGAGGAATCTAATGTTTATTTTGGAAATGGAGATTAGGGTACCAAAGAATAATATGTTTACTTTTCAGCACCATGAATATGTAGTGACCTACTTACACTCTACCATTTGGTTTTATTTTTAAAGCTTGTCAAGGCAACTCCTATTGCAAGGGAAGGAGCGGCCTTTTTAGAAAAGCAATAAACTACACTGGATGCTAAATTAGCATTTTAGAAGTAGAACAGCGAACAATGTTCTGAAGACTGTCCTTCAACGGCATTTTTATGTGTTATTGTACCATAAATAAAACAACGTTTGCCTTATGTGTTTAGACATGTTTTGTTTGACCTGCAAGTTAAAGTACAGCCAGTGGTGGGTCTGGGTTCGATACAACACTCTGGTGCTGTAACTTTAAAAACATTATATACTTTTTTCTAATAAACTGAATTTTTAATGACCTCTTTTAATGACATGTTAAAGACAAGTGATTTTATCCAGAACATTCCTTGTATTTCTGCATATGCTAATTTACTTGATTAATTTTGAGAACATCTGCATATAATTCTGTATACTTAACGGTGGTGAGATCACACTGCTTTTCAAGCAACAGCTACAAATCTCACTTTCCAGAGAGACTCAGATTTTTGTCTAATTGGGATGCCAAACGTACAAAGGTACCACAGAAGAGCGTGTAATTATGTCATTTTCTCTTGATCTTTCAGAGTCTTCCTGCGAGCAATTAATCAGTATGCAGATATGCTAAACAAAAAATTTCTCGATCAAGCCAACTTTGAGTTACAGGTGAGAAAAGAACCACCAGTTTCTTGGGGGCTAATGTTAATGTTGTAATAAATTTCTGTCCTAAATGTGTAATTTTGGTGTATGTGTCTAGTGGGAGGCGTCCCTGCCTGTGGCAGGGGAGTTGGAACGAGATGATCTCTAAGGTCCCTTCCAACCCAAACCATTCTATGGTTCTGTACGTCCCTGTGAAGCCCAGGTGACCAGTTAGCCCAGTTAAGTCATTTCAGGTTCAACAGGTATGTACGATCCCTTCTTGTCTTGTGGGTCTTGTCCTGGAAGAGCACCAAGTCTCACCCAGAGCATCACCGAAACCCCCTCCTTTCCTTCAGGAACTGCAAAAAAGGGTTGTCCTCCCCCCTTTCTGCAGCAGAATTCTTACCTCAAGTGTGCCGCTCACATGCCCTGTCGGTGAGAAACGTGATGGTTTAGGTCACTTACTCAAGATCCTTTTTTCTTTTTTTTTTTTTCATATTGATGTGTTCACATTCAATTTTACTCAAATCACCAAAACACAATCGACTGGGATTTGTAGAAGGGAAAGGTCTCATGGAGACAAAAGCACACCGAGGAGATGTACTAAGAATATATCAAGAAACACCATGTCTTTGGTGTCTGTTATTGTCACCTTTAAATATTTATGTGCATAATTTAGATACTTCTGAGATGTTTTGTAGTTGTGCAGAAAAACATTCCAGAGAATTAATGGTATCTATTCTTGTCATTTTGGGGTCTTTCAGCTTTGGAACAACTACTTCCACCTGGCTGTTGCTTTTCTCACACAAGAATCTTTACAACTGGAGAATTTTTCAAGTGCTAAAAGAGCAAAAATACTTAACAAGTAAGTCCTATTCGTCATCTAAATCATGGACAAGAACTTGAGGTCTATTAACATAATTTTAGTTTAATTTCTTAGCTAAATCCATTCAAATTGAGATGCAATCATGGTATAATGAAAGGTTGGCTTTAAAAACATGAATCAAGTATCGCATGTGTTTCTACCCTTGAATCAAGATCTAAATTACATGATTCATTACTGATGAAGACAGTATTTTATACTGCAGGATGTTCATAAAGTCAAGACTTTTCAGAAGTATTAACATATTATAAAACGGAATTTTTAAATCACTTTAGCTTTGTGCTTATTCTAATCTCATTTTATGTGCGCTCTTTATTGCTTAATCCCTGACGGCCGTTTGGAGTGAATTTTTGTAACTACAGCCCGTTTCCCCGTGATATCCCCGAAGAAGGGGGTTGTGTACCCGCAGTCCTGCCTGCTTCCCCGGTTCAAAGGGATTACATCGCCTACCTCTGAACGGGGAGCTCCAGCTGCCCGAGTGCTCCTCAGAATCCCACAGCAAATGAAACCTGTCAAAAGTAAAAAAGGCTGGAAAATGAATATTTTGCTTACTTTTCCATTTTTCTTAAACTTCACTGGGGTTCCAATGTAGTTGGCCTTATTGTTAATTAACTAAGCGCTGAAAAAAGCCGGTCCCGTGTTTCCAAGCCCGGTGTGCGGGTTCTCTTTCTGTGTCGTCACATTTGTAAGGAGCGTCCGCAGAAGCGGCTCGTTCCCGTGAGCCATCAGGTCATCCCAGTTAATGCACAAAAATGGGGAGTTTCAGGGCTGATTCCCTGAGCAAGTATAGCTCGGACTCTTTATACATACAATATATACTCTATATCTATATAGAGAAAGAAGATGCATTTTGTATGACTTCACCTTCTAAATTGAAGGCTTTTTGTATATTATGATGATGATGGTGATGATGAGAGACACCACAGTAGAATGGGAAGAGTTTATCGGTGCTGCAATGAGATGTGATTTTAAAGGCTTTTTGCTTTTTAACTGTGTGGATTCGTGGCTTTGACCAGAAAAGACAGGTCTCTGTGTCCCATCCTTTCTATTTTTTTGGCAACAAAGTTTTGCCCTTCAAACTTGTCCACTCCCTCAGGAGCCTGGAGGAGCTTCCTTTGGAAGCTGTGCGGTACCTGAGCGTTGAAACAGAATTTTTGAGCACTGTACGATCTAATATGTGTACGTGAGACTCGTGGGGCTTCCTTGATGAAACGGGAATATTTACAAGTTCAGTGGAGAAGTGATGTCAAGCAGAGCTCAGGCTTTTGCGCTTGTGCTATAAATACCATAAATAACATTATAGCTCTACGTTTGCAGAGGGAAACCCAGATGCTCTTGTAGAGGCGGGTAGATTTTATTTCATTAGATTTAGAATTTATGGAATAAAACAGTTTTGTTCAAGATGGGACCAGCAATGCAAATTCTGTTTTGTAATTCAGAGAGTAAAGGATAGTTGCAACAGGCAAAGCTCTCCAGTCTATTAGCCATCGAAGCTGTGGCTGCTCTCACTCTCCCCTTGCTCTCTGTGTCCCACCTTGATGTGTACCCACGGGTGTTTTAGTTCAGAAATTACCATCAAATGCATTTGTGGACTTGTGCTCCTCGTTGTAAGGACAGGAACCTTCCACAGAAATTTTCTTCAAGCGATTTTTCTCTTAAACTGAGCAGTGCAGCTTGCTGAAGAAATTCCAGAAATCATCAGACATTTCTCACTGCTAATAAAAGTAAATAGATTAAGTCACTCGAAGTGGTTACTTAATGAAGTTTGCTAAATGTAAATCTCTGTTTATAATGATTTTACGAGTTGTTATTTTCACTTTAATCGTGTTTTGGAGACAGAGATCAAGACCATAAATTCTTCAGGATGCAATAAATGTATGGTCTGGAAGCACTAACTTTTAATTGCTCTGTGAAACGGCTACTGGTTCTGCCTCCAATTAATCGGTTAATTCAGTATCACACTCACACATCTTTTTAAGTGTATATTACAGTTAATGTGTCAAATATTTAATAATTTAAAAATTCGTTATTGTAATTTGTAGTTTTTGCTAAACATTGCATTTAAGCATTAGATAATCACAGGTTCTTAATGATGCAGAAGAGTCTCTTTAATCCGTATTAATGACAGGGTATCTCACTGTTATCCCACAGAAATCCCACAATTTGCCAGATATTACCATTTCACTCATCTTGTTATTTCAACTAACGATCTTCAACATACAAACATTCTGTGCAGCCACTACAGTCTTGAAGCTCATTATGGTTCTGATCCCCTCATTAATGAAGCCAACAGGGTGTTTTCCATTCATTAAGCTTTCCCAGTATTAATGTGGAGAGGGGGTGGAGGATTAAAATATCCCTGCTGGGAGATGGGAGGCATTGGTGCCACCAACAGAGCAAGGGGTGTACTGGTGATGCTGAAGGATGGGGTCCCCCCTCCGCCCCGGCTCAAGAGCTTCCTGGGGCCACTGGGGACACAGAATCCCCTTGGGACATCAGAACCTTCTCTTTGTTGATTTTGCTCATCGAGGTACAAGATGTCACAAGATGTTCCTTGTTGTGTTTTCTAGGACAATGCTATGCTAAGAGGGTGTATAAAAATAAAATACAGCCTTAGGCTGTGAAGCTCTCTGTTATGCTTCCTCCAGCCATTACTCTTTGAAAAACAGAATATGCTCACAATTAATCTCTGCAGCCACCCGGGGTCCTGAGGGATGGTTAGGTAATCTGAGAAAATAGCAAAGGGATGTCTTGCATGGGTAGATGTTGAGTGTGTTCTCCCTTTGGTAAGCATCGCTGCAGGAATTGAAACTTGAGGTCTTTTGAGGCAGAGCAAAGTAACAAAAGGTGAGGACAGAAACTGTAAAAGGAATATTGGGCAAAGTCCAGTGTCTGCAGGAGCATCTCTGAGCTGCTGAGGGAGGGTGGATAATCTTAATGTATGGCTTGGATTTGGAGAATATGCTCCATAACTTCAAATATCTTTGATTTTGAAATGAGATGTTTCTGTTTACTGTTATTTGAATTTTATTTTCTTTAATTGGTGGGTTTGTTTTCCTCTTTAAGGTACGGTGACATGAGAAGGCAGATTGGGTTTGAAATCAGGGACATGTGGTACAATCTGGGTAAGTAACCTCAGCACATATCGCTTAAGGGTTCTGCTCAGTCTTCGTGCAAACCAAACTAGAGATGAGATGAAATGAACTTGCTTCCCCTTGAAATAATGGTAGGCTTCCAGAAGGCATTTAAAAAGCAGGTGATTTAAGAAATAAAGCCTCCTCTACGTGCTTATTTCGCATGTATATACCTGGGAATATACATAGCTGTAGTCAATGTTGACATATTTTCTGTTTTTTCATGGTATTCAGCCTCATGATAAAGAAAAGTAAACTTATGGTGATACCTGTTGAATGTTTTTTTTCTCCTAAAAAAAGTAAATATATATACACAATCATATATGTGTACACGCAATCATATATGTGTACACAGATATATGTGGGTGCAGTAACTGGGACTATAGCAAAAGGATATCAGTAACTTAGCCTGGAACTTGTGTTTAAAGTCTGATTTTCAGTCTTGTTTGGCTATATAAAAATGATTCAGGAAGATCAGCAAAGAATAGGAACTTGGAGATCCCTGGAGTTTGTAGGTAAATTAGACATGTCTGACTATCTCAAGCCTGTGCTGTTCTGTGGGTATAATTTAGCTTTGTGGGGATTGAATTTCATGAGAAACTGAGTATTTGCTGTGACCTGAGAGTACTCATCTGCCAGATTTCATTTTCCTGAGCTTAACGGCGAAGACACTTCCGCTCTTCTGAGTTTTATCAAAAGTTCCTTAAATGATGAGAAATAACTGCATTTGCCACTTCACTTATATCTCTGGCTGAACTGTTGTTTCTAAAACTTGAAAAAAAATCAGCATATGTGAGAGAAGGGAATGCAGGGGTTGAGAAGGGTTTGATATCGCAGAGTTTGCGTTTGCTCTGTGGGAATGATGAGAAAAGGCTGCTGAGAGCAGCTGAGTTCACTTTTTATTAGAAGCATCTTTCGTGAATTAAGCGTCTGGAGAAGAGAGTGAAGCGTGGTGCACACCTGACATGTGGCTTGACAGCCAGCTCGTAAAATCAGTGTCGTGCCCGATGCTGGGTCATCTGCCTCAGGACACGGGCAAGTTTCTCCATCAGTAGTTAGCCAAATCCTTCCCCGTTCCAGGCTTACAGCTGTGTATTCACCTGTTATCTTTTCTAATTCCTTTAGCATCCCTGGTTTCTTAAACCTTTTCTGCTTTTCCTGGAATTTACTGGGCTGACAGTAGGACAGTTTGGGGTGGTATTTTCTTCAGTATTTCTTCCTGCGCCATCATGAAAGCCTTTTATTTTTAATAGAGTTTTCATAAACCAGGTAGATGGCTCCCTGACCTCCTCTAGCTCTAATGCCTGTGATTCCGTAAGTGGCTGGGATTGTTAATGCTGAAACCTCCCATGTTGAGGGAGTCAGTAAATTGCTGCTCTTCCCAACAAAAGCTGCAAGAAAAAGGTAAATGGGAGGCAGGACCCCAGTCCAGGGCAGCCTTTTTGCTTCTCGTAATGAGCACCTGGCTTTTTCTCCTCTTCTTTGCAATACAGATAGTCTGTGCTGATCATGTTCAACTTCTGGCTCTTCCCCAACCTCACGTGTGTCACAGCATCAATTAAGAAAGAATTCTGACGTCTCTCTGCAGGGGAATTGATTGGGGGGTGCTTGACACTTTTATCTGAGAAGTTGAACTACATTTGTCAAATTATTAATGTATATGCTCAGAAAAAAAAAAAACACCAGAAAAAAATCAGAAGCGAGAAGCTATAATTCTTGCATATGCTTGAGCATATAATTTTTATGGCTGTGTCATTGTGCCGAAGATGTGATGGAGCCAAATAACCCCGACTTTTGATTTATGTATTAAAGGGTATGGATAAACCTCAAAAATTAATATTTTGTCTGATGAGTTTTTTGTTCATAAATAATCGTGACGATTAACTTGTAATGCCTGCTGAGTTCAAACTCCCCCATCGGGGACCAGACAGTCCTGTAGCCGCCAGAATGCACATCTAAGAGTATAATTTATTTTCTGAAATTAAATAGTAAAATACAAATTCTAGAGGTTTTTTTTTCTTTTTTGTGTTTATCATGCAGTGTTGGCTGCAATATTCATCCCTTCCTACATTTATAAGTAGAAAAAAAAAAACAACCAAAGAGCATGGTTAGGATGGCTTCGGGGAGCCTGGTTCTGGAGTGCAGAGCTCCCGAAGCTTTGCCTTTCTGAAAGCCCTGCAAGGCTTTTATTTTGTTCCCTGCACCAAACCCAATGAGTATTTGTCTTTAGAGGCTTTTTTCCCCTCCATATCGCAACCTGAACTTTGAAATAATGTGTTATTTGGAGTCATGCTTTTGTTGGAACCGGGGCTGCTTAGACCTTGGGGAGACAAAAAGGATCAGAGAAGCATAAAGCAAACCGTGGCCTCTGTCTCGAAAACATGGGAACTCAAAAAAACAGGCACTTGAAAGTGTGATGTGATGCAATTTTGCATATACACACCACAGTCTGGCACGAGGTCACGTCTACCAGTTTTCAATGGTTAGTGCTTTCAGCAGTTACACACTAAAGACATTGTGTTGGCATTAAAAATGACATCCTTGTGGTAAAGTTGGTCAAGGAAAGCTGGCTCGGAAAACATTGCTTTTGTTGGTGCCGTCTGAGCCAGCTGGAGGGAGATGGGGAAGTAAAAATTCCCTCCATGTTCTCAGCCTCAGAAAAGGTGCCTTGACAGAGACGTTCATGTCGTCGGAGGGAAAGGGACGGTTAAAAAAAAATAGTCCTGAACTTTAAGCATTATATAAATAGGATTCCTCATGGCTAACGCTCTCTGAATTAGTCACAGAGCTGGCAAAGTGAGAGGGGAGGTGGCTGGCAAGGTATTCAGAGGCTTTTTTGTGGCCCAAATAATTTAAACTAGATAAAGCTGGGAATTGCAAATCACACTTTATCTGCTAAAGGCAGCACCTGGGGTTTGGTTCCCATGATGAGGCTTGTTCTGGTGTGGGACCAGTCTGGGGGAGCCCATCTCACAGCGAGGCAGAAGCCACTGCAAGGGCAAGGGTTGGCATCTTCAAAAGAATACTTTTATTTGCTTGTGGCTCTTAAAGCAGCTGCACAATTTGGTTTTCAGAAGAGAATCCTCAATTTTCTTCCAGAGTTGTCACACTTTGAGGCTCTCTGGGGAAGTTCCCACACTCCCAGGGGAAAAAAAAAAAAAAAACAGGTGAATTCATTGTTGGGTTGTTGATGTCACACAGGGCGCCGGCCCTCTTCTCTCTCACCCAGTTGGTGGATGGACCCTTTCTCCGTGTTCCTCCTCACACATTCTTGGGGAGGAAACCCAACCAAGATGTCTTAATATTTTAATCTATGCTGCCCTGCCTGGTCACTGCTGTCTCCCCCAGCTCCTGCTGGCCATGACCATAGCAAGGTCATTCCCCACGGACCCTCTAGATGACATGAAGAGCTCAGTGGGTTTCAAACAGCAGACAAGGGATTTTTTTTCACAGTACAATGTACAAGTGATTTTTTTATTCTTTTTGCTAGTAGCTCACATGCTTCTATTTCCCCCAAGTCCTTCTGGATCTTGTATTTGGAGAAGCTTTTGGTCCTCTTTGATTTAAAAACTCTAGTACAGTCAGTAAACGGTGAGGCCTGTGGTTCTCCGTGCCTTTGTTATCGGATCAGCTCCTCAGTGACTCCCTTTTTGAGCAAGAAGTTTATTTGACTCCAGAGAAGAGAACTGGGGAGCAAAGACCGAAATAAAAATCGTCTTTTGTGAGTTGGCCGTTTTTTCTCGTCTGAAGTTCAAAAGATGTTACTTTTCTGAGGGAATCCCTGTGCTTGAAGCAATGGAAAAACCCACCGTGGCACCCGGAGAACTTCATGACGTTGAATTTGTGCCTGACAAATAACTTTTGTCACTATCATTTGTTTTCTGAAATATTGACTCTGACACTTCTCAGGCATAATGCAAGAAAACTGTCACCTGAGAGGCCAAATGCAATAATACTGGTAAGAGAGACAGAGGGAAGCTTTGCGCCTCTCACTTGATATTCCTCGCCAACAACCAGCATTGCAGCATCATACGAAGTAGCAATTTCAGTGTGGAGTATTAATTTGCCCTAATAGGATTGCTAATGCTAATAGGATTCTGAAGTTTGCCAAATCAAGTAGCTGAAATTATATCTGCTAAAAATAAAAAAATAAAAGTAGCACGTTTCTTTGGTAAAGGATTTCTTTTTGATTACGTTTGTTGAGATTTATGTTAGTTCTGGTCCGAAGTGAAACTGCTAATTAAAGACTGCCACGGTCACTGCTGTGCTGGTGTGGTGCAGTGGAATACAAATGAAATAAAATCTTCTTCTGCCACAAACCGCTGGTAACTGCAATGGGGAACGAGAGTCTTAAACTGGGGAAAGCTGAGGGCTCTGACAATTAGCAATCTGGTCTGGAGCTCAGATGGGGATCCATAAACTGGGTATGAGCCCGATCGTACACAGGCATTTGGGAGAAGAGCCACCAGTTGTGTAGTGGGGTGGAATGAATCCCAGCCTGTTCCTGAGAGGGGAATGTATTTCTATTTTCTAAATAATTTTCTGCCGTTGAGTCCTCTGTCTGGAGCTCTCGGCGCTGCCTGGTGCTCCATGCTCTACACCGTGGAGTTGTTGAACAGATGATTTCCAGAACATACAATCTCCGTTCTCTACTTGCCAGCTAACAATATGAACAGTACCTAGATGGTTTCCCCTAGTCCAATATTGATGAGGTGCCGTGTTCCCGGCAAGGTTTCATGCGGAGCTGGGAAGGCTGGGGGAGGTGCTGTTCTCTCTGGGGAAGATAAATGTGAAATAAAGTTTGCCAGTCAGATGGGCTCTCGAGGGAAGGAGACGCGCTGTCGGCTGGGTTAGATGGAGTTGTGTGTCTGGAGGCTGTGTAAGTACACACTCGCGGTGACACTTTGACTGACTGACACGGAGAACATTTTGTACGCTGCGGAAGATACAGAAGCCTAAATAAGTTAAGACAAGTGATGTGCCTTTTAGCCTCCTTCGCTCCCAACCACGAGCTGTATTGAAAAAAAAAAAAAAAAACCCAACCAAAAACCCAGGCTTGAAACTTTCTCCGAGGGTGGAAATCTGGGCACTTCATGGAAAACGTGGCTAGTTCCAGTTTGATTAGTGATTGAACAACTCTTGTTACTTTAGTTTGATACATAAAACATACTTCCCCTCTCGTAACATAAATAAAAATAGAAGTCTCAGTAGAGTCAGGTAATGAAAAATACTTTCTCGCACTATATGAGAATTTATTGACGCGGCTTTTATAACAATTCTCTTCTACCAAAGTCAGTGGCTGGTCATTAACTCTGAAATGTGTCTCTTCTCTTAAAGGTCAGCATAAAATCAAGTTTATCCCAGAAATGGTGGGACCTATCTTAGAAATGACGCTTATCCCTGAAACTGAGCTGCGGAAAGCTACAATCCCCATCTTCTTCGATATGATGCAGTGTGAATTTCATTCTACGAGAAGCTTCCAGATGGTAAGCAACGAGCTCCAGATCCTTAAAGTTGGTGTGAAAGATTTAACTGTTCTTTGACTAAAACATGGGAGTTTTTGTTATTTCTTCTTTTTCCAAAGAATAATATAATTACGGATTTTCTATAACTCTGAGTGGCTATAGAGTTCTCATATGTGGGTTTTAAATCCTTATTGAAGGGAAAATCTGCATGAAGTAAATGAAACCTTTCTTTATGCTGCAAAAGGAGAGCAAAGACAGATGTCTTAAATTTTCACTGTGACTCAGAAAAGGAGTCTGCTGCTGAGGGAAATTGGACAGAAAGGGAGCCCGATAGCGTGGCAAAAGAAACTATAACCCTTTAAGAATTTATCATTTCTAGTATCTTAGCATTTTGATGCTCCTTACCATTTTATGGATTTTGAAGAGATAAAAAAAAAGCTTTCCAGTCAGTGTGAGTGTTTCTTCATGCTGTGGAGACTCCGCAAAATACTAATGTAGTGGTTTTATCCTATTTTATTTTAACGTGCTGAGGGAAGTCCTTGAATAAGCGCACACAGTCTGACCCTGATAGCATCAACTCTTGAGAGACGAGTGGAGTGGAGCGAAAGAAAGTTTCCCAACGTCATTCATTTGACCTTCTTCCCCTTGAAACTTTGCCTTAAGGATCGAGTAGAAGACGAGTTGGGCCCGGGAGGGTTATGGTATAAGCCGATGTAGCTCCTTTATGCTGTGAATTTTCTCTTAGTTCAGGATATATATGACCTTGTGAATTTTGCAATAAGTCATGTGTTGTTTACTTTTTTTCCCCTTTATATTGGCTGCTCTCTTTCTTGGATGAAAATCTTACCCTTTTCCATACTTTTTTTTTGTGAACTGTCGTTCATATCCAGCTCTTAATAAATCTGTGGCCAGAGCAAGTGAATATCTGTGGGGAGAGACTTAAGCGAGGGAAATGGCATCGGCTTTATTACTTTGATTTGTTTTGCACTGGATGGTGTGCGGAAAGGTTGTGAACTGTATTTTGGATTCATCCAATTACTGCATAATCATTCTTTCTTATGTTTGACTCCAATGATACTGTGAAGATTGAAATGCTCGCTGGGATGCCATTTAAGCAGTTTCCTGTCAGATTCTCTCTTTTGTTGCTTGTCATTTTTTATTTGTACAATAATATGGATCATGAAAAATCCAAGGGTAACTTTATAGCTAAATTTATGGGCCTATATTTCCTTGAAAGAAGGAAAGCAGCTTTGTGTGGAATAGTCGGGTGATTTTAATAAATGTACGTCTTAAATATTTCACACAAATTCTTTTTGCCTTTTGAGAAGAAAAATGCCTCATGCTTAAGTCAGGGATGTCGTGGATTGTACGTACTCAACATATATTTCTGATGTCAGTAGAGCGTCTTTCTTTATGGAGGTAGCATCGGTATGGCAGGTGCAGAGGTAATAAACCTTTTTTTCAGTCCATTTGGAGTGAACAGTTTTATCTAACGGGGAATAATCAATCTGTCCATTTACAGTTTTGCAGATAATGTAGTTATGTAGTTTGCGGATTATTTCAGAGCACTCTTTGGGGAAGGAAGATCACCGCTTGTAAAAAGCAGAGAATTCTAGAAAAGGCTGGGATGGATGGGACCTGTGGAAGTAATTGGGTTCAAACCAGGCTTGGGTTATCCAGGGCCATCAGAAGCTCCGTATTGAATATTTTCAGTGAGGCAGGTTTCACCACTTCTCTGCATGACCTAATCCAATGTGTTAAGACTTCTTACATCCAGACGGAATTTCCCTGAATTGACTTGTGCCTGTTGCTGCTTGTGTTGTCACCGTACACCCTTATAAACAGAGTAACTCCATCTCCTCTGGAACACCTTTCAGGTGTTGGAAAGCTTGAGACTGCTTTTCTCTAGGGTGAACAAACACAGTTCTTTCAACCATTCCTCTGGCCAGGTTCTCCAACATTCTGCTCATCTTGGTGGCCTTCCATTAGGCCATCTCCAATTTCTCAATGTCTCTCTTGAGCTGGCATAACCAAAGCTGGATGCAGTATTCCAGCCATGGCCCAACAAGTGGAATAATCCTGTTGATCTCCAGCTGATCTTGTTGGTGCAATCAAGAACACATTTTGCCTCCATTGAAGGGGCATCCTCCTTATTCATGTTCAGCTTGCTGTCCTCCAGGCCATTCCAGATTCAGGACTTGAAGTTTCTCTTCCTTAAGTATTATGCAGTTTCTTGTTGGCTGTCTTCCAGCCTTGCAAAGTCATGAAACCACCATCCTTTGAGATCAGCAATTTCACCACTTTTTCCACCCACCTTGTAGTCCATCTACGTTGCCAAGGTCATGACAACCGCAGCTTTTCATCCACTGGGCAGATCGTTTCATCACAGAGGGCAATCAGGCTGGTCAGATGTGATTTACCCTTGGTAAATCCAAATTGACTTTTCCCGATCACCTTCTTGCCCTTTCTGGACCTGGAAATAGCTTCCACAAGGGCTTGCTCCATGGTTTCCTCAGGAACTGAAGTGGGCCTACTTGGCCTGAAGCTTCCTGGCTCATCTTTTTTGTCTCTTTTGTCCAGCCTTGCTTTCAAAGAGAACTTCAACATTGAATGGTTGGCTGCTGTTAAACTAATCTGCCAGAAATCCAGTTATCTAACCTTATTAGTCACATCAACAAGGGTTTAGATTGGCTCTGCTTCTCCAGCAGATGTATAAACCTCATGATTTGTGGGGGAGGAATTTAAATTTTTTGCAGAACTTCTATTGCTGTGATGGCTTGTGTTACAAACAGACAGCTTTCCCCATGGCACTTTTAATTTCAGTATGAATTGGTTTCCCTCTAAAACCAGTAACAGACAGAATGGGGTGGTTTTGTTCTTCCAGTATATATAGCCTTGAGAAAAAAAAAAACAAAAGATAAATTCCTCAGTTTTTTCACAGAACTAAATTAAAAGTTGACTAAATGAAAAGCTGGAGTTGCCCATTTTTGTCCTCTCCCTCTTAAGGTGCTTTGAAGCCTATATACGGCATCAAAGTGTCCTGTACCTCAAAGCATGAATCTGATGCTGAAGTCAGAGTGAGACTGAAGCTTCCCTATAGAAGAAAATACCTCTTTCTCCACTCTCCTTTTTTTCCCTTTGCCTGTTTGACTCGCGAACCCTCCAAATCAAAGGGAATATGTCAGAACCAAAGGAACGATGAAAGAGAATTGGTTGGATTGTTCGAGGCCTGGTCAGTTGAGTGTGATGGATCCCATGGTGACAGCAGGAGAGAAGGTTCATCACGAAACAGTCATTCAGCTGAAATGTGGGATTTGGAGCATAAAAATCCCCAATATCCTGATTTTGCTGCCTGTTCCTACCAGCTGTCGCTCGTTCTGGCTCTGTTTCCTATGAGCACTCCGGTTTCTTCGCCTACCCACAACTTTGAAACTTGCCTTTTCTGGACCTGTGTCATCGCTGATGTAACACTCTGCTTGTTTTGAGCTGAACCAGTTCGTAGAGTGGTGCCAGTGCAGGAACTGGTCCAAAACAGAGCGCGGAGGAAGGAGGAGGAGGCAGAGGGAGGTGTTGGGTAGGTTCTCCCTATCTCATGGCACTGCATCATCGTGCGATTCCTTTTAGCTGATCTGGTACAAATTAATTATTAGAAATAGCTAACTTTTAAGAGCCAAAAAAAAAACCCCTATTAACAGAATAAGGTAAGGGACTGAGTCAGAAGCACTACCCCAGCCTGTCTTCACCAACGCAATTACACTTCTCATCAAGTGGGAAGGAAGGAAGGAAGGAAGGACCCTTATTCCTCCAAGTAGGATCCGAGAGGTGCACGCCCCCACTCTGCAGTAGAGAGCAAGAAGAAATTAGAAGCCCCATATGTCTCGTTTTCAGTCTGAACAGCATTACTAAGGAGCATCATCAGTGTCTGGTGGCGTTAGCGTCAGGGATAGAAGCACAGAAGCTCCAGCGCGTGTTCGTACCCTGGTGGAGTAAGGAGGAGTGTAAAAGCAACGATCTGAGGAAGGAGCCCCGAAAACGCCACAGCACATCTGTCCTGCTTCCTGCAAATTGGAATGAGACTTCACATAATGGAACCGTAGCCGAAAAGGTAGAAAAATGATACCAAAATATAGAAGCAATGAATGCATAACGCAGAGTCACATAGATCAGAACGCATAATAAATGAGTGCATAATGCAAAATCTTATAGAAATGCATATTAACTGAATGCATAATGCATATGATTTCTTAAATAAAACCATGGGTGCAGTAAAGTACCTCCAGCTAGCATTGTGTTGTGAAGAGAATTAAATGAGGAAAGAGCAGATGAAATAAAAAGGAAAGCCTTTTCATTAATTTTTAACATTTAACAATAAAACTCAGTAGCATCAAGATGGTTGTACCAGCATTTTTACTTGCACTGCAATTTCTTGTTGGCTATCAATGAAATTCAAATTGATACCATTCTCCTTAATGAGAAGTAACTGGTATATCCGAATCTTGAGTTTTAGAACCTATAATTCCATATTAAGTCTTTTTTACCACTTCTGAGCCCTGAGTTAACGCCCTTTCCCTGTGGTATGGATATGCAGAGAGAACACAAGTTAATGGCTTGTCCAAGTTTCTGTGATGCTGCAGATTGTCCTCTGTAATCCCGCTGAACATGCAAATTCAACTGTCACCCCCCACAAAGGATTCATTTCAATAAGTAACGTTTTTTGTTACCTACAGTTGAAATGTAAATGTGTACGTTATTCTTGTTTTCTGGCCTTTTGGAGAATATTGGTATTCCTCCCTCGCCCCGCCTGAAGAGCAAGGCAGAAAGGTGATGCAGTAAGTCTAGAGACCTCCAGAAATCACCTACTATTAAATGGCTGTTTGCGGATCAGAATGCTGTGGGGAAATGGGAAAGGGAACAGATGAAACTGTTGGGAATTGCCACCAGTTTTCGTAGCAGCCTTTGGACAAAGTTCTACAGCCCTTGTGTGCTATTTCTGCATTAGGACTAATTTCTGGAGGTGTTATCTGTCACTTCAGCTTTTTATGGCGAACTCATTATTATCCCATATCAAAACAAATTTATAGCAGCTTGGAGGATTGCAAGCCCTCCTCCTCTCCAGCTAGATTAAATTGTCACTCAGTGCTACAAATATAGCCTGACCACACTTTAGGTAAACCTAAACCCAAAAGCGATTACTTGAGCTGACACTTGAAGACGCTAGTTTACATCGATTTATTTTCTCCAGATGGGAGATTGTAGTGGACAGATGAGGTTGTGGATAGACTCTTTGCTCAAGTTCAAACACACATCCTAAAGGGAAGCTGAGATCTTGATCAACGGCAAGGAAAAGTTGATAATAAGCTCCTGTAATCTTCCTAACTTCACCCCTGGAGCTTCCGCTGTCAACAGCAAGATATGAATCTCAGCTCATTGATGGTGCCACATATAACCCCCTAAGCCTCCAGAAGGAGTCTCACCAAGTGTCACTGGCCCTAAAGTAAATGTTGAAAATTTGGCACTTCATCACTTGAGAGTAAATTCCATCACAATGTTTGCAGGACTAGTTTGTGCAATTTTATGCATTAAGAAAAATAAAATAAAATAAAATAAAAGTAAAGGAAAAATCGAGGCTTTATCAACAGATGCCAGGTGTGATGTCCCAGTGCCATTATCTTGTGCAGCTCCCAGGCCACATTCTTACTCCAATTGTTGAAGACAGTAGCTCTATAAACCTCAGCTTGTGTTGATCAAACCACCTTCTGTGGAAAGGCCACAAAAGGAATTTGAACTATGTTAAATAATGTTTAGTCATCTGGCTTCTGTGATCTGCATCGTATCGATTCCTTGAGAAGTATCAAGAATGATTGAAAAGCAAAGATATTGTTAATAGTCCTTAAAACCCCAGAAATGCCTCAGCTCTAGCTCTGTTCCACCCAAGAGGACTATTAGGGAAATGGCCCAACAAAGCCCAGATTTACAGAAATTTAAGTAAAATTGATATCAGGAAGATATTCAAGATCCTGTATGACAAATGTAATGGCTCTTATTCTTATGAGTAATCTCTTGCTAAAAAATATATCACCTGGAGGGCTCACTCTGGCAGCAAGTGTCATTTTTCACATGGGTATAGAAAGTCAATTTCTTTCTGCTCTCATTAAAGAACATGAATTTTGTGACTTCTTTGTTTCATCATCGTGTTGCCTCAGTGGTTTACTTGACATGTCCTTTACTGTGGGAATGTGTCTCAGCTTGGTTTTGCTTCTTAGAGGGGGTGGATTGCATTATTCTTCCTTTTCTCATTTTCCTGTCATTTTTTGAATAATGGATTCATTGTATCAAACCCCTTATTTCACTTCACTTTTCATTCATTTCTTCATGAGGAAGGTAGTGAGGGCGTGGAAGAGGTTACCCAGAGAGACTGTGTGATCATCCATCTGTAGAGATGTTGAGTACTTGGCTAAGCAAGTCGTGGTTGGTCTGACCTAGTATTGGCAATAGTCCTGCATCACCTGGGAGGTTGGACCAAATGACCTAAAAGGTCTTCTGCCCAGTGTTACTGTCATTTTGTGGGTCATTTGGAGCACAGAAAAGCACCTTTGGAATGTTTTAATCCAAGATTTGGGGTTTTCTTTCATCTTTAAAACAGTGAGATAGTAATAAAAATGGTTTGACGAGGGACTATCTGTTGTTTGGGTACTTGATTGATTTTGCTTATGGGCTTTCAGAATCCTGCCCTCTCCAGTTCCAGAGCCCCTCTGCTGATGGGGCAGCATTTGGTGGCTTTAACAAAGGACATATTACTGTTGTCAGTAAAGTAGATATTTTGATGTGTGGAAATAATTTCTGAAAAACAAGAAATGCTGTTGTCTTACTGCTATGACTTCAGAGGTGGAAGGAAAGGTCCTGGCTCCAAGAGAGGAGCAGAAGAGGGTCCGTGGGCTGCAGCTGGAGAAGGGCGTCCTCAGTCTGGAAGTAGATAAGCTACAGACAGTCTGCTTTTTTTTTTTCATTGGCACATTATATGCCGTTAATATTAACTGCAGACTCAAAGTACATCCCTTGACATTTACAAAATGTTAGTAGGCTTTGTTCTCGTGCAGGTGGCCCTTTGCTTCTCCTCGGAAGAGTTAAGCGAGGGACGGTAGGAAAAACGTTCTGTCCGTGAGCCCCTGCTCTGAGTCGTGGGCTCCCCTGGTCCTGCCACAGCCTCCATCGCACCCCGGCTCCTCTGCCCGGGTCTCTTGACAATAGGCTGTGTCACTAATGGCGTGTATATATGCCTGTGCTTATTTAATGAAGAATTAGGAGTTAGATGATTAGACCAATTCGTTATGTAGCAGCCAGCCTAGAGTGAGTCCTCCTCGGCTAACAGGTTACGTTCCTTCCTAACCTGGTCCCGAGGGGATGTAGGAGCAACAGGTAAAACCCTCTATAATCATTAAAAACCCAGTGGATTATCCGGTTTGCATTTAAAATATATTCTAAGGCCCACCTAAGTTTGCTTTCTTTTATTATTGCCCAAATAAAACACTACTCTTAAGTAATTTGAAACAAGTTCATAGAATCATAGAATCGTCTGGGTTGGAAGGGACCTTTAAGATCATCTAGTCCAACCATCAATCTAACTCTCATCAAAAAAAAAACCAAAAAGAATCCATACACCCCCCCCCCACCTTACCAAACTATGTCTCTAAGAACTATATCAACCCATTGTCTTTTGAAAACCTTCAGGGATGGTTCCTCAGCAACTTCCCTGGGCAGCCCATTCCAGTGTGAAAACCCGTTCAGTGTCAAAATTGTTCCTAATCTCCAATCTGAACCTCCCCTGGCACAGCTTGAGGCCATTTCCTCTTGTCCCAGTTCCTTGGGAGAAGAGACCGACCCCCTGCTTCTCTACAACCTCCTTTCAGGGAGTCGTAGAGAGTTCCTCCCCCTTTGCAGTGACTCATTAACAGGTTTGTTAATTGGGTTGTGCCCCACTGTGGGTCAGGGTCTGCGTGCTGGGGAGGGATGCTGGCGGTGCATCTGGCTGAGTTCTCCACCCTCAGGTGTTAGATGGCCTCTCTCCTAGAGCTTCCAGCATTTTGATATTTTACTTTTGCTGCTGTTACTGTTATTGCAGGGGACAGTCTGTCCCTGGCTTCGTGTCCTCTTTTTCCCCGCCCTCATTCTTGTCATTAATCTCCTTATTTAGTTTTTCGTAATGCAAATATTTACACTTCATTTAACAACATGACCAACGAGGTCCTCAGCAAAAAAGTCTTTGTAGGGCAGCCGATCATCACGGGCAGTCTGATACCAGGGACTGCAAACTCTTAAAGTCAATCAAGCTTTAAAATAGTGGCCGACCATCTCACCGAGGTACCCAGCCAATCTGGGAAGCGTTGAGGCTACGGCAATAAAGTGAAATATTTGCCATCTGATTATTTACGCTTGCTTTGTTTAATTATAGTTCGAAAATGAGATCATCACGAAACTGGATCATGAAGTGGAAGGAGGCAGAGGAGATGAGCAGTACAAAGTGTTATTTGACAAAATGTAAGTGTTGATCAGCAGTGAGATTTATGCCATGGAAAAGTCAGGAGAGAGAGCAATTAGACTACAATGAACTTTGTAGCCCAGAAATAATTAAAATCTGTTAATGATGCACAATATTTAAAATTGCACCTGAGTCAAGGTTGGGTTTTTTTTCTGCTCGTGATTAACAAGGCGAATGTAATTGGTTTTTCAGTCTCTTGGAGCACTGCAGGAAACACAAATACCTCGCTAAGAGCGGAGAAACTTTCGTCAAGCTCGTTGTCCGCTTGATGGAGAGGCTGCTGGACTACAGGACCATAATGCACGACGAGAACAAGGAGAACCGCATGAGCTGTACCGTCAACGTGCTGGTGAGTGAGGAGTCTCCAGCCTGAAGGGCTTACTGCGTTCCTTATCTCACACCCTTCACCAAAGATCCATGTTGGGATTTTCATGAAAGTTTGAAATACTTTGGGGTTGGTTTTTTTTCCCTTTTTTAATGAAAGCGAATCTATGCAAACAGTTTTTACTCCTTCAGTTGATTTTAAGAAAAGATTTAAGAAAGAAATAAAAAAATTGATTTTTACAACTGATACATGACGGACTTTATGCAGAAAAACACTGTGACGTACAGAAGGTTGGAGTAATACGCGGTTCACTACCAAAAGTTTCGTGCATTTGCAATCCCACTTGTATTCTGCTCACTGCTCAGCTTCCCTACTCAGAAGTTTTGAAGGGATTTGAGTGTAACTGTTTCATTCACAGTAGAAAAAGCTGGGCCTGTTTTCCTCACTGGTGTGAAATTTCCTCCTCTTAGTTCCAGAAATTCTGGAATTTCTATTCTGTGCTACAAACCTGTGTCCCTTTAGGCGAGAGCTGGACAGAGCAGGAGTCATCCCTAGAGTGCTCACATCATGCTCCTCAGTGGAAGCGTTAGAGTGTGAGGCTTTCCTAGCCCAAAATCAGCACATATGAAAAAATGATCTCAAAATAAATTTTAGAGACCCCCCAAACACAGTACTGGCTGGATTTGATTTTTCCAATAGGACTCTATTAAACTGCTACCCACTAAGGACTCTCAGCTTTCATCCCTATATCATTATCAAAGCTTTTACTTTATGCCCCGCTATGGCATCAGCTGTAAATGGAATTGGAATGGGAGAAAAGACAGAGACATCAAATCAGAGATCAGGATTTTATTTTTAGTTCGGTTTTCCTCCCTGCACACATCAAAAAAGCATCCGAATGTTCAGGAAATGGGAGGAGAGGAGGGACTTGGAGAGTTGTCATCGGCCGCTGATCTAGCGAGTGCCATTAGGTTGCCCACAGAAAAGTCATAGTGTCCTCCTGAGCAGAATTTGAGTTAAAAACACCTGCTAGATAGGAAATAAAAAATTGCACACAGCAATTTAAAACTGGGAAAATTTCCCTGGGAAGGTGAATTTATTTCTCCTTCCCTTCATCATAACACTCTGAGTCTCCTCCTGCTGATTCTCACCACACCAAGGGCCGGGGACCAGTGGGACGCCTGGGGCTGGGTTCCGTTTTCTCAAAGTGTCTCCAACAGCATCTCCTGATGTCTGTTTTTGTCACCTGAATTGTTTGAATATTGGTAGATGATAAATTTTGTGGGCGATTGATGGCTGTCAGGTGAAATCACTGTGAGATGTCCACACACAGCCTGGCTGTGGAGTCTGTGGGAAGTGCAGGAGAGCATCGCAGGCAGAGCTGCCCTTCCTTTTCAGACGGCGTGATTTAAAACTTTCGCTTCCTTTTCAAGTCCCATGTGCCCTCCAGGGCCAGCTCGGTCTTTTCATCATTCTCCTGGCACCTGAAGTGAAATTTATGCCTTTGCAAAAATCCAACCCAGGGCTGATATGCAGCACAATTCCCACCTGAGGTCTCAAAGAGTTCTTAATTGGGACTTTAATGATGCAGAGGCTTTCAGAGGATTAAGTTTGTATGTATTGACTATAGTTGAAGTCAGAGGTTTTATATGTGTTTAAGCCAGTGCTGATGTTAAATAATAATAATAAAAAAAACCTTATCAGCCCTCAGCTGCTTGTTCCTGCCCCGACAATCCTGGTGAAAGCAAACGTGCCACCAAGGGAGCAGAGCAGATCCCAGGAAGGGTCTTGCTGAAAGCTCATGCTCTTCCCCTCCAGTTTTTTTTCATCCCCACCAGTTCCTGGGCCCGTTCCCTGCAGGCCCACCAGGGAACCCTCACCCAAAGATGGGGCAGGAGCAGGGACAGCATTCTGGGGCAGAGGGGACTTGAGGAAATGTCACCTGTGTCTGTGCCAACCTGCTGCCCAAGCCTCTTCCCCTTCTGGTTGGTTTGACGTTGCTTCTGGAGCTCCACCAGAAGGGCAGAGCAGCTGGTAGCAACATCAGGGTAAAATGGTTTTATGTTATCGGTCCACCTAATTCAGAAGTCTCTTCTACTTCAAAAAACACCAAAAAAAACCCCACAAGTAAGAAAAAACAACAGAAATTGTTTATGTGGTTCAGTTTGTCTCAAAACCAGTGAGCAGTTCCATCAACTAAAATGGTATATCCAAGGAATAAGCCATCATTTCTCACTCTGGTCCCTAGATTCTATCTTGTATTTTGGTTCCCTTTGAAGGGCTTCCACATCTCTTAGTGCTGGGCTTGGCCATCTATATTAGCGGCTCCTCAGATTGGTTTAATTTATCATTGAAATATATTGTAATTCAGTGAGGGAGAAATTTCTTTGTATTTTGTTTTCTTAGATGTATTTTAGCTTTTGAAGGTGAACTTGAAATTAGATTCAGAAATGCCTTTAATATCTCACCCGCTTTATCATATCTCACATTTACAATATTTGTAGTGTTAACTAGTTTATCTGGAGACCGGAGGCGTTCAGACATTTCTGAAGTGGGTGATGATAATGTGTGGCATATGAAACCAGATAAATAACACTAATCTAACTTTTTATTTCCAAAGAAACTATTAGAATTCAGGGGCAGATGATGTATTGCTCAACTAAGGTGTGGAGTTTGAAATCCATAGAACAACTGTTGCTTAAAAATTACGGGTTTGCATATTACAAAATTTCAGCTGAAAATGGTTAGTGATGTGTGACTTGCAAATGCCAGAAGCAAATTTCTGGCAGTGTTGTTCTTGCAATTTCTTAACCTTTGCAATGAGACATAAGCCCTAATATGCTACATCATGAAACATCACAGCATTAGACTTTATAAGTTAAATAACTTGTGTTCTGTGTCTAGAGGCAGATTTCATTTTGCAGTTTTGAGGTTGATGTTACACAACTATGAATTTTTAATTTCCAGCATGTTCTGTGTACATTCCAGGCTGTGAAATCAAAGACTTTGTAACAAAATTATGTTGTTTTTCAGAATTTCTACAAGGAGATTGAGAGAGAAGAAATGTACATAAGGTTTGTAAACACGACCAGTGACAAACTCTGCTTGACTTTACTGTAATGTAATTGGAGAAAATTAAGTTCATATTAAGTAGTCAATTGGGGGCTGGAGGATAAAAAGTAATGAAAAAACCATACCTTTTCGCAGCCATAAGTACATTCAAAAGCTTATCTTCCCTGAGAACAGTGAGCATAAGAAATTAATCATGAGATTTTTATTTTGTCCACTTTCTCCACCTCCTGTGGCTGTATTGTGATGAACACTGAAATGCTCATGAGTGTTGTCACGTGAAAGCAAACAATAAATAAGTCAAAAGAAAACCAAGCAAAGAAATAATTTCACTTCCTGGTGAGGCACAAAATATGTGACTTGGGGTAAAAATGGCTATTAAATAATATCATGACTGATACTTATTTTAAATTTAAAGCTTTTAGGGACCTTTTAAAATCTGTTTTCACACAAAGCAAAAATGGTAATATGTCGTTGTGCTTTTTGTAAACCTCAGGGTTCCTGGTCCTCTGTTTGTACATTGGCTTAAAATTGGCTAGACCGTTGTGCTAGAATGATGAAGGCTGGTTTTTGACTGCTATTTTAGGTATCTAAATATTATTCATGAATTCATTCTCAGATGCTTGTTACCTTCTCGGAAGAATTTTCATTTGTGAATTTGCTTCCTGTTGCTTAAATGGTTTTAATTATTGCTTTATTAATTTGCAAAAAGAAAAGAAAATCTAGGAAAAGGCAGGATTATAATTGTGGACAAACATGTGAAGTTGAGTCGTAGCTGCCCTCTTCAGTACCTCCATATAGACAAATCGTCTCTCACTGGCAAACCCCCACCCAAATTCTCTTCTGCTTCTGTTAAAAAACTTATAATGTGTCATTGTGAATATTAATGGTCTGTATTTTCTCTGGCTTTTTCAAAATACAGTTTTAATAATTTTTTTTAACAAACTGTTGGGTTTTTTTTAATTGTCACTGAAAAAACCCAACAAGCAAATGAAGAGCATCCCCTTCCAGAGGTGTGATGATGTTGAAGTTAAGGAAGAAGATGTGTATCTGTAGCCATAGCAGAACAATTAGAGCAATATCCCTTGTGCAGAATCTGTAGTGGATTCATCACACATCACAAGTCATTTAGATGCATTGGGAAAAAAAAAAAACCACAACAGAAATGCAAACGGTCCTGAAGGTTGTCTGCACACAGAAATACGAGCTTTAATTAAACCCACATAGATTTAGTTGCTTGAAGATAGAGTTGAACCATTGTAGTCTGCAAAATAAATTATTTAGTAACATTTAAGAACCAACCCTTATTAAGAAGCACCGTTTTTGTGACTTGCAGGTATTTGTACAAGCTGTGTGACCTGCACAAAGAGTGCGATAACTACACGGAAGCTGCCTACACGTTACTTCTGCACGCAAAGCTGCTGAAGGTGAGCACCGAAAATCACCCGAGCAGTAACCAGGAGCAGGATGCTTTGTCAGCCTCACAACATCTCCATTTAAAGCCAATTATCAACTTCTGAGGGGTCAGTTTTCTCTTTAGCACATGTAATTAGTACAGGCAGGAGAGCAGCCCTCTGCCGGCCGGGTGTGCCAGGGCGTGATTTACTCCCCCTCAGCTGGAATGATGGAGCCGTGGTGAAGGCAGGGCTGCAGGTTATAAATTGCAAAGCTGCAATCAAAATTCCTTTCAAATATCAAAATGATGTAATGCGTGGAGGCATCTAAACACATATTTCAATAAATCAGCTCTCCCCAGAATTGTTTTTGCAAAGGCAATCCAAGGGAGTGCTGGAGAATGTCCTCAGTGGCTCCTGGCTGTCTGTAGATCCAGTCTTGATTTTGGGAAATCAGAGAGAGATTCAAATGGTTTTCTTTCCAAGTTCACGTCTTCAAAAGGTGCATGTAATTTTAATGCAGTGTTACACAGTTCATAGCACATTTAAAGAGACATAACCACCTTGGTGTTCTTCAAGCAATGTTTTGGCGTAACCACCACCATATATAAACAAAATGTCATCTGTACAAGGTACATATAAATAAAGCACTTGAGTTTTTAACACTACATAGCATCACTCAGAGATGTAATGAAGCTATATTTCTCCAGGGAGACCCAGGTTTCTTTCTGCTCCCTTCGAGGACGATAGCACCCGTGGTTGTATGGGGCAGAGAGTCAGGGACAGAACAATAACAATCTATTTCAGAGAAATATTTCATGAGAAACAACCTATTTTGCATGCCGATGGTGAGTGTATTGTGACCTTGCGTATTTGTACAGAAGAGATTGCTAATGGTGCCCCGTTTCAAAAAGGGAATTTACCTCATTCTAAGCAGTGAGTTGCTCTTAGCAATCTTGGATTTAATCTCAGCGATCCCAAGCAAAACACGGGTGTAAAATAGCTGTCATCACGCTTTACGTGAATGAGGCTTTTAGAGAGGATAAATTTCTTTCCCTTCTTTCCCTTTCTTTCCCTTCCCTTCCTTCTTTCCCTTCCACAGGTGCTGCCTTTCCTGGAAAAAATGGTGGAATAAGCCATGCCATAAAATGCCATTCAAACTTCTACGTGTTACAACTTGAACTTGGTAGTCAGTATGCCTTAGTCGAGCTTGCATAAGAGTTTAGCCAGTTTTTGTTTTTCTTACAGAATTTCCTCAGAGACCAGATGAGTATCTTAACATACACCTTTTATTTACTGGAAAGAAATACCCAGTTTTCATTTCTTATAATGCAAATCGATGGATGGTAAATGTAAGGGTAGTGCTTAGCTCAGGTTTTCATCACTGAGCAGATCTTTGTTTATAAATGTAATTACGTGATAGTTTGGAATTATTTTATTATAAAAATGCATCCATCTGTCTGATGCATAATCCTATTCCTACCAGTAGTTCACAGTGGATGGAGGAGTTTGGGGTCGCTGGAGAAGCAGTAATATTGTGTGTCTGTAACTTGAAGCAGTTGAGTTTTTCTTTCACACCCTGAGGACGGGATTTTCAATGACACTCATCATTGGCATATATTTCATCACCTGGATTTTAATGGGATCACGTTTAGGTCAAGACTGAGAGCTTTGGAGAATTTCACCTTTGAATTTGTGAGAAGGCTGGCTCTGCAGAGAGCGAGCGTCCATCGGATCACTGCGAACTGATGAAGCACACTTCAGAAAAGAGTTTTGTTTTTTAAGGCATTTAGTCAAAATTAAGGTGTTGGAAACTAAGAGAAGATGGTGGCTCTTCGTATACTGAAAACAATGCCATTGCATTGCAGATTCAGTGACTTTGTGTTGCTCAGAGACAGTTTTGCAGTACAGAGTTGTCAGAGTGGTCTGCTCCAGGCAAACACAAACATTCTGGCCAAATTAAATAATTGGGTGAAATTTAATAATGTACAGGAGGTAAAACTGGCTGATGTAACAGCAATTCTGTGAATACATCTGTGAATACACCTCTGGTTGAGTTTCTTCTTTTCCCAAAGTTATACCACTCTATTTCTGTGGCCAGTCCTCCTTCTTTAGCAACTTTGATTTTCTTTTTCAAAGTGAATAGTTTTTCTATTAATTTAATTTCTGAACTTTGTTTCTTAAGGCAACAAGTCTTATTGGAGCACCTGTCCCTGTCTCTCTTTTTATCTCTGAGAAGTTTCATTTGATTTAATGGAGGTTTGTGATGTGATTTGATTTGATTTGGTAGAGGTTTGTTAATCAAAAGTATTAATTTCCTGCTAGGCTCACGAGAGCAGGCAGCTATGGAAGGCTAGGCTATGGTATTAGCATCCTGTCTAGGGAAAAAGCTCCAATATTGTCCCATCCTCAGGTAGATGCAAGAGCTATTAATTGCAGACAGACTATATAAAGTTAGTTGTAATTTTCCCTGCCTCCAAATGTTCTCTGTGAATTTTAGCCATTTAATTTCTGTGCCCGCAGTCCTTAATGTTTCTATTGATGTATTCTTGCCTTTGGGACTCCTCTCAACACCAGCCTGCATCCAGCAGGTTGTACCCATCAATGGGCCAAGGTCCGTCATGTCAAACTCTCTGAGGAGAAGAACCCACCTCAAGAATCTTCCTTCCAGTTGATATCTGTAATTGGCCTCCCATTACAGCAGTTCAAGAAATGGTCCTTCTGTCAAGTATGCAGCAGCAAAAGAAGTCTGTTAGTGCATTAGCTGTGCACTTCTTTAGATAAAAGTATATATTTTATTTAGCCTAATTTTACATATTTCATAACTTCTGATTTTCTTTCCCTTTTCCCCTCTTTCTTGTATGATTTAGTGGTCAGAAGAAGCATGTGCAGCACATCTTACCCAGCGGGACGGATACCAGGCTGCCACTCAAGGACAGCTGAAAGATCAACTATATCAAGAAATTATCCATTACTTTGACAAGGGCAAGGTAAAAAGGGAGGAAAAAATACAAATATGTTTCATTGCTTTTCTCTCTTACTTACAAGTTGAACGATAAGCATAGTTTGCATCAAGCGACCTTTGGGGAGCTTTAAACTTGCTACAAGTTATTTGGAGTGCTTTATGTAAACGGTCCACCAACTAGCACTTAAAGATAATAATACTAAAATAAAAACAGTAAAAAGAAATCAATGGTACATTTATAACTGCTGTGTTAAGGGTAAGTCTATGTGTGGATGATGCCACAGGGAAAATAAAAAAGCAATGCATGTAATTTGGGGGACTGAGGTTTTCCAGCAATTGCAATGGCCAGTGCAATCCTTCAGCTCCCCTTGGTTTTTCTCACCTACACAAAATAATTCCCTCAGAGAATGGATCCCTGTGATTCCTAGCGTAAGAAGGCAGAAGTATTCTCAGCTGAGGATATTTTGCTCCTCCTGCATCTTTTATTGCAGGATGAATTTGCCTTAGGGATTGGGTGGTGGGAATGGGAGAGTGGTGGTGGCACCTGTCCATGGAGAGGGAGGGGTTTGACGTGGGAGGTGTAGGGATGGACCAGTGTTCGGATAATTCATCCACAAATCTCTTTGTCAGGATATTTCAGGAACGCATACTTAGGTTTTTAAAAGCAGGCTTTGTGGCATAAGTGTAGTGCACACAGAAATGTCGTTTTCTGGTAGACCTAGAATATTGTCAAACCAGTTCATGTTTTCCAAGTAAGTTTTTAGCAGAATTAATATTTTGAGAGAAACTTTGCTTGAAAGGTCAAATTTTATACCTTCTCTGAATGCAGTACTTAGAGGTTGTCAATAAATGATGCTCAAAACATTGTCACTCCAGACTGGGATGGAGCTGGGCTGCCCAAGAGCCTGCGTGGGGCTTGTGTAGGTGCCTTGGAGCTTCTGCAGTGGGTGACATTGGCTTCCACAGCACGTTCTGGCTGCCCAAAAAGCTCTTACTAACCCTTTAACAGCAGGTAAGGAGAACCTTGTTAGAATTGGTATCATAACTGATTTAAAAGTATATTTTAATACTATGTTTCTCTCTGGAAAGGAAAAGCCAGAAGTCACATGTTTTTATTTTGTCTTTTTATGTCTTTATGGTTTCATAATTCTGCTTTTACGGCACCCGTATAGAGGTGGTGGGAATTGTTCCTCTGAGCACCAGGCCCAATGTGTTTTAGCTGTAAATTAAAAGCTGCAGCGTCATTTAATCTGTATTGAAAAGAGCCTGTCTTAGGGCTGCACCCACCCGCTTCTGCTGAGAGTGCTAATTTCACTGAATTTCACTGAATTTTTAGAGTTGGAAGGGACCCTAGAGGTTAAATAGTCCAACTCTCCTGCTGAAGCAGGATTGCCTGGAGCATGGTAGAGCATGTTACTCAGGAGCATCCAGATGGGGCTTGAAGCTCTCCAGAGAAGGGGACTCCACGACCTCTCTGTGCAGCCTCTTCCAGGGCTCTGGCACCCTCACCAGGAAGAAGTTCTTCCTCATATTTGTGTGGAACCTCCTATGTTCCAACTTGTGCCCGTTGTCCCTTGTCCTGTCACTGGGAACCACTGAAAAGAGTCTGGCTCCCTCCTCCTTCAAACCACCCTTTAGATACTTATGGGCATTGATAAGGTCTCCCCTCAGCCTTCTCTTCTCCAGGCTAGAGTCCCAGCTCTCTCAGCCTTTCTTCATAAGGGAGATGCTCCAATCCCTGAATCGTCTTCATTGGACTCTCTCCAGTAGTTCCCTGTCCCTTTTGAACTGGGGAGCCCAGAACTGGATGCAGGATTCCAGTTGTGGCCCCACCAGTGCAGAGCAGAGAGGGAGAATGACCTCCCTCCACCTACTGGCCACTCTCTTCCCTACACAGCCCAGGGTTCCGTTGGCCTTCCTGGCCACAAGAGCACACTGCTGGCTCATTGTCATTTTGCTGTCTACCAGGACCCCCAGATCTTTCTCTTCGGACCTTGTCTCCAGCAGGTCCATGCCTGACCTGTATTGGTGCCTGGGGTTCTTCTTCCCCAGGTGCATTATGAGCTGTTTGTGTAAACAATAGGCGAAATACCTGCTGCTCCCTTTCCAGCCCCTGCCCCGATACCCAGCATGGTGTTCGCGCTCCACAGGCTGTTGTTAGACCTAATAGCCAGTCTGTCTAAATTTTAATAATCTTTAATTTTTTTTTTTAATTTTTTTTTTTTCAGATTTTACAGCTAGAAATGAGGCAAGGCTCTGCCTGCTTTCCAAGGAAATAGCGCTGAAAATGTTGTCTTTTCCCTTTCCCTCATAGTTGCGTTAAACAATTGAATCTTCATTATTCTAAATTTCTTTGGTGAATAATGATATTGAAGGGACCGTTGAGATTACTTATTTCTACTCCTTTGCGTAACATAAATCACAGGACTCCTGTGTGATTTTTTCATGCATGTGAGATGATTCATTTTCAAAGCCCTCTTTCCTAGTTACTTCTCTCATTTTCTGGTGACTCCGGTCGGTGATAAATTTTCCTAATCTTTAATGAAAAGAAAAAAAATATCAATATACAGTGAGAATATGAGCATCTTACACAAATTTTCAAATGTCAGGAAGCTCAAAGTTGAGGTTTCCGCAGAAGAATTAAGTTAATCCTCTCAATTGGGATGTTCTGACATTCAGTTAAATCGACTGCTTACATTTACCTATGCAGTTTGCAAATGCAGCCCAGCAGCAGGAATCATCTGAAATAGTATTTGCTGGCCATTTCTAGAAGATGGTGCCGATACACTAACCAATTTGTCTGGTTTTTACCATAATTTCCCAGCTGCGTCTCTGACAATTCACTCTGGATTGATCCCACTGCTTTGCTTTCCTTTCCCAGGCAGTTAACAAGAGATGGCAAAAGAAGGGGATTTTCCCCTGGGCAGCTGTAGAGCTTTTACAGAAGCTCAGGAATCTTGTTTTAACATTGTTGTGAGTCTGTGCTTCTTCCAGTCCTACCTGCCTGATGGGAGCAGTGGATGCGAGAGGGGAGGTGGACATGGTTAGAAATATTGTGTAGAAGAAATGGAGGAGAGGGATTTCCTAAAAGGTGGCACTTTGTTTGAAAACATTGGCTTTTTGGCTTTTTTTGCTGTTGTTTTTTTAAAGGGCAACATAGTTCAGCCGCTCAAAAATCACAATCCCTTTCTCTTACTGGAGTAATTTCCCAAGAGGAAGGAACAGTTCACTTTTCAAGTGAAGATCATCCATGAGATTTAGTCCCTAAATATTAGCATTCGTGGCGAGATGGATTTAGAGGAAGGTGTAATCCTCCATCTGCAGACTGGAAGGGAGTGGATCTCTCCCTTCTAAACCAGAAGTGCTGGAGAAATTTGTAATTTAATAATAATACAGAGTGTGGGCTTGGACTGATAGCAGGAGTGTGGGTGTCTCATTTGGAGGACAAAACACTGGCCCTCACCATGAATAGCCCTCCTATTTGTAGTTTGAGATCAATTAAAAATTTCTCATTTTGATTTGTTTTTCTTAATATATTATTCTTAAGAAATTTGCTTCTTTTCTTACGTTTGCCTTTTGGTCCTTAAACCAATCTCCTGTAAAGCTGAAGATCACCTTTCACCTGTAGCAAATCAGCATTTTCAGATATAACTTCTGGATCTCCTGTTCTACTTTATGGATTTGATTCCTTATTAACACCACTTTTCATCGCTCTTCTAAGCAACTTGTTTTCAGGATGAAATGTTGTTACTTCCAAGATTCCCTGGTATACACATAGTTTTCTCTCCTAGATTAGTATTCTTCACTGCATTTCACTTTCCAGTCTCATCTCCATCTCCCTTGGCTTTTGTCCTCAGAAACCTTATCCTCACGCTTATCACGCCAGTCTCAGCCATCCTTTCAACTGCTCTGAAGGGTTTGCTTCTTCTGTGTTTTGTAATTTTCAACAAAGCCCTTAATCCAGGGACTTTCCTGAAAATTGGGAGGTGAGAGCATCTCGGGATAAGAAGGGAAAACAGTGGCGGTAATAAAGTGATGAGGGAAAGGGGTGGAAATTTGTGGAGCAGCTGATGTGTCAGTCAATGCTAATGAAATACTCGGCGTCCTTGGTAAAGATAAAAACAGGCTTGAGTGGTCTCTGGAGCCACAAAGGAATCAGCACCATTCTTATTCCTGCCTGATAAAATGTGCAAACCACAACGTGTTTCACGTTTGCCAGCGGATGCCGCAGTCTATAAATCAGTGCAGGTTTTCCACTGCTCCTTCATAAATTGAAAGCGTTGGTCCCAGGAAGGAAAAAAAATAAATGCACACTGCTCGTTTATTTCTGCTCTTCCTTCTTCCCCAGGACACCCCCCCCCCAAAAAAAAAAAAAAAAATTCTGCTATTTTACTGGAGCTGCAAAACACAAAATATTTGAAACCACCCAGTAAATGTCAGGCTTTGGCTTGAAATGTCTGTTTTCCAGCTTATGGGATGGCAGCAAATGGCTTTTTCTTCCCTCTAGCAAGATAGTGGCGAAATCCACCTGTTTGCCAAAAAATCAGCCCGAGGCTCGTGTCTGTCCCACGTCAGATCCTAAGCCTGTCCCGAGAGCTCTGAAACACAGAGACAGTCTTCAGACAGCAGGGATCTGGTGTTTGACCACCTTCCAGATGAGTGCAGCAAGTTGTTTTAAAGGGTTTCCAACCAGGGCTCTATCTTCCACATCTTGGATGCAATACTCACAATAGAGGAATGCTGTGTTTTAACCTTTTATTTAAAATATTAAGCTTACATGATGGTTAGTTAACACTACCTGATGTTTAAACAGCTTGGAATGTGCCTCATACATCAGAATATTGCACGATAATATTCTTATCTTGGACTAATTTCATTTTTATTGACTGTTAACTGCAGGAGCTAAGAAATAGCCTAAGATCCTCCTTTACTGCTCTTGAAGAACCTCATGCTGCAGTTCTTTCTGGGCAACAGGCAATCCAGCTTCAGAAATAAATCACATTGCTAGGTTTTCCCTAAAAAGATCTTCTGCATCCTCAAAGTCTTTCCCATAACAATTTGCGGTTCGTGTCTACACAACTAAATTTAGGCTCTACACATTTTTCTTATGCCTTCAGTATAAAAAAAGCATTTTCCTTCCACTCTCGCCAGCCTCTCTCTCTGGTACACTCTCCAGATAAATTATTTCTTACGTTAATGAGTTGTACATCGCACAAATCCCGTGTAGCGGCTCCCCGTGCGGCTCATTCCTCCAGAAGACCTGCCACGTCTTGGGCAAACCTGGGAAAGCTTCCAAGGCAGGAAATCTGCGAGGCAGCAGATTGGGAGTTATTGACCTTCAAGAATATAGATTGCATTTATCAGGATCCTTTGCCACAGCCGTGCCGTCCTCACCTGAATAAATTTGCTCCGTAGTAAACAGAGGAATTTTTGTGAGGGTTGATTTTAAACACCCGGTTCCTGCTTCTGGTACGATGTTGGAGAAATGACTGGCTTTGGTGGGGTTTGTCTGGGGCTGTTACAGATGTTGAAATCCAGCTGCACAAAGAGCCGAGGGTTAATGGACTCATGGACCTTTGGAGTTCAGGAAACTCAACGTTTTACAAATTGAGTGTTATAATACGAAGTTCCTGGTGTTCCTTCGGAGGGCTGAGCCAGACAATCTGATTTCAGAATGGAGGTGTTGGACCTGAGAGGGTTTTTAAGAGGAAGCAGCAACCAAACGGTGGTGCTTTTCTCTCAGACAGATCCTGGGCTGGAGAGGGGCCAGGTTGGAGCCTGGCAAGAATTGAAAGAGGCTCTTCCCACGGTGAGGAACTTCTATCGTGTGTTTGCAGTAGGATAGAGAAAGAGTCGTTTTTATCTCTTACCCATACCTGAAAGTGCCCCATTTTCTGCAAATATGCCTTTACTATTAAACTCATGTTAATTTTTGTTTAGGAATAAAAATATGCTTTGCATCGTTATTCTAGATTAGATACACAATATGGATAAAAACATTCCGATCCTCCCATTTGCGAAAATTGCGCTGCAGAGTGTAGAACCTGCCTCGTGGTTTCCTGCAGACGTGATCCCTCATTATGGTGATTGTGATTAGTCATTCTGATGCGCTTTTCATCTTCGAGGCACTTTACAAACATGAGGTAACTCATGCTCATTCCAGTTCTCTTCCCCAGATAAACAATGTTATGAACTTCGTTGTAGAAAGGAGAAAAATAGAGAGAAGGGGTTGAACATCAGGTGGAGATGTGAGGAGTTAAGGGAAGTACCAGGCTCTCCTCCTCCAGAGCATCCATTGCCTTTCTGTCTTAAATCAGGTCACTGTTCAGTCTCTGCTTTGCCAAAGAATCTGCTCATTTGTTTTCTTTAGGACTCAAAGCTCCTTTTCCCTCGCTCAGCCATACCAGTGGAGTTTCTGACCCATCTTTTCTCTTCCTTCACTCCCTTACTTTGGGAAGCTCTGGCTGCCCCATCCCTGGAGGGGTTCAAGGACAGGTTGGACGAGGCTTGGAGCAACCTGGTCTGGTGGGAGGTGTCCCTGCCCAGGGCAGGGGGTTTGAAACTGGATGATCTTTAAGGTCCCTTCCAACCCAAACCATTCTGTGATTCTAAGTCTCTGTCTTTTCTCCCAGCAATCTCTTGTAACTATTTTTCCTTTTGCAGCCCCCATCTCCTCCACCATCAGCAGCTCCCTGCCTCTTCAGGCTGCTGCTTTCCTCTCTGGCTGCCAGGACAGTCTTTCAATCCATCCTTGGGTTTGAAAATTGGCTTCTCATTTCCAGGGAGAAACAGGAACAGCGAGCAAACCAATGGGACATGAGCCATGTCTTGCTTTTGTGGTGTTGGCATGATACACCTGGGGGAGGCTTAGTGAGTGTCGAGCCAGGCTGGGCTCAAAATTGCCAATTCCCAGGGAAAAAAAAGATATTCCAAGTCCTGTTCTGCTGTTTGTGCCACTAAATCACAGGTAGCTGTGCTCAGCCTGACCCCTCAGCCAGGGCTGGCAGCAGCCTCGGTGACACAGACAGTCATTTGAACCCTTCATGTTTTACTCTTCTTTTTAATCAGCATCTAGAACTAGGGATTTTCCTAGAAGTCTATATTTTTTTATTAAGTTTTCCCAATATACTAAGAAACATGAGTTCAACTTGCAGATTGAAAGACAAATAAAATTCAGCCAATAGTGATTTTGGGCTTTGAGTGGTGGGATTTCATTTGTGTTTGTGGGGGGGCTTTTGATTTCAGGGGAATCTTGGGGGGTAAAATATTTTGCATTTACATTGTGTTAAAGCAGATGGGACTAGGGGGGCTGTGTGGGATGGAGCACCGTTCCCCTCCTCTTTCCCATTATCCAACTCCCACCCTCTTTGGAAGTGGTGGTTCTTCATCTCAAACTCTTCGTTCCCAAAGGGGGATGTCTCCGGGGAGTGATGGGGAAACGTGTGTTCAGCCATTTCCCTCAACCCTCCTTCATCCAGCTGCTCGTCCTCTTATTTCACCGGGACAAGGAACAAGTGGCCTGATGCTGAGAGGAGAATTAGGTGGTGTGGACAGGGCATTTAAATTTAAGACCAAGGGTAATATGAAAAAAAAGGGTTTATAACTCAATCCAAATCTCATTATTTTTTTTAATAAAGTCAGGTCAGCAATGCCAGCCAAATTGCAGCAGAAGAGGCAGATTATCAAGTTTGATCTTAGATAGCCTGGTGTGCTAATTTGAGCATCTTTTTTAGGTTTGAGTGGTTCTTTTGTATTTAAAGTAGAAAAAATTAAAAATGCACATTTAAAAACATTCTTGCTGCTCCTCATTAAGATTGTTGGCTTCTGAAGAGCTGAAGGATATTGTTAAATTTCCTTGGGTCAGTAGAGACGGCTGCTGAATTTCATGGTTGAAGGACAAGAGAGGAAAGAGAACCAATGGAAATATAATGAATATTCGTTCAAAACAATATCTGCAAATTGCCTGGCCTGTCTAATGTAGATTATAGATATTAGAGGGAGAGAGAGGTGATTATGGGCTGTAATCAATCAACAACATTTATCTGAAGTCCTGGGTTCTGGGTTTCTTTGTGGGCAGGCCGTGTTTACATGTTATTGGATATCTCGTTGGGCTTGCAGGAATCATTTTATTTCTGAAGCAATTTGATCATTTGACTTGATTTGCATTAAATAGAGACATGTGGGTAGTGCTGCCACAGCTACTTGGCACATCAGAGGCACAGTGTTTTCAGGCGTGTGACACAATGCATTTGGTTGTGTTTTATTAAGATTTATTTTATTCCAATGTTGTTGTTTAACCAAGGTATGTAATTCAGGTTTTTTTGTTGTTATCTTGTGATTTTTTTTCCAACAGATGTGGGAAGAGGCCATTGCCTTGGGTAAAGAACTTGCAGAACAGTATGAAAATGAAATGTTTGATTATGAACAACTCAGTGAACTGCTGGTAGGTTTTTTTAATGACAGAAGCAACATTTTTTTTCACAATTTTATTTCAAACCTTTTAAAATTGTATTGAAATCTCTTTTATGACAGTAAAATGCAGAAATTGATGCCCGCTTTGGCTTTGTTGGACAAATGTTGATTAACTGGCTACCACTGGAGTGCCTGAAAAAGATTGAATTCTATTTTTTTTTAGCTGACAGATAAATATTTCGGTAATGTTAAGCTGATGTATTTGTGGTATAAAAGGAAATTTGGAATTTAAATATAAATGGGAACATGAAAAAAATCCCCATTCTCTCTCAAGTGTCTTTCCATATTCACGTTTCTTTTTTTAGGTGTGAATAATCCCCAAGCATTCATGTCTACAGTCAGTTATTTTTGCCCTGACATTACCCACTCATTATGCCTGCACCATATTTTTTTCTCCTGCTCTTCTCGAAAGAATAAAATGGCATCTGTCCCTGTCCCTCCCATAACTGCTCAACCATTTTCACATGACTGGTGACATGATTCCAGTTTGGTTCTGAAAATTCTTGACTTTCAGGCTTTTGATGCATTTGAGGGTGGCAGAGCCCTGGAAGAGGCTGCCCAGGAAGGTGGTGGAGTCTCCTTCTCTGGAGACATTCAAACCCACCTGGATATTCCTGTCCAGCCTGCTCTGGGTGACCCTACTTTGGTAGGAGGGTTGGACTAGATGATCTCCAGAGGTCCCTTCCAACCCCGACCATTCTGTGATTTTGCCTGTGCACTCAGCAGAGTAGATCATCCTGAATTTCTTTGAATTGTTTATCCACTTTGTCCCAGTTTGTCTGAGCTGGGCATTCGTACGCACCCTCTCCCTCCGCTGACACCCATGCTCAGTTTGAGGATGGCTTGGAGCCACCTCCCCTCCAGTATCTCCATCCCCATCTCCCCACAGTCTCCTTTCTTGAGGAGAAAAGAATAAAGGTAAATATCACTTGTCTGAGTTTTCTGGTTTTGCCTCTCCCTTACATGTTCTTCCTTGTTTTGTCCGTGGTTCTGCCCTCCAGCTCTCCACAGCTGAATGTATGTCCCTTTTTGAAGGACCTCCTCCTGTGGTTGAGTTAGTTTTAGTGCCATGTTGATGGTATTCATTGGCCTAACTTGTCAATGGAGCTGTTTTCTCATTTCTTTGTAGAGCAGGAGGTAGGGGATGAAGACACAGAGCATTTCTCAGGTGCTATGATGTGGCAGAAGAGCCCTCCTTGGCCTGCTGCCTGCACCCATGCCTCTGGGGCTGCCTTCAATAGAGGATATTCTTCATCACAATATAAAAGGAATCCGGTAGAGATTGTTCCTCAGCTAGAAATGATTCTCCTGTGTCAGATATGATTATTCACCAGTGGGTAGCTGCTCTCCGAGTCCCTCATTTTTAATTTTCCATCTCCTTTATGCTTGCAACACGGGAACACGAACGGCTTTGTCATGGAAACAGCCTCTCTTCACTTACCATACTGTACCCATTTTTGGAGCAGAAGTCTGGATTTGAACTTTGTACACTGTAGCTGACAGCCAATAATACCAAGTTATGTGTTTCCCCCCCTTTTTTTTGCACAGCAAATATGTCATAGTTACATTAAGTGACTTAATTCCAGGCAGCGCTACAGACCAGCCGTGATTCGGTTATGTATGGAAAAGTTCTTCCTCTCCTAATTGGGGAAAACACAAAACTTCCAATTCTCAGGTCAAGCAACTGAGTTTATCTGCTCTTTATTTATCAGACAGGAGAACTTGAGAGAGATGTCACAGGAATTAGCACCAGCGTGTGTTGGGCATTCAGTACCCTAATGAGGCAAAGACAAAAATTTGCACTCCCGTGTGAGTCGGGTCTTGCTCTTCTCCCCTCGCCCTCCCCCCATAAAATTTAAAATCTTTTTGTTTCTTTCTATTCTCCCTATTGTCTCTTTTGTTCAAGCAATATTAAATATTAGGCTCCGAGACAATTCACAGATGACAAAATAGTTTTGCTAGAGGTCAGCTGAGAAACGTGCAGCAGATCTGGGGCTTTGTAGTCTTCTTGCCATTTAATGTTATCTGTCGTAGAGGAGCCGTAATAAACCTCCCCTCAAATCAGAATTCATTCTCTTACAGTAAGTAATAGACTAAAAATAAGCTAACGAACAGATCGTGTGAAGCTGCACATGTGTTATTATTTCATCATTTGAGATAAAGAAGGATTCCGCTTCGAAAACAGATGAACAGATGGCATCTGACATGCGTGTGTTTATTCCAAAAATCATATTTTTCTGTAATTCTCGACTGCGTGCTTTCCATATGCAAATAAATAGTTGTAAATATGGAAAAGAAAGAGCAAAAAAATGTAATGAAACGTAACAGCCACAAACTGAGAAGTCAGCACCATCGAGAGGAGTTGGCTTTAGGGATACGGGCTCCCTTGTTCCGCTGTTTCGGCATCAGCAGTGCTGCCACCAGGAGTTCAGGCTGCCTAGAAAACTCCTCACCTTCATCAAAATTGAGATCCTGGTTATGGAACAGTCAGGTTCACCAGGACGAGCATAAAATCAATGGCTGCAGACTCTGGTAGTTCAAAATACTAGCGTCTATGTGATAGAAAAGTGAAGAAATGAAATGAGACGTGTTCATGTTTAAGTTAGAGACACACATTCAAGAGATCTAGAGCTGAAGTACAGGGAATCTCCTTAAAGTGTAGCTCATTAAAATCACTCCTATTTATTTTGCAGAGGAAGCAAGCCCAGTTCTATGAAAACATCGTGAAAGTGATAAGACCAAAACCAGACTACTTTGCTGTTGGATACTATGGGCAGGGATTTCCCACGTTCATAAGGGTAAGGTTCCTCCTTTTTCCCCAGGTGACAGCAAGGGTTCTTCCTTTGGAAATTTCCCTCGGTTGCAGAGAACGTACATTGTTGTGTGTCAGTGTGTTATTTACCATCTACCTAATATTGATGGTTGCTTTTTAGGTGTATAAAACAAACATGGGCTTTTTCCTTTCCACTTTCTAATATTGAATGGTGGAATTTTAGTAGAGAAGATTTTTCTTCCGACATGTCCAATGCTTCATACTTCTTCAGGTTATCACTAGAAATGAAGATAGACCACCCCATCCATAAATCAGGGCAATAACCAGCACCATCTGAAACGGTGGCATTTTTGCCTGACGGGTATATATAGATATAGATATATGAGTATGGTAGAGAAGGCTTTTGTACATCCATATTTTCATGTGAGTATCCTTTCCAGCAGAGTCACTAAAATGAAGTAGAGTATCAGAGTTGTGTGCGCTACCTTTAAAAGCAGTCATTTATCATTGATTTTCTTGGTTGTTGTGTGTCAGTTTGAAACATACGTCATTTGGTTCACGCCGGTAACGTAAGTGGAATCACATTTTAGATTTTTGTCCCTGATAGCGGGGTTGTCAAGGAGGTGAAGGAGTGGCTGAAGGAGGGCAGGGGGTTTGACACGTGTGGTGACTCTCTGAGGTCTGGCAAATGGAAATACCACGTCACCTCTTCAGCTGCTGCACTGCTCCTGTCTTCAGAGCTGAGGGTTTTCAGGTTGGAAAAAGTCTCTCTCCAACCCCCAGTGGAAGAGTTACAGTAGATTAATGCAGTTCGAGAGACAGAAGAATGAAATTATTGCTATTATTCTCTGATTTCAGGAAGCTCTGAGAGATTTAGTCTCAGGCCAGGGGCTGGTAGTAGGTTTCCTCCTGGAAGCGCTCGTTGAGGAGATGAATTCCTGGTTGTAACCAAGTAATTTCATGTTAACTCTCTCAGATTATTCCAGGATAAATACCAGAAGCAAGCTCAAGCCTGTGCTGAAGCCCAGCTCACTGGATAAATCCAGTGACTGCTGGTTAAGCTGGTTTTCTCAGCTTACTTGTGGTCGGCTGGTCTTAAAAAAGTGCATATAAAATATGTATTTATGGTGAATTGTAAAGAAACAAACACATGGTGATTTCAGGCAAGAGTTTTCTTAGTGTGTCTGTCTCTCCTAGAAGTCTTAGGACCAGAAATCCAGGCAGAAACTTCAAGTATTTGGAGCAGGAGGGAAAGGCTTTCAAAAATCCCAAGAAATAAACTCAGGTGTTCATTTGGACAAAACCTCCTTTTCCACCAACTAACGAAAGCCCCATGTGAAGAAATTGAAATTCTTGAGTCATCCCAAGAAGCAGCAAACGTGTGTGGCTTTTCATACACCCCGGGGTGCTGCATTACAGCTGCACTTGTACCATTTATGCTTCCTGAGAAGCGCATCGAATTATCAGTTCTTTGCCACTGAAAGGGATAAATCTGACCCCAGGGGGTCCCTTCCAGGCCAAAAGTGTATTTTTGCAGCATCCTCTGTGTGCAGACCCTCAGAAACTGGGAGATGAGCTCTCATATGTTAGCCCAACGCTCGGTCTCCAAATTATGGCTGGAAAACTCATACCAAAGAGGCTCTGAGCGGGACCATCAGTACCTCGAGCTGCCCCAAAGCTGAGAAATGCAGTTCTGCAAACTGGCAGAGCCACGTATGGGCGGCAGACGCAAAGGTGTGATGCTGTTCAATTGCCATCTGTGGCGAAAGACCAACTCTGTAGAGGTGCGATGCAGAAAAACTAAGAATTGGTCTGGTGTTTGAAATAGATGTAGAGTGACGGACATGCAGCAGCTTTTCTGAGGTGTCAGACAGCAAAAAAATTGTGGTACATTGAGTGAAAAAGCTTCAATAAGATGTTTGTGAAACACTTACCAATAATTTAAGTTTTACCAGGCAAAAAATAGAGTCAGTTAAGATTGACCAACCCATTTCTCTAGAAAATGATTAAATTAATATTTTATGATAGTCTCATAGGGGAGAGGTGCGTGATCAGGAATCTTCAAAACGATGAATACTTGATAAAGTCACTGCTGACTTTGCAGAGGGGAGTGTGGCTGTCAGTCGTCGTGAAATGTTGTCACACGTGCCGTCACTCTTCAAGAGAGCGCACGTTATCCCCTGGGAATGTTGGGAATAGCCAGTGATCCCGATCCCGAAAGAGGGGCTGCCCTGGGCGGGTGTGTGGGGCAGCCGTGGGACAGCCTGGCTCCAGCTCAGCCGTCTGGGGTCACCAAAGTGCACCCAAAAATGCCGGGAGCACAGTGCCACCTTCCCGTTAAGCTCCCTATTAAACTCTCTAGTCAAAGGGACACACCAGAGCGTAGCATTAATCTGATACATTCACCTTGAACTGCTTTTTCTCTTCACAACTGAACGGGGTGGTTTTCTGTAAGTGTGGGAAGACACCCTGCTTAACAAAAGCTTCGTGGGTTGGTCAGTGTGTAGTAAGTGAGTGATAAAAACTCTGAAAAAATAGGCTATTAAGTGCCTTGCTGACCGAGAAAATCCACGATATTTATCTTCTGTTGCAATTTTTCCTGGGAATTACAGGTCTATATACATGAATTACAGGTAGATATACACTTCTTTGGCTTCTGCCCTTTTTTCTTATTTTCTTCCTCAAATAGAGAGTATCCTTTCATCTGCTGTGCATTTCAAAAGGCACCAGCACAGAGCTAAGCCCAACTGAGCAAATGTAAACTCTTCCAATTTTCTACCCCTAGTCATTGTCCTAATAAGTGCTGTATAATTTTTTCACAAAGTGTTCGTTTTGAGCTGAGTAATGAGGTTAAACATATTCAGATGCAAGTGTTACGTTCATACAAACCTTAGTTTAATATGTTTGATCAGTTAAAAGTATGCAAGTTGCCTTTTGCATTTTTCTTTAGAATTTAATGTGCTTGTTCAGTATATAAACGGACTGTATAAAATGTATCTTAATTTTCTTTATTGTGAAAAGAAGAAACCAATACTTAGAAATGCAATATACTTAGTTTAAAGGTTATGCTGTGTTCAGACAACAGAAAAAGGCAAAATAGACAATTATGGAGTCTAGGGTGTATCAGTCTTTCTGAAAGATTCAGTGGTTTTTGGACCTTCCGCCTAATAGTGGCATAATTTCTATTTATACTTTTCTCTCCTACTCTTGCTTGCTCACATCAGTGCCCTTTAATAAATGTTTGCATATAAAAAGCCTAATTCTGTTTATTTACATCCATAATGAGAAGAGAGGAGTTATAGGGGGAGATCTTGGATTCGGCAGAGGACATAATTTCTCTTAATACTTTTTCAACGGGTGCCTATTTTATAGATCCTTGAGATCATGTGTTGGATCCCGTTGAATTTAGTGTGTTTTAGGCAGATGCCTATGGGGGAGGTTGTGCTTAACGATCTCAGTACTGCAGCTGCAGGTAAGGAAATCCATCTGGGCTTTATTGAATTGGCTTAAAATATTTGTAAACTATTGATTATGTCATCGTGTGAGGAATGTGAAATTTCTCACTTAACAGCGCTGGAGTCAATGCCCCCCAAGACCCCAGTTTGTCACTGGGGATGCTGGTGTTGGGTTTTCACCTCTCTTATTTGTTTCCAGAACAAAGTCTTCATTTACCGGGGGAAGGAGTATGAGCGGCGGGAAGACTTTGAAGCGAGGTTATTGACTCAGTTTCCAAACGCCGAGAAAATGAAGACGACGTCTCCACCGGGCGATGACATTAAGAACTCCTCCGGGCAGTGTATCCTTAGGTCACAGAGCAGCTCCTCCACAGGTTGAGGATTTATGGCCAACACGAGCAGGAGGCTGTTGCATTTCTGCCTTTAGAGGCATAACACGTGAATTTTGTTGTTCTGTCCTTTCTCCGAGTTCCCCTCGAGCTGCCTGCTCTGCCTGGTTGAAATTTGCTTTTCAGTTCTTAACCCCAGAATTCAGATATTCAGTGCTTTACTGTAAAGCCCAAACTGGATTTACCGTCTAAATTTCACAGGCCGGTGTCGGAACAGATCGTCAGGTGAGTTTGGGTTGGTTTGGCAATTCTATCGAACCCCTTTAGAACATTTAAACTAATTCTTGTTGCCGTATAACAAATCTGTGCACAGCCAAGGAGGGCAGGAATGGTGAGGACGTTCCATGGGTACTCAGTATCAGCAGCGATTCCATCCGACCCACCGGAAAACGGGGATCCCAGAAGCATTTTATATTTATGCATTTATATTTTTTTTTCCTAGAACTTGAGTTTAGCAGCAACTCCTATTTGATTTTGATTGTGGTTTTCCCTCTTTGCAGTTTCTATAGGGTGAATGAAGTCCAGAGGTTTGAGTACTCGCGCCCTGTTCGTAAAGGAGAGAAAAACCCGGACAATGAATTTGCGGTAAAACAAAAAAAATAGAAAATAGAGAACTTTGGGGGTTTGATTGTTTATTCCCCGTCGTTTTGAGAATCTGAATCGTTACGTTTTGGTTGTTAAAAATAAATCCTAAGTTTAAATGTAGTTATTTTTCATAGAAATTCAGTTAAATCAATCTATCGTCTTCTGGTTTATACCAGTAATAAAAATGGGCCATGCCCTATTTATTTTTTCAACTGTTTTGAGAAAGATGTTTAAAATGGTTATACCTGAAAAGACAGATGTCTCTTTCCAATACCTGTCTTGCCATGAAGATTCTACTCGGGCATCTCTTCAAAATCTTTTTGCAGCAATACCTTTTTTTTTTTTTTTACCTTTTTTTTTTTTAACTAAACCATATGTTTCATGTAATGGTCAATAAAACTCCCTTTGAGCACAGCTTGTATCCATCAAAACATTTACAACAGGTTACATCAAGTTGATTGCCTTTTTTTTTTAGAGACACCACTTTATTCACAGGGGTTCTGGTGGGCACACTTAGTAGTGACGCAGTAGTAGTAATTAAAGGAATAAATTAATGCATCATTTCTTGAGCAGGGAACTTGGTTTTCTGCGTAGTCGCAGGCTCTAATCTCATCAATGTGCCAATAAATACTGAGTATTTCTTTTCCTACAGCTAAGACTTGGGTGTTCATTCAGAGGCTCCTTCGGTACCTTTGGCTTCTCGTGGTGGCTGTTATATCAAAAATTGCTAATTTGCTAATCTGTGAAGGTTCAGCTGAGGAGACAGGAAATCCTCTTTTTCTAAAAAAGGGTGCTGGAGAGCACTACAGTTCACAATAGGTTTGAGTGTAGGTAGAAAAAAAAGGTATTTCTAAATCCCTTTGAAAGCTCTTCCTCTGTTAATGGAGGATGGAATAAACAATTCTTTTTTTAAAAAGCCTCACAGTAAATGAGATGAACTACCACTGTCTCCTAGTTATAACAAAATTGGATCAAGAGGATTTTTTGACATTGGTTGGGAACCTCTGCACATGTGTGGAGGCAGAGAGGTTAAATTACGTATTCTTAAATTCGAACCCATAAGGAGATGGTACAACGAAGCCTTTGCAGTTCACCTGAAATCACAGGATCACAAATGCTGCTCAGGATGGGACCTCGGAGGGCTCAGGTTCAACCCTGTCCCCGTCGGGGCCAGCTCTGGGCTCAGACCTGCCTGCCTGGGGCTTTCCCACCGCGGGTCGTGACACCTCCGAGGATGGGGATGACACAGGCTCCCCAGGAACCCATCCCTTGGCTCCTCTGCCCCCCCGGGGGGGAGAAGCTTTCCCTACAGCACAATGTTGTGGTTTTGTGGAGGATGGTTCTTAAAAGCTCTCATGGGAAAAATGACAGCCCAGGCATGGTGTTTCCTTCGGAAGGGGAGCAGCTGCCCTCTATTAAATCATGTATCATATTTAAATCAGTGCTGCTCCATCATCTCCCCAAGCAGACACCCTTGGCAATCTCCCCCTGGCTCCCCGATGTCTGTGGTGCTGCAGTTCCTTTTCCTGATGCTACTGTTTTAAGGCTTTCCTTGAGACAAAGCCTCCCGATCTGATAACGGGATGTTTATGTTCTATTTGCAGAATATGTGGATTGAGAGAACCATCTATGTGACGGCGTATAAATTACCAGGGATTCTGAGGTGGTTTGAAGTCAAATCAGTTTTCATGGTAAGATCAATTTGGCTTTATTAAGGTTGCATAAAGGAACGGGGCTCTTCAGCAGCCAGGGAGCATTTATATTTCTGTGTGACTCTGCTTCAGTTCTGTCACTGAGCAGTCGATGGGATTGTATCTGGCATCCCAAAACAAGGGAACTTGCTCGCTGAGAATGCTAATTATTGATGGAGGGTGACTCAGGTAATGGTTTTCCACTCCCAAGAGAGGAGAAACAGGGGCTGACTCTTCCGGGCCTTTAGGGCAAGGGCCGATCAAGTGCTTGAAGTACTTTTTATAAAGTATTTCTGGCTTTCAACAGGTCAGTTACACCCGAGGTGGTGGAGGGGAACCCTGCTCCATCAGGTTGAATTTGGCTTAAGAGGATTTGGGGTGGTTTTGATTGCCATTTATTCAAAATACACCCTAAATGGAATGCATTGCGTGCATCCCCATCTCTTCTGTACTTATCATTTGTGATTAAAGGTTGTTTTTGTTTCTTCTCCATAGTTTGCTAAAATATACCCCAGCAACCTCAGAGCGTAACTCCAAATTACGCATTTCTCTGTTCTGCCATTTAGACTGTTTGGATAAGACATAGCCATTAAATGCCTTTAAGATTAAATTATTCTTATGCAGCTGTAATTTTTAAGTAGCAATAAAAACATTGTTACTGCAGTTTTTAAATCTCTCTTGTGAGGCTTGTTTTTAAAGGAAAAGAACAATTTGCATATGATTAATTAAAACCTTTTTCATTGCTCCATTGAGGTTATGTTGGACAGTTGTATTTAGATGAACAGAAGTAATGCAGAAAATTACTATGGTATCTATAGTAACAGAATATGAATGTGATGTTTGACAGTAATAGGCAGCTGAATAAAACGCATTGAATTTTTAATGAATTTTGGATTTCCAATATATTCCTGATAGAGAAGATTGTGTTTTATCTTTGTGATGGCAAAAAGTGTTGTTTTATAAAAGCTGGCAAATCTGATGGCGGTCTCTTGCCGTTCGGCGCCGAGAGCGGAGCCAGGGAGGCTGCGTTACCCGGGCAGTTTGTCACACACACCTTTAACGCTGTGCTTGTCACCCAAACGGGCATCAGTCCTGGCAGAGAGCTGCCCAGAAGCTTTTTGTGAAGATGATATTACTCACGTAGCTGCAAAACGATACCAGAATGAAACTTAATACTATGTGGGAAGACGGCAACGGGTAACTTCTGACCTGGCTCTGCCGTGTTTAGTACAAAATCAGTGACTTCTGTCCACCTTCCTGTCAGCTGCAACGCTGGAAGCAGGATCACAAGGTTTACACCCCCATAACGCTGAGTTTTGATTATGGATACAGATATTATTGACGTTTTACTAAACACGGTGAATTAAAGTCACTCTGCACATTTCATGTTTTATTGATGGCACTAGAGTATCTTTAGAGGAAGAGGTGAGAGATCACATCAGCTCAGTGCTGAGAGAGAAGTGAGGAGTTTAATAAATGTGGTGTATTTTGTTACATAACCCACAGGAACATGCATAATTTCCTTAAATCTATTTGCTTTTTAAATTCCTTCTGAGTACTTTTACCTAAGCCTTTTCATTCTCTTCATTATCTGCAAGGAATTTGTCGTAAACATTCATTATTCTGTACCTGACTTGTTTTAGCTGGACACAAATATTTCTAGGGGACAAATTTGCTGAGGATTTTTAATTGCACTTGGTTTTAAAAAGTACAAAATATTAATCTTTGTTTTGGCTTGTTCTTTAACTTCTTAGTGTTGCAGACATAGGAGGAGTACAGCATTTCTGTTTCCCTGAATAGATTGTGTAGTGTCCAGAGTTAACAAGCTACTTGGAACAAGGCTCATCATTTACAAGTGTAGATATTTTTAATAAATAGCTTTCAATAAGATTCAAAGCAGACTTGGTAGCAGTGGGACGGGAACGGCAGTTCTCCATCTGCTTTTAAAAAATTAGAGGGAGGATTATAAGAGTAGTAAAAGAGGAGAATGAGAAAGCAAGCCATGATTGCTGATACAGAAAAGTCAAAAAAAGATGTCTGCCAGCTCAATGAGTGCTAATTTCTGGAGACACTCAAGAGCTTTAAAAGCAATGGTTCATCAACACATTATTGCATCGTTATAAGCCCATTAATACAAGTGACAGAATCCTAAATTTAGCGTAGGATGTTTGCAGCAGCTCTTGCCCAATCAGACGTTGAATGTGGCCTTATTTTGCCAATCCCAGTTTCCCCGGTAGCAGACTGGGCTCTGAAGGACAGACGTCCTCTGTCCGTCTGCGCCGGGGCCCCTCCACGGCCACGGCACCAACCCCGGCTCCTCTCCCGCTCCCAGAATAATTCCCCAGCCATACTTGTTAAAAATGCTAATCAAAACATCCTTGATGTAATCAGACAGCAAGTGTAAGAGTAGGAACTAAAGAGATTTGATTATAAGTGGTTCTCAGAAACATGGGAAGCAACTGATCGCCAGGTAGAAGTGCTGCTTTGTTTATGTAGCATTTATGCAAATTAGGCTGTAATCAAATATACGCTTGCATTTTCCTCACAGGTCTCAATTAACCTTCCTTTTCTATTCCTACCACTTCATTTTTTTTAATGTAAGTAGTGTATGTCTTCCAGTGAGGACTTTCTACACTCTGGGCTGGTAATTTTGAGCCCATTGACTAAACATACATATTTTAGCAATATTTTAAATATTTTAATGCTGTTTCTTCAATGTGAGCAACTGCCATTCGGAGAGACACAGTATCTGGCTGTAAATAATAGTTGGAGATGAGTCTACTAAAGTAAAGCACAGCATAAGAGCTCGTTCACCCCGGGAGGCGTCTGAGGAGCTCTCCTCGTTGAAGTCCAGCCTACGTGAGGAAGAAAATTTCTTCCTCCAATTATCAATGTTCAGATGAAGAAAATGTGACCTCATGGGAAAAAGCACAGCAGATAGCTTAGAAGTCAACACTTCATCATATTAAACTCCCTTTCCTTGGGAATACAGCAAAATAATCACTGCAAAAAAAAAAAAAAAAAAAGAAAAAGGTGATTTTTGGGCTGCTCAGGATTACATTTTTTCATTGGAAAACCCACATTAAGTTATCATTTCTTTCTTATTGTTACATTAAGCTGTATTTTCTTTATACTGCTAAAACTCACCAACCTGTAATCTCTGATGTTCTCCGTAATCCTCCCAAACCCTCAGTGGTTCCTCTCAGAGCCTTTCTGAGTGTTGTGCTGTCGTGCTGAGCTGTAATCCCTCCCACAGCAACAAAATGTATGTATCTTTCTCCACTGATAATTGATTGTCGGATCAGTTCCCACAGTGTATAGATACTGAATATTTAAATGTCTGAGCCTACCCTTTCTGTTGACTATTGGTTAATTCCTGAGACGTTTCTAATGGTGGTGTTTGGTGGACAAGGACTCTGCTCCTTGATTAAAGCCTCCTTTTGTTTGTATTTTAGGTTGAAATCAGTCCACTGGAAAACGCGATAGAAACCATGCAGCTGACGAACGATAAGATCAATAATATGGTTCAGCAGCATTTAAATGATCCAAATCTACCCATCAACCCTCTCTCGATGCTACTTAACGGTATCGTGGATCCTGCGGTCATGGGGGGGTTCGCAAACTATGAGAAGGTAACGTCAAAGTTAATAGTTTTGGCTTTCTGTGTTTGAAATAAGAGTTAAATCAGAGGATGGGTTGGGTTGGAAGGGACCTTAAAGATCATCGAGTTTCAATCCCCCTGCCATGGGCAGGGACAGAGTTGATGTATTTAGCAGCAAGAGGTCTTCTGTAGGGACCTCCACCTCTCTCTGGTGGAGAATTGCTTAGGCGAGGTAGACATGGAGCCTCGTGACATTCCCATGCGCTTGGACATCGGAGCCGAAGCAGGAATTTCTGGGTGAACTTCAGTGGCCAAAGTAACTGATTGCAATTCCCACCTTTGCTTTCAAATACCTGAGTTTTGAAAGGGTTCCTCCAGTGGCAGAGCCTTCTCAGATCCCAATCAGCTGCAGATATGTCTAAATAATCTTAACTGCACATTGACATTAGCTTTTAAAGTTATATGGGATAAGATATTAACATTATAGGGGAACTGTATAGACTATTATTTATGTTGTGAATATTAATCATTCTAAACTAGCATACAAGCAATATGTATTTTCTGACATAAATGGAGAAAGGACCTGCTGACTGACATGTCACTGTGTCCATCCCTTTGTGTCCTTCTGTAACAATTCATGCACCAAAATTTCTTGTGTCCTGGGAGCTGCTGGAATGACCTTTCCGAGATGTGCCAAGTCCTCTGCCCATGAGATTTGGGCTTCAGCACCATGTGCTCATCTGCCCACTTATGAAAGATTGATGTATTTATCTTTAAACATCCTTAAATTCAATATATCTTTCCCAAATTTTCATTCATATTTGTAGTTATTACAGCTGTTTTTGCAGAACTTTTAGGTTGATTCATTGATTTTTGCTGTGGGTAGTTCTTCCGTGGTAGATGTCGATTCATTTTCTGAAATAACTACTCATTTCTCTCTCTTGACCAGGCTTTTTTTACTGAAAAATATATGCACGAGCATCCAGAAGATCATGACAAGATTGAAAAACTAAAGGATCTCATTGCTTGGCAGGTAAAAAATTTTAAGTCAGGCGGGTTGGTGCCAACTGCTGTACAAAGACATTTTAGTGTCACTTTGGAGAAAATTCAGACATTAAACTCTTCACCCTGCGTACGCTCCGTTGCCATTTAAAACTGCCTTAGAACTTGAGCTGAAGTTCATCTTTTCAAATCTGACATCGTTTGTCATTTGATAAACCCTCAAGGAACAAACATGATCAACCTCTTTTTCTTTCTTTTTTTTTTTTTTTCGTTACCATAATACACCAAAAGTATCCCGTCTACATCAGCTGAGAAAATATTTTGTAATAATGTTGTTTAGTATTTATTGGCAATTTTGTTTTGCACTTTAATTTTCGGAGGCTGATTTGAGAAACTCTTCCCAGACAGGAAGATGAAATGCTTCTCCCTGAACCCCTCCTCCTGCTTCCATGCACTGGGACAGCGGTTCTTCACGTACTCACTTCTTCAAACCTTTTCTTTTCCATTTATTAAACTTTCTATCTACACTTATAGGACCTTTTAGCATAAAATATTAAACGTGAGAGTTGCAAAAATTAATTTGCACCCAAAATATTTACTAAATTCATCACTGTGAAACTTTTGCTTCATCTGCTGTGTAACTTAACATGGTACAATCCCATTTTTTATTCAGAAATCGTGTGAAATTACCTGCTATTGTTATGATGGAGTATTAGAGCAAAAATCATGTAAAAGTAGGAATATGGGGTAATATTTCCTGAACTGGGAATGGAACCTGGGTTCCCAGCCCCGTGCCTGGGACAAAGCAGGAACCCCCTCCTGCATGAAGAACTGTGTGTACAGGTACCACAGACTATCTTTTAGGGCTAACAAGAAACATTTCCAGATTTGTTTCATAACCTTACACTGGCCATTTTCCAGCGGTCTCGAGGCAATTCGATGATAACTAAAAAAATACCAATATGATTGGAAGTGTTTTTCCCACAGAAGAAGAAAGTGCATCGTTGTCTTTTTATATTCAATTTTGTCTTTAAAATGAAGGGAATCATTTACATTCCTATAGGTTTCAGTCTTAGAGGTAGCGGAACCAAAGCTACAGAATTCAAAAAATAAAAAAGTCCTCTGAAGACCATAAAGCTATCACTGCATAAAAGCTCTTTTGGTCTGGAAAAAAAATGTATTTATTTATTTATTTATTGAAAGCTTTTACAGAAGATAAGATTTTAGGAGCTTTAAGTTTTATAGAGGAAAATAATTTGATCCCAGAAGACTCACTCTTCGTGTCGGCTCTCTGTCTTTGCCTCTGATAGTGATACTTCAAATGAATTGCACAATTTCCCTCAGCAAAGATTCACTTTGGTGATGTTTGTGTATTAAAATGATATTACTATTTGAAAATATGTATGGTGGCTGATCACACTGTATTTTAATTATGTGGTGGCTTTATATATGTAATTTCCTGTCAGTATTAGAGTTCCAAAACAATAGGAACCAGAAAAATAGAGAAAAGCGATCAAAAAACTATTCTAGTGCCTGAAAACTTGTTACATTAACAGGTCTAGACATTTTGTGGTGGAAATCAGTGCTTTTAATTTACCTTAGACATTTGATATACATTTAGTGGAGCCTAAGACTTTAAATCTCCTCTCAAATCACTGCAGTTCTCTGCACGGAGGTGGATGGGAGCTGGAGTTGGTGCCGGAGCAGGGCTGGTGGTAGGAGCGGGAATTGCCAGGGAACCTTCCCGAAGAAAGGCAGGGCTGGTGGGATGGTGATTGAAAGCACAAAATGAGCTTTCATTTTTCAGTAACGTGGAGCTTGAAGTTTTGTGATCACAGGAAGATTTTCTTTATGCTGGATACATGAAGTAGTACCCTGACAGTCATATTGGCAGCTGACTAGGGAAATTATTTTTTTTTTTCTATCCCTTTACTTTTGCCTCTGCTGTGCCTTGGAATTCATGCCCTTTTGTAATTCTTTTGAACTTTAATTACACTTTTTTTTTCTGTCTATTGCTCTTCCAGGTAAATATCACTAGTAAAGCAATACCCATTTTTGTCTTTTTTGTCGTAGTGCTTTTTTGACTTGGAAAAAAAATGTTTCCATGCAACTACATCATTTCAAGCTGATCTTTTATTTTAACATGAAGACAATGAAATGATTGATTGAAATGATGGCAATGAAATGAATGATTGATGACATCAATCACTCTGAATTTAGCGGATGTATTTGCAGCATATCAAAAAACTAGCGCATCACATAAAATTCTTGTGCTGCTTCTACATGGCTGAAAAAATCATAGCATACAAAACTAAGTTTTTATGATACCCTTATTGTGAAAGATTTTCCTTTAAGATTTTATATTAATTTTATTTTTTTTAATTAATTTTAATAATTCAAGTGGAGGTAGCTTTTTCATTCTTTTCAGCCAAGTGGATCAAGATCTTTAAAAAAAAAATTAAAAAATATCAGGGAATAGTTTTAAGTTGCAGTAGAACTTTACAAAATTTTAACATTACTGAAGAGTTATGGAATAAGTGCTACAAGCGCTACCTTGGGCTGGTTTTTTTTCTCATTCACCTCATTTGTTTCTAGTTCAGCTATTAATGTTACCTTTACTTTCTCACTCATCTCTCCAAAGGTGAGGGCACCCTGTAAGGTCTTTTGAAATAAAGCCATAAGCAAACCCACCCCTTGCTCCAAAGCCACGTGAGCTGTCGATAGCGGGAACGTGGCAAAATGCTGCCTCTGTCTCCGCGTTCCACAAAGCTTTAAAATACAGATTTAAAATTCAGTGTCCCTCGTCGCCAGGTTTCCCTGTGTCAACGCCTGGAAAGGAGACGTAGGAAGAATTTTGAAGTCAATAGAAGAAGGTGAAGCAGAAATAAATAGTAAAAGAGCCCATAGGTACTTTCTTTCTGTACCTGATAGGTGTTTCAAGGATCAAGTGGTCTTGGACAGGGAGACCAAATCAGCTGACTCAGAAACCTCAGAGAAGTTCTGCAGCAAAGCCATGGGAAGTTTATTAAATTCAGGAATTAAAGAATAACAAATCTTTCCTGCTACTTCTTTGGTTTCTGGTCTTTCACTCCCTTATAGTTGGTGCCTCCTCTTGCCCATTCCTTGATCTCTTGACTCAACTGTTCTTCTGTCAGGAGGCCACCAGCCTTTAGGTGCTCACCTTCTCCCAACCCAACCACTCACTCCAGCAGACCTGGCCATCAACCCTCCTAATATTTTGCTTCTCCAAGTGCCAGAAGCTCTCCACAGGTGGCTGTGTACACCCAGTATGTGCTTCTGGTGTGTACCAATAAGGAAACCCTCCTTGGCACCTTCAATCTGGCACACAGAAGGAAGCACCTACATTTTTTTTCCCTGACTGGAACATGTCCCTGCAAAAAATGTCATTTACTTCATATTGTGTGATTTTCTGAACTGGAAAAGGCTGGTCCCGGGGACGGGCTCATTAGTGCATTTTCTGCTTGTGAAAATTACCCCAGAGCTGAAGTACCCCACGAGTACATCACCTTGGTAGTTTGGTGTTTTTTAAATAATCCATTTTAAAAGTCAGCAGGTTCTTTTAGATAATGAGCCAAGTTACCGCTTCTCCCTGCAAAACAGAAGGGTCCCAGTGTGGCCTGATAATTACGAAAATTTGGAAAATTCATTTACTTACTCAGAACAGGGAAATTTTCCGATTTTAGTGTCTGACTTCTGTAGAGTACAAATCTATCTGGCTATAAATAGAAGTTGCTACAGTAAAAAATGTTGTCGCTTTCCTTACATCTCTTTGTAGTCTTTTAGGAGAAGAAACTGTGTCCATTGAAATAGTGCCAAATCACAGAGAATCATCTTGAAAAGATTTCTTGAGTTTCTTCATCTGTAGTTCACGTGTATTTATTATTCTCCTTACTAATAAAGCTACTCCTCCTCATTGCTGCTCGGTCTTATTATAAAAATCTGTTTTTAATCAGTATTATGATTTAATTATGAATTATTAAGAAGAAGCCTCTTAACTTGATTGCTGCAGAGAATATCTAAGTTAGAATCAGAGTACTGTGTGGGCTGAAACGGACCTGGAAGAGGAAATATTTTTCGTAAGCTGGAGGTAGAAAACTCTAATGGTGTGTCTGGATAGCTGTGGGAATGGAAATGTCTCTCTTAAAACATTTTAAAAGGTCAGCTACACCTCCACACTATGAACTAATTTTATAATCCTGTGTTGGCATGGATATTCTGTGACAGAAGCCTTGAAGATAAATGATTATTTTCAGTTACAAAAGAGAATTAATTTAATTTTTTTTCATCTTCTGTTTTGCTCCCCAAGAACATAAAGTAGATTTTCTAAGGAGAAATGTATAGTCTATAAAACTATGTTTTATTAATAAATATTATTCAGCAATATATATGTGTCCAATGATGTAGCTCATTTGCAGTTTCAGAAATAGCATTTTTTAAAGAAGGCATAGAAGTATTTTCTTCTTCAAGGTTTTATTCTCATGAAACTGGGAAAGGACTGATATTATTAACCCAGTGTGAGAGTCGTCATCCATCAGTTTGCCATTTGAAAGGACAGTGTGGGGAGGGGGGGGCTGGGAATATTTGGGCTGTCTGATAAATGCAGCTGTGCCTCCCATATGTGATTACTGGGCAGATCTGGGGGGGGGGGAATTCATTTTAAAGGACTTTGGTTAACAGAGGAAATAATGTATAAGAGATTTTTAGATCCTTTTTTTTTTTTACAACGTTGTGCTTCCTGTGCAATGAATGATGATGATGATGATAATTCTTGTTGGTCTTTTATTATTATTTATTATTCCATGAGATCTTTCGCTCCTCTTGCCACGTGTGGGGGAGTCTTTGGCCTCCCCCTCCGCGTAGGACGGGCCGGGCAGACTGAGGTGGTGTTAACTCTGCTTTCCAGATCCCCTTCCTGGCAGAAGGCATCCGGATTCACGGGGAGAAGGTGACGGAGGCGCTGAGGCCCTTCCACGAGCGGATGGAGGCTTGTTTCCGGCAGCTGAAGGACAAAGTGGAAAAACAGTACGGCGTCCGAGCTGTCGTAAGTGACCTGCTGACTTTAGGCTTCCCAAATGACACAGGAGAGCCAGCTTGCCAGTCTGCTCTTTGGACTGCCTTGTCGTCTCCATCCCTGGCACCCTGGAAGGAGATAAGGAGCTCACACTGTTATCCCATTAACTGCCTTTTGATAGGAAAGCCAGTTTGGCAGGTCCCAGCAGGTGAAGGACGTGGTATCAAACGGCAGGTTCTTCCCTGCAAGCGAGCGGTGGGTTCCTTATGAAAATGCTAAATTGCCCCAGTTGAGGTTGGGTCATCATTTTTGGAGTCTCTGCATCAATTCACATATTGATTGAGACAGGTGTTACTTCAGGGGCTCAAATTTTGAAGGCTCTCTCTGCAACACCTGCGGTTGTGGTTTTTGCCTTGTACCTGAAAACTCAGTGTCTGAAGCACAGTTGCACAGAGAAGGAGGAGATCACAGAGAAAATCGTGCCCTCTTCATGCCCTTCCTGCCTTCCAGCCTTAAACCCCACCAAGGCAGATGATTAGATGAGAGATCCATCACAATCTATCTGTCATAAATTAAGAAATAAAGGATAGAGAAATAGAAAAAAAAATAATTATAACAATTGCAAGTTCTCCAATTTTTACTTGTGCCCCTAAATGAGCAGCAGTCACTGAACTGATTCTCAAAAGAATGAAGCCACCAAGATATTCCTGAACAGCCTTAGAGCAGTGCCCTCGTCCAGTTCGGATTGTGGTCGCTAATGGGCGCGCGTCACCGAGGTTATGGATGTTATACCAGTGTAAAGAGGGTGTGAATTTGGTTGCAAGCTATCTCTGGAAAATCCCACACAGGTTTTTTCTGGAGAGTGGAAGATGCAGGATATGGTGAGGGAGGGAGTTCCATCTCCCAGTGAGATGTGGAGCATCCTGGACAGGAAAGATGCTGCAGGAGGTGGGGCAGGAAAATCATGATGTTCTCTGAGTGCCTAAAGCCTGGGTACAATAGTGCATCCAGTGAAATATCCTGGTGTGTTCCATGACAGACATTCCTTCAGAGATTCATTTTCATCCTGCCTTTAGTGGGGACATTTTTTTTTAATGGGAATGCCGAGATCTTACAGGGAACGCTCAGGCTTTACGGTATCCATCTACGTGGGGTTCCCTTTCTAGTCCTGCAAATCCCATTGTGCTAATATATCTAGGAAGAGAAAAGTTCAAATAGTAATTTATTCCCCAGGAGAACAGGAATAATTGACATTAATGATACTTGCATGTCAGTCACTTCAATAATATACTTTTCCATCATCGGGGAGATGAGTGGAAAGTCAAACGCAGGTGGTGTTATCTCTCTAATTTCACTCTACCCACCGGTAGGACTTGTCAGGATTGATGGAGTTTTATCTCTTCTGTCTTCCTTGTACAAGGCCAATTTACCAGCGGTTGACAGGGTGGAAAATATACCTGTAATTAAACAGCATGAGATTCTTATTTGTTGACTGAAAGAGTTCAATTATTTTATGCATATATCAGTTATTAATGACTAACAAAGCTTGAATAAATATTTAGAACTCTGAAATTGTCTGAAACAACAAAAAAAGATCTTTCATATATTTTCTTCTTAACCTAGATGTCACTCTGCAAATTGGCTCTCTTGACGTAAAGTTCTTCTTAGTGTTTTTTTTATTTATTTTGTTTTTTAAAAACTCTGTTTCATTTAAATATACTGACGGAGCAGTCACTTCAATTGCAGATAGGAGTTTAAAAAATAAGTTACTTGTAGAAAGCTCCTTTTTAAAGCCCAGATGTAGAAAAAAAAAGCATGCATATTCCATTGAAGCAAATGAATCATTGGAATATGTTTAAAATTATACATCTTTCCTCTTAGTCCATTAAATGGATTTTCGTTAGAATTGTTTTCTTTGTTGTTAAACACAATGTGTAATTTAATAATATAAAATTCCACGTGGAAGAAAATCTATCAAACCTTTCCACTTTTTTTTTTTTTCTTTTTTTTGTAGCCAGATGTCAGCTACACGGGGATTTACGAAGTAAGATCTTACGTTTCTTTATTGCAGCTTTCAAGCCTGGATGACAGACGAGGCAGTCGGCCACGCTCCATGGTGAGATCCTTCACGATGCCATCGTCCTCCAGACCCCTCTCCGTTGCCTCAGTGTCTTCCATCTCCTCCGACAGCACACCTTCCCGGCCTGGCTCCGACGGGTGCGTAAAAAACCAGTCATTCCAGGTTTCTCTCCATAAAGTGAGACTTGCTGTGCACATCCACAGGCTTTGGAGGTTGTCACCACCCCACTCCGGACCCCAGTGCTCTCACAGTGTTACTCCTTCCCAGCCTGCTGGCTCCTCCTGGGAGGCAGCATGATGTTTGTTTGATCTCATAAGGAACTGGGGGGATTTTTTTGCTTGGGTTTTCTCCCAGTGTGTTTTATTCCAGGTGTGGTTCATCATAATACCCACAGACAGATGTTCATGTGACACAATGGTGTGTGTAACTCGTGTGGGATGCGGATGGTGCTTTCAAGTGACAGCCTACCTATACCTATATAGATATTTATCTGTAAAAACACCCCCTATAGATATTTATCGCAAGATATATTCCTTCTTTTTTTTTTTTTTTTACCAGATAAATATAATACTCTTCTTGTCCCTCTTTAAAACAAAGTTTAACAAAACCCCTCCCTAAGCATTCAAATAAAAAAAAAATCCAAACAAAGAGGAGATAAATTATCCCCTTTTGGAGTGTTGCCAGCGTTAATAGTTCAGAAGGGATGTGTTGCAGAGCCGGTGAGGAGACGTGCAGCCCTGTCCTGGTAAGCAGGTGGAGCTCGGGAGGAGGAAGGGATTAGTGAACTGCTCGATCATTTCTTCTCACTTTCGCTGCCGGAGGAAAAGCTGCTTATGGCAAGGCTGCACTTCAAGACTTATCAAGATATTTCACATGAGAACTGGGAATTCTGTTGATAAGCCCTGTCTGGCAGTCGCATCCCTCAAAAGAACACAATAATCTGTTTCCTTTCTGGGATTTCTGTGCAGCCTCAGAAGTCCCTTCTCCCTCTTTCTCCTCCCCAGGCATTCCCATAATCCAGAAACTCAATGTTTGACCAAGGTGGCGTTTTTTTTAAAGCCTCCTGGAGGGCTCCTGTCTTACAGAGATGTGCTAGAAATGTTTGTGTCCCTTGTGCACCTTCGGAGGGAATTACTGCCTGCCTGGAGAGTAAAAAGCATGGAGCAAAATTAAATACAGCACCTAAGGACCAACATGGTACTTACCTTGATTACAAACAGTTTATTTACCCGTTGGGAAGAAGCGCAAACAGAGAGCAATCCAGCTCTCATTAGGGTCCCCTCTGTAACGTACACACGGTGAGGCATCTGGATATAAATGTAGGACAGCAGAGACAATGATGAGTTTTGACTAATTCCTCCACAAAAGTTGTCCTGCTGGAACATGGGGATAACTGCCATCCCAGGTTAGTGGCCAAATTTATTTTATCTTGTAAAAAAAAATACCGATTCTTTCCCTGCCTGCTGCCTCTGCCTCTTTCTCTTCTTCCCTTCAAAATCATTACATGTATTTTTCTTTCTCCATCCATAAGGGCTGTTTTCTTAATTTTTGCATCTCCATCCCAGCTCTGTTGTGACAGGGGTCACTCAGTGGGTTGGGAGGATCTCATGAGTCTACTCGGTGTGTATATTTAAAAAAAACCTTACAGAGATGACAGCGCAGCTCAGCTCCTGCTCCAAGCCCGGGGAAATAAATGTAAGGAAAATATAACGAGCAACTATCATCAATGAGAGGGACAGAGAGAAATGCTCATTTGCTTGATTAGTGGAGCAGGAGAAGAAAAATCATCAGATGTAACTAATCTAATGAAAGACCTCTGAAACTCAAATGACTGTAAAAATCATGTGGGTGCTTTGTCCTGACTAACTTGGAAGAAGTTCCCTCATAGCTGGTTGGCTCTATGGACAGTTGTCTTCTCTTGCTTTCCATTTCTCCCTTCTTCACGTGATAATTCTGAAATTAGAGATGAAGCTGAGAAAAACAACTAAAAATGGAGCCAGCAGACTCTCTTAACTTCCATTTCATGACATCTGCAGCTTTTCCTCCTTTAGAGCCTTTAAACAGTAAAAACTTAAAGCAGACATTGACATAGCAGGTGTTTTACAACTCCCAGCTCTACATATAAATAAAACTCTGACTTTAAAAAAGGACCTTGGGTTTATTCACTGCTTAAAACAGGCCTTAGAAGTACAAATCTGAGCACTTAGAAGCAGTGGTTGGAAGTGGGGAATGACACTGGGGACACTTCCACGAGTACTGGTTTGAGCATCTTTCCATCAAATGAGCTAAACCCGGCTGAAAACTGAAGGGCCTTTAGTGCTTCAAACAACCAAAATAATAAATATTAATAATAATTATTATTATTATTTTCAATGTTGCTGCTAATGGAGATGACTGGGAGAACTGCAGTACAAATTGTCTGAAACAGGAACCCTTCACAGCAAAGTCTGTGACCTCTTCACGTATCCACCACCACGGCATCATAAATACTTTTCCAAAGTTGAAAAGTAAACTGGTTTCAGTTTTGTTTGGGGGTTTTTCATTTGGTTCCAGTTTTGTAGCATAATGATTTGAGACATCCTCTTAAAATCTGTCCGTGTAATTTTAATGGGGGTGTGATTTTAGTAGCTTGTTTAGTTTATAATATCAAATAAATTATAGAATTTTTTGTCTATCTAAGAATATTTTAGCTCATTAACAGCAAAATATCTCTACCTTTTATTTAAACCGATCATTAAAAAATGTGAGATGAGAGATACCTTTAACTTACTGAGTAAAAATTAGCTAAAAAGAGTTCCAATGTTACTTAGAATAGTGCTTTCCCTACAAAATAAAACTCTAAAAAATGAAATTTTCCTTGAAAAGTTCATTCAACCTCCTTTGTAGCCGGGAAAAAATTAGTCACGGACTGTAAAAATTGCAGAGCTGCAGGTGGCAGTACCTCAGCCTTGCCTACATTCACACACTTGAAATATTCCAGGTGGGAAAATCCATCTGATTTTTGGAAGCTAACCTTGCCCTTCATTATTAGCCAGCTGATTTTTCTTTCTTGAGTTCATCTGTAATACCAGCACAGGTAAGCTCAGCCCTCACCAGGGGAGACTGCGGGGGATCCGTGAGCGTATGTGTGCCTGCTCCTATAGATTTATATCCTATAGATATAACACAGGGGGGGTTTACAGACGGGAGCGATGCTCATGGCTGCGGTTGAACCTCTGTACCTCATGCTTTTGTGCCACGTGTAGGTGTTTCCTTTGCATTACGGGTGGGTTTGTTTGCTTTTCCTTGCAAAGGTGCTGTCATTTTGCTGAGTTACAAGGACTGGAAAGCGTTGGGTGTTGTGTGTGTGCAACAGAAAATCACTGCACCTCCGCAAAACAATTTCTCAGCTGTTATTCCTTCTCTGGGGAATAAATGCATCCACCTTCTCCACCAGAAAAAAGGAAAAAAAAAATCAGGAGGAATTCAGGGCTTGGCTATTTTTAAAAGAAATTCTTAAAGCCATCGTAGACATCTGGCCTGCCTCCGAAGTGCAGGGGGAGCTGGGGGGACATTTCTTTAATGTGTTGTACAATTACCCGCGCTCACACGGCGCTGATTTTCCGACAGAGATCCCTGGCACTCCTGCCGTGGTGCCCCGGCAGGTAGAGTGGGATGTGGAATGAGAACCTCATCTTTATGTAAAGCACATCCAGTGAAACTGGGGAGTTTGTGTAGCTGTAAACCAGTAAATTTATTGCGGAGCGGGGAAATGTGCAGTACTGGTTCTTCTGCAGTTCTGCTGTAAATTTTATTGTAAGACAATTATGATTCTTATGACCTTCTGCCCCCTCTTTTTCTCTCTAATGAGTTTTCCTGGATTAGCAAAGCATCGTTAACCCAAGAGAGACGTTGGGAAACATGTAAATGAAAATTAGGTGGTTTGAAAACTGTATTTTATTGATCTAAGCAACAACAATTTTCTTTAGGTTTGTGCTGGAGCCCCTTCTGCCGAAGAAGATGCATTCTAGGTCTCAAGATAAATTGGACAAGGATGACCTAGATAAAGATAAGAAGGAAAAGAAGAAGGAGAAAAGGAACAGCAAGCATCAGGAGATATTTGATAAAGAATTTAAATCAACTGATATCTCTCTGCAGCAGTCTGAAGCAGTGATCCTTTCAGAAACGGTAACTTTATTAGCAAGTAATGCTTTATCTAATCCTGAGCGGTGTTCTTTCCCTTTTTAAATAAAAATGTTGATTTTTACTATCTAGTTTATCTTTAGACTAAAAATAACTCTTAAGGGAATACGTTACAATATTAATATGTGGTAATGAATCAAAAATACAAAAATTTTTCTTCACAGTGTAAAAAAAAATCATGATATCTCATATCAAAGTCTTACCAAGAGCTATATGTGACTATTTGATAAAAGGAACAGATGGTATATCCTAAGTAAAACAAATGCTACCATTTTAGCAGCCTTTTGGATTTATGGTTCCCAATAGATGGTGGTGGGTTTTCTCATATTTCAGGTGACTCCTGCAAGACAGTTTTTGGTGGAAATGTTACAAGGTCATTCTGTGCATGGCAACTACGTGGTCTTGAAAGGCTATTTTGAGCAGAAAATCATAAGCAGTTCCACTGGTGGCTGTGTGTAAGAATATTAACTACGGGGCATATCTCTCTTAAGCTCTCTCTTCTTGGCAGATATTTAATTCACTGAAACTGTCCTGAAGGCTTAGGTAACTGGGGAAGCTTTAGCTCTGGGATGGAAAGCCAGGCCAGCTTAAGCTGAAGCAGGGGGTGTGTGAACCAACTGTGACCTCCAAATCTCTGCCTGGACACCTGTTTTGAGGCCAGGAGTTTAAAACTTGTCCTCCAGAAATAAATGTAATGTTCTTTTCATGGTTTGCACAAGTACTTGTAGAGCCAGGTTTTAACTCAGCCTTTTTGGTGGTGGCTGCATCACATACATTGGACTCTGGAAATTATTTCTTTCTGACCTGTGATGATCCTTAAAGTCTTTCTGTTTGATATTTGTAGTGGAATATTATTTAGATATTCAGCCATAGTTCCTCTGTTTTCTGGATTGCTCCTCCTTTTCCATCCAGAGGTAAGACAATCTCTCAGGTGTGTCTTCTGACACTTTGGAAGATCAGAGTTGTTTTGTCTGATGTGGCCATAGGCCCAGTATTAACTCAGCAAAAAACTCAGATAAAATCCCTTCTGTGCATCTCAGGCTTTTCACCTAAACTCCTTTGGAGCTACAGAGGTTTTTTGTTGACTTCAGTAAATTTTGGATCAGCCCAGGAGATTCCTCCTGCCAAAGCCAGCCAGGTGTGAGCATCATTAGAGTGCTTTCAGACAGAAAATACATTTTGCATAGATTTCCGTACGTCTCAGCTTTTTGATGCAACGCACTCAACTCTGCACGTGGCAGCAGTTGTATTTTGATTAAGCCTGAACATTGTGATGACAAGTCTTGCACCTCCCGGATCCCCAGGCGGATGAGCAGAGCTCATGGGAGAAGAACATTAGCCACAGAAGGAGAAAGTTGTATTTCAGGGCGGCTTGGTCAGTTGGGCTTGGAAAAATCCATGAGACCAGATGGGAAGGTGTCCAAGGATGCTGGAGAACTTGGTTGATGTCACTGTCATCGCTGAGAGTCTGGGGTGTTGGAGAAGATTTCTTATGACTGGGAAACCTCAAATGCTGGCTGGAAAGGAGGACATGGTGACCCTTCAAGTCATGTTCCCGTTTGTCATCTGAAGAACAAAAATGAGCAACACCCAACATGGTTTGCCTCAAGTTTTCCATCCTTCCCACTCAAGAGCTTTCAGTGGATGACTTGGGATGACTAATTTTCCCCTGGTTATAGAGAGGGAGGGCAATTAAATGTCAGAATTCATTACTTACAGTTACTTTGAGCTTCTTGAAATCCACAGATCGATAATATGAAAAGGAGTTTACTGGTGAGAGAAAAACTCTCCCTTTTCAGTGTCTGCAAACTACTTGATGAGCTCCAAAACGAGCCAGTCGATTTTTGATGCTGGGTGATGGCGTGGTTCATTTTCTCTTGTAGGTGAAACAGAGGAAACACTTTTGAGGTTTATGAGAGCGGTTGTGCAATTCCCACTGCTGTCTTCAGGAATTTTGTACAGATAATATCAAGAATTTTAAAGATAAAATTTTTTTTCTGTTGAAATTGTTGCACTCGGGAGACATATGACCCCACATTAATGATATAAAAGGGGAATTGTTATCTTTTGTGGGTAAGAATTCAGCTTTTCCATTGTTCTGCTTTTGTGGGCTGCATTGTGTGCAATTTCCCTTTTTAAGTTGAAATTGCTCCCAGAGCACTGTTACTGCTGTTTGATGAAGAAAACAGCATTTTGATTAATCTTGCATTAGGAGCTTGGAAGCAGAAAGTTTGCTGGCTTAAAAAAAATGATGATGAAATGGAGGGGTGGGAAAATTAAGGATTGTTTTTTTCCAAAAACTTTGGAACCCAGATTTGAATCTGGATTCAAATTCTAGATTCAAAATGGAAATTAAAATAAAGATTTCAAGGGAGATTTTAGTAGTAAACTAGTCTTAGTTATGAGATTTTGTGTTATCGACGCTGGATTCCGTTTGTGGAGAATTTTAGAACTCACTTTTACCATCTCTAATTCAACAACAAGGTTTCCGGTACTTGGTGAATTTTCTGCTGGATTCTCAGTTCTGACTTACGGAATATTTTGGGGGTTTTACCACAGAAGACTAAAGCTTTAGCTCGATGACAATTCATAAGTACCTTCAAGAAAACGAATAGAAGAATAACAGCCAGCCTGGATTTGTCAACAACTTTATTAATAAGAGAGTTCTGAGTGTGTCACTTCTGTTTTATCCAGGTGTCACATCAGTTTACAACTGGCCCGTGCCCTTTGTACCTGGATAATAGCAGGTTCAAAAATCCAGTTTCTGATATTCACCCCCCACAAACACAATTATCTTTTGCCTGACAACACTCATATTCTAAATTATTCTTTACCCAGCACACACAGGTAGTTACCAGTGGTTTGCTTTCTCGAAGGAAGGCTGCATCAATAACCTCATAGGTGAATCTGTTCTGGGTGCTGTGTTATTCCCTACTAATTGGCTTGTGCGACGTAATTGGAAGCACGATGCCGAATTTACAGAGAATATCGAGTGAGGGGCACAGCAGGGTGTCAGCCAGTGGTCCTTCCCATCTCTGCAGAGCTTCTGCTGCTCTTCTCAAAGACGATGCTGTCTCATGAAAGGAGCGTTTCCATCTCTGTGATGGACTTCGTTAGGAACTTCATATTTCACCAATTAAATGAATTGTCTTGCAAGAACGTGAGAAGGTTAGAAAACTGCAGAATTGTTTCCTGGAGCTTTTGCGCTTTCTTTCAAAAGGAGCAATCAGAGACTGTTTTGTCTCATTGTCTGGGTTAAATACTTTTTTCCAGATTTCACGTACTCATAATGAATTTATTGACTGATCAAAATCTAAGCCCTAATTACAGAGATCTTGTACTGCTATGATCTTATCAGAAGATAAATGAAGCACTTTGGTATGTGAAGATGATCAGTAACGTCTTTATAGTTTTCCCGAGATTTATATCTTCTTTTAAGTATCACATAAACTTCTTTAACATAAATTCTCATTATTAGTTCTTTGATTCCGTGAGCTGATAGCAAACCGAGCACTGAAGCCAGGTAGTTAACGAACCGCTTGAAAGCTTCTGTAAAAAAAAAAAAAACAAACAGAATAACAGGCTGTACGTTTCATTGATTTAGTGGCATCTGACATCACTATCTATTGATCTTGCTTTCGTCAGACCAAAAAAAAAATTTGCAATGGGTTCATTATGGATTAGTGGTCTCCAAAGAGTTCATATTCCCAAGCAGAACCGTGATTTATGTGAAGCTTTAAGAAGAGAACCGAGCTTGTCAGTCACAGAAGTTAAAATTTATTTGAGATGAGTAACTACGGACCAGGTTAACTTGAGAACTTGATTCTGGTTGTTGGGTTTTCTCTTGATTCTGGCATTGCAGCTTTCCTAATCAATTAGTGAGTTCTCCTGAGTTGCTTTTTAATAATTAAATGCCTCTGTGCATATCCATTCTACTAAAAATACACTTTACAACATCTTGAAAGAAGAAACCTTTGGGGTCGTTAGGACTTGAATTTTAGTATCAGGCAAATTTCTGAAATATTATCCTGAGCTCTTGATGAATTTTCTAAAAAAGGTTGCATACTTCATGGTCATTCATTTCTCCTAGAAGGGTCTCAGGGACACAGCTTTATATACAAACCCTTTTAAAGGTTTGTTTTCTGAAAATGAAAGGAAGCACTCATACCTCATTTTAGATTTCTCCTTCACAACATACTTTTTAAAAAAAGTTATGAAATGACAAAATTCTCCAAACAAAGCATTAATTGCTGCTGGCATTTTCTGTTTTGTCCTAATGCAGGGCTTTGGATGTAATTCCTCTTAACTTCAGGCTGCTGCTCCATTTTCTGTCATCTCCTGGAAACAGAAAATTCCTTTCTTCACTGTGATTACTAGAAATACAGGGGTTGGCGGATGGGTAACAAGCAGTACAGCTCAGATTTAAAGTCAACAACAGGAATCACCTTAAGAGAAGCATTAGTTGCCCATCAGATTACAAGTATTGATTCAGGGTTTCTGAAAAATTTAAATGAAGCAGCCAGAGCGGAGCAAAAAGGGTATTTCAGTGAATTAAATACAAGCACAAACACGCACCATCAAGAAAGGTGTTCATGGACAGATGATATTTTCCTCAGAAGAGAGTTTTACCATGAAAATTATTAAATAAATAGTAAAAAGGAAGTAGAGCCAAGTGGGAAGAAAGAAGAGATTTCCAAGGCTGTATAATCTTGTGTAAGGATAAGGACTTCCTTCGCTGTTATTAAGGAAGTCTTTGGGGAGTTGGCTCATTGCTTCAGAGAGAAATATGCCAGGCAAGGGGAAGGTGTGAGCACTAAGTCTCATTGTGGTTCCTGGGAGGAAGGGCAGAACATTTGGAGCTCTGAAATACTGCAGTAAATCAGAAGTATCGGATGTTATCACTTCCCTATTACTATTTAGGAGGTAATGAGGGAAATGGAGCAATCCCAGGGTCTGCCAGTTGGTAACACCACATATTCCTTTGCTGTCTCATCTGATGCCCTGGTGGTACCGGCCAGTCTCTGCTCGTGCTCGTGCCCTGCTGCAGTAAACCAACAAGGGGTGTCACTGGTTTTGTCCCCGTGCAGATCAGCCCGCTGAGACCACAGAGACCCAAAAGCCAAGTCATAAACGTCATTTCGAGCGAAAGGCGTTTCTCCGTCTCGCCGTCCCCTCCCTGCTCCCAAGTGACGCCGCCCCCCATAACGCCACGGACAAAGCTTTCTTTCACCATACAGTCCAGTAAGTCTTTCATTTTAATTAAATTCTATTTTTCCTAGAATATATAAGGCAAAATAACTTCTAGTGGGGAGAATGGTTTCCCGTGCGTGGCCTTACACCTTGGTTTGAGTTCTTTGAGTGAGTCTTTTTGCCATCAGCCTGGGATTGCTTGTGGGGACAAGAACTTAGCCCTTAATCTCATGCTCCTTGCATTTGCCAGGAAAAAAATCTTTTAACCTTTTACAAAAACAACCAAAATTGTGACATTGGAAAAGTTTTGTTTTCCTGGACAAGTAATCATTAACGATTACTTAGATATAGAGTAACTGTCAAAAATTAGTGTTGTACTTGATTCTATATTGGATTTACAGTATTTTGGAGCATAAGGGCTGAAAAAATAATCTTTCAATGTAATTGTACCTTAAAAGGACTTTTCGCTACATAGTCAGTACAAAACAGAGAAGGGAAAAAAATCCGTCTTTTTGATGTATTTTTTGTTTGACATTGACATCTATCAGGCAGTTTTTCTGTAAAATATCATATGTTTGCCTCATTCTTCAGGAAACCCTATTGCAAGCCTGGGTGTAATACAACACCTATTTCTTTTACAGTGCTGTTTACCAAAAACTGATTTTCAGAGTTTTCATTTTCCAGGATGTGACACACACAAAAAAAGATCTTTTTAATACATGTACCCAAATGCTAGTGCAACAGTCAAGAGTTCAGTGGTAGTGAAGAGGAGAATTGAGGATCAGTTTTAAGAAAAAAATCTTGTTTGATCAATATCCTTTAATTTTATTTACCTTTTTTTTTTCTTTTTTTTTTGATACTTAAAAACTTTTCCCTTAAATAGTCAGTGTTGTGGAAAGTTCTTGTTCTCAACTGTGAATATATGTCCTGTGAGCCGGAATGGGTTTATTCTACAAATCTACAGCAACAGAATAGTCTTCTAAAAGGCACATGGCTTTGTTTTAATGACTTGAGATTGTTGGTTGCAAACATGTGGAAGAGGGATAAGCAAGTGCAAATCAGTGCAGAGTTTCCTTTGCATGGTCAGACACCCAAAACAAGTATTTTGATAATGGTGAGCTCTCTCCTTCCTTTAAAGTTCTGATAGCCAAAAAATACCAGTATGTTAAAAACTGGAAATAGAGAGAAGTGGAGTATATATATTCCTGCAAAAAATATTCCTCGAATTGGATGATTTCTTCCTGTATACATTTTCCTAAGACTAACTTGATCTCCTTTTTTAAAAAAGAGGTATCTGAAACTTAGCTATTTCAGAGAATATTTATGTCTTTAGGCTGGAGATTTATGGGTGTTATGGAAAATAGGTTCAGCTTATTGAAAAATCCATGGGACTTGTTCTTTATCGTTTGAGGAACCGTACTGATAATTTTTTTTAGGAATTCCAATGATAAAGGAGTACCTTCAGTGCACAAATTGACTAAAAGCACTTAATGGGTTGCTAAGCAATACTGCTTGCTTGTTAGCTGGCAGTTTAGGAGAATGGAGTGTAAAATTTGGTCATTAGGTTAAGATGAAAAAAAAAAGTCATCTAACTGATCTCTTGCCAACACCAAGATCTTCTCCGTGGCATGTGTCCAGTAGAGAATAAATATTCAGAGCATACAAGTGATGAAAGACCTTGAGTAATGATAGCAAACCAGAAATGATGAGTAATTATTTCTAGAGTGACTGAGTTAGTGAGGTGTATTTCAGCCAAACTGAGCAGGAGAAAATTAATAGGTCTGGAGGAAATAGATCTTCTTGAAGCACGACTGAAAATCACTGAAGTTTGTGTTCGATACCTGTTTGTGCAGTTGGGGAGGTGACTCTTGGATTTCATGGAACTGTGTGAGGGATTTGCTGGTCGGGGAAAATAATTTTTTTCACTATAGAATATTGTTGTTCTACTAAACGGTTTGCCAGATTGAATGCAAATATGTTGTTAATGTATATTATGAACTATTTGTGTGGATGGAGATACTCTGTCCACCTATACAAGGATTTATTGCTATCTTAGGAAAGGATGAGCTTTTGAAGGTGCCATGTAGGGGCTGTAGGAACACAGTGGGAGATGCAGAAAAGTAGAGCTTTAACAGGAGCTGGAGAACGTAGGGAAAGGGACAGAAGCAGAACAGGACACAGTTGTCCAGATGGTTGTTGACCATCCAGGGTGTTCAGAGTATTGCAGATGTAAAAGTAGAATGGCCTCCAGACATTTTCCTCTGCAGGTCTAGTGAAAACGTTGTTCACCTGCCTATCCATGGATCTTCCAAATGTCAACCTTGAAGAAACAAAGGGTTTGTGAAACTTCTAAGAAAATTTATCTTACCATCTTCCTGGTAGCACCTGCTGGTCTACCTACAGTAGCTTAGGTGCCATTAGTAGATACTGTAATATCACGTAAGATACAAAGATTAAGTGTTTGATAGTGATAGTGAGTTATTGTACTGATTTTTAGTTTCTTCCCAAGGAATGTATATAGTGAGACCTAAAAACTTGCATTGATTATAGTAAATACAGAAAGGTTTCCCTCTTTGAAGCAGGATTCAAGGTTCTGCTAATTTTCTACCTAAAGCTACAACTCTAAAGAAAATGCCATTTTCCAAACATCTCCCAGGATTGTCCTAAACTGCATGGAAAAAAACAAACAAATACAAATATAGATAGAGGTATAGATAGATAGATACATGAGTAGTTGTGGATGAGACATGTAGGATGTATATCAAGGAGCTGTTTTGTGAGGTTTAGGGTCTCAATTGCCCATGATCTTTAGATGTAAATTATGGCTGGGAAATTCATACAAAAGGAACAGGGAAGTTCATTTGCAGCATCACTAATTAGTTATGAATGCATAGCGTTGTTTTCCAGTTACATGTTTAATGCCATGAGCTTCACAGAAGTAGATTCTGATGGGGATATTTAAAGGAAAGCATTACAAATGTTTGGAGAATTGAGAAGTCCTATATGTGTGGAAAAGGAAGGATGGAAAATAGGAGCAATGGAAAAAACTATGAGAAATTCAGGTCTTGGAGGACAAACAAGACTTTTCGGTCTGATGTAGAAGGAAAGCACTAAAAGTTTGAGATCCCAGGATGGAAAATGTTCTTCCTGGCAGAGATGAAAGTTCAGGTGAAGGGATGAAGAGTAAAATTACAGTTTTCAGTGACAAATCAATACAACCACCTTCCAGTTAAATTGTGTTAGTGAGAGGCCATTTTAGAGAACAATAAAATGACACTTTCGGTAAGATATTGATAGGAACTTTGCAATAAAAGTATCTGCATAAACAACTCCTCTGCTGGTTTCACAAGTCACCCCAGTAAAATAAAAATAACCTTTTTTCATTGCCTAAATGAAAACACTTCCCTAATTTATCAAAAATAAATTAAGTTTCTTATCTTGTAGAGCTCACAGTGGGTTTTGCCTGTGTTAAAATGACTGAATTACCCTGAAATGCACCGTGGGTGGATTTCTACACAAAACCCTATGTATCACTCAGGGCTCAATAAAGTTTATTATCCCTCAGGCTATTGGCCTTTACAGCACGTACCTGCTAGGATTTATCTGCTAGAAAAAGGGAACTTTCTGCCCAGCAAACAGTAATAATAAATGTTTTGTACTTTCTCTTGTGTGATTTTATTTACTCAACAACTAATGACTGCTCATTTATTATAGTTACCTGGAGTTTGAATTTTTTTGAGAGAGATGTAGTTAATTATAGGCTTTCATTTGTGCATTTTATTAACAACAAGCTTTTATTTTACTGGCGGAAAGTAAATAAAGCTTAGCTTGGTTGTATTTTCTTAGGGCACTCACCAAAACTTCTATTGTGTACGAGGTGTAAATGCAGAGCTTACAGCCGAGAAAATTATATTTGCTAAACTATGAGCATTTTGGCGTGGAATCTGAAGTAAAAAATATTTTCTATTAAAAAGAGGGGTTCGTTCACGTATTTTGGGCATATCTTAAAAATTAGCCCAAAGTGACTCCACAGTGCACGTTTCTGTTGGTGTGTGGGCTGGTTCATTTGTTCTACTTTCCTTTAAAGCCCCTCATTAGATGAGCTGCAGGTGATTACAGGGGCAGCGAAGGGCAGACGAAGATAGGCATGGACGGCGTTATCGCAGTGTCGAAGACTTAAGAGTTGGTGCAGTCGGGATCTTTGGATTCGATTCCATTATTAAAGGAGTTAACTTGGTGTTGATTTTTCACAGATCTGGAGCTGAACGGTATGTCCAGCTCCGAGATCCCCGACGTTCCTCCTCCTCTGCCTCTCAAAGGAAGCATGGCCGATTACGGGAACCTCATGGAAAGTCAAGACTTGATCAGCCCCACGACCTCCCCCCCTGCCCATCAAAGGGTGAGTCCCAGAGGGGATGAGCATTTTCTGCCATTTTCTTTGCTTTTGTACCTTGAACAAGATGGGATCCTGCTCATGGATGCACCAGCAGATCCCGAGATTTCTGCACTTGCAGGTAGGGCCTGGAGTACGAGGCAACAGCATCATTGACAAGGACCAACCTGAAGGGAGGTTGGCCTCATCCTGGTGGAGAAGACCAAGCAAAATGTTGTTAGCTGTGTTGGTGAGGGAGCTTAAACTGGCAGGATACAGTCTCAGGAGCAATTTAGATTTAATAGCCTTTCAATCCTGGCTCAGGGAAGGAAATAAAACAATTACCTGACATCTTTCCGTTCTGGAGCTCCGTTCTGCCAGCACTCAATCGCCACTTGTTTGCTAGAGGCAAACACACGTGTCCCCTTTGAGGGAAGGAGCTCAGAAACACTCCTCAACATCAACAGGGTTTTCAGCTTTCTGAAGAAAAGACACTTTTTTAACTTCATTTCCTGTATCCTGGAAGGTTTTGAAAATAATTTGGTTCTTTTCTTTAAAACAGCACTTTTCAGAAGGACCATTTATTTCTGTTTTGAAGGGAAAAAAATTACATTTAAAGGGGTTTTCTTTTCTTTGACTTTAAAATGTGTAACTTCAGCCAAGCTGTTATTTTTTGGTAAAACTCTCAGCGGTAATGATTCTTTTTTGTTTGCAGAGGTATCTTCCAGGATTTCTCTGAAGTTCATCATTCAAATGAAATTCTGTTGATTAATTTGCTTTTCAGTAAATTCCGTGGTTTAGAGAAAGCATTTCTAATCTCAGCAGAGATAGTCAGGCAGGAACTTGGTTTTAACTCTGGGAATAGTTATGTTTAACCCAGACTATCACAGAGCCCAACTGTACACAATTCTGGCTTTTTCTGTGGTTGACATTGTAACTGTGCTGCTGCCGGAATTTAGTATTTTCAGGCTAAATGGGGAAAAAAAAACAGATATAGAAGTAAATTCAGGAATGCAAGTGTTATTCAAAACACTATGTTTTACTCATTATATACATATATTGAAAAATTCTCTATTCCCATCATCTCTTCTGTAGTTCTTCCCCATGGCTGGAGGGTTTTAGTAAATATTTTCTCTAAATTTTTGTTGCAAACCCTTTTCCTCTAGTTTCCATTGAAGTGTACTAAGCTCTTCTTCATTTCCCTGGCTCCTCTCTCAGGGGCCAGCTCTCGCTTGACCTGAATACAGACCTCTAAGTGGAGAATTATGGGATGTACAGGAGGGCTGCCAGGAGTTTCCTCAAAGGAATCCATCTTTATGAAGGAACCTGAAAAATTCAAATTAGGTTTCTAATTTCTTGAAAACTCCCTCCTGTATGGGCTTCAGAGTAGTAAATTCGTGTTTTATGATATATATGATAAAAATTTTAGGTCACGGTGGTAGCTCAGGATTAACATGAGTCCAAATTTAGCTAAAAAACATTAAACAATGAGATAATAAAACATGTGGTGAGGAATAAGAATCCAAGTAGCCATATTTTCCCACCACTTACGAGGCTGTTTGAAGGGGTTTCCACTGAGGGAACAAATGCTCGATATTTACTGTCCTATTTGCAAATGCCACCGTGCTGCAATGAGCAGAGCCCAGACCTGAAGAGGACACAGGCTCCAGCTCAGGTCTTGTAGCCGTTGAAGATGTGACCTTGCGCAGCTCCTGTACCTGTCATGAGCAGGGTATTCACATCATTAAATGGAAATTCATAAAAATAGTAGCAATATGCTCCCTTGTTTTTTTTCAGTCTTAGGACTTAGTATTTTTTCTCTTCACTGCTCAGACTTTTTTTTTTTTTTTAAATATATTTTGCAATTGTAGAAATGGGCCCCATTTTTCAACATCGAGTGTTGAAGGAGCTCAGGGTTTAAGCAGACCTTAGAAATGCAGTCGAATATAACCAAAATTTTCTTAAGCTTTGTGTTTTTGTAAGCTTCCCAGAATATAGTTTCCAAATCTGAAAAATGGATCTAAAGCAGATTTGTCACAAATCCACCGTATTAGTCTTAGAATTAATTTTAGGAAAGGCTTCTAGTCTTATAACAATCACTCTGCACATTTATTTAATTGGGCTTGTAGGAAGGAAGCTGTTAAAGAACGTAAAGAAAATGAGTAGTGCTGGGCATGAAGGATCAGATGGGTAAATTCTTATTACTGCTGTGATTAAATCCCACTCCACAGTTTTTAATGCCTCGTGTTTCATGGGTCAAATAGCTACGTATTTCATAACTTTATAATTCTCTGACTAGTTAACTGATCATCTTTTAAATTACACATGCTTTGTGTCTGTGAAGAAAAATCAGTAAAAAATATTACAGTTAAGATTATCTTAGTCGCTTTCAAACTGTTAATATCTCCTTCTATGAGGAATTGCTACACGGTTCACTCTGGTTGTCTTGCAGTTATGAAACCCAAAAAAAAAGGGCTGTAGTGAACTGAAAAGCATGCGGTGATAAACGCATCAAGAAATACTGCAAACTGCAGGCAGTAGTGTAATTTACTGTCTGAGACAGTAGACTTAGATTATTTGGAGTCCACTATTAACTTGGTCTACCTTAAGTCTTTTATCCAAGTGATCATCTAATTATGATTTTCTGATTGTCCTCTCATTCCTTGTTAACTGCAATACGCTTATATATATTTTCTTGCACTGTATGATTTGTTCTGCTAAAAACATTCTTAATAATATATGGGAACATAAAAAAAAAAAAGAAGTAATCTAGGACTCCTGCAAGGATTATTATTACATCAAGGGATTCCTTTAGGCACTTCTCATTCTTTATGGGTTCACCCATACCCTTGCATACAAATCAACTGCCTGCTTAGTATTCACAGCAAGAAGGGAAACTCAAAGAAAATAGACAAAGGAGCGCTTAGATTTATAATATCAGCCATAACACTTACTAAGCATCAGATAATGGTTTGGATGAGAAGATCTCGATCAATCCAGCGTAAATGGAGAACTTGGCAAGGAGGGATAGCAGTGAACAATCACAGAATGGTTTGGGTTAGAAGGGACCTTAAAGACCCTCCAGTGCCACCCCCTGCCCTGGACAGGGACACCTCCCACCA